>JAWZSL010000074.1:600000-1118384 GCA_034769285.1 Lutjanus argentimaculatus | reverse complement strand
CTGTCTGGCCGTTCTGCTTGTACCGGCCGGTTTGTGAGTCTGGAAAAACAAATTAATTTGCACGTCTTCTTGCTCGTTTTGGCAGGCTAGCATTAGCAGACGATCGCCGCCGCTATGACAGCGGTTTTGTACAGTTTGAAATGTGTGCTTATTAACAGTAACCGTTTATGCTGTCTGTTTGTAATCCCTGAAAGAAGACGTGCTTTTCGACACTGACTGTTTTCACTGCTGCCCGGTTGGCATTTTATCGTTTTGGATGGCAGGATGGACCGTTAAGTGGCCCTGTCACAGACGGTGCCGTTAAAAACCCTCCAGCCGACTGTACTCGAATCACTCCGGCCGACTGTACCTGACTGTACCTGACTGACTGTACTGACCTGGCATTCTTTTAAATGTGTAAAGTTAGAATTTGTTTTGCATATCTACTAGCTACGGAAAGATTTTTGTCGATATTCATCTGTTTATCTCGTGTTAACCCCTACATGTTCCAATTCCTTCATTTGACAGTGATGTCATGACCTGAATGTTGTTTATATTTCCATATCAAATGTTTCACTCAGAATGTATTTTGCATCCAAAAACAACCTGCCACTCATTGGTGACTGGGTAATTAACTCCTATTCGGTGAATCAGGGAAATTAGAAGACATAAGAGATGTAAAGGATTTACTGTATGTATGTATTAATATAAGGCTATGAGTTCTCTATTCCAGATGTTTTACTGGCAACTCTAGGGGCAAAAGATATCATCTGATGTTGACTTTAGAGATGTTATGCATGTTATGTTATCATGATGTAATACTACTACTACTACTACTACTACTACTAATAATAATAATAATATAATAATAATAATAATAATAATAATAATATTAATGTTGTTCTTGCTTCAGTTGCTGTGGTGTCGCTTTGTGTGTGTTTCAGTGTCTATAACAAAATGATGACGACACCAGTGATCAGTGTGGTGAACCCACAAGCCCCTCCACATCGACAGCAGGCTGTCCTGATGTCGACTAGAGAGGCCCGATATTATCGGGAGAAAAGGTTGACCTTCCCCACACCTCCACCAGAGCTGCTGAACCAGGCCACTGCCCTCGCCCATGCAGAGAAGCTCCTTCGAGGAGAGGGTATCTCCATGCTGTCGCGTCAGCAGTGCCTGGGAAAGTTGGTGGTGCCATTTGGCCAGTATTTCAACACCCCATTCCACTGGCTTGTGGAAAATGATGTGGGCTACATGAAGTATTAAGCATTTTGTAATGAATACCATTGCTGACTATGCATTTTGAATACCATTTTGACGGCAAGCTTAAAATATATTACCTGTATATTGGTTTGCGCAAAACTCTAGCTATTACCAGTGTTTATTATTCAGCTTTGCATCATATCTTGTTTTCATAATCACAGTGATAATGATGATATACTAAGTTTATGTATGTTATTCCAGCATAGTTGACAAGCACACAACGGAGGTGTCAACCCCACATAAGAAGGGAGAGGTGGGGAACCAGTGGGTGAAGGACCTCCTGAGAGAGTACGCTGAGAGCTTCCCACAGGTCTCCATCGTCCTCGAAGCCAATATAGATAGGTGCATCTATGGGCAGAGAGGTTTTCAAGATCACACCTTTAAGGAGATGTGGGAACTCTACAGCCAGTATGACACCCAGAAGGACAGGCCAGAGGAGTTCACTGATGAGCAGAGGGACAACATTAAGAAGGCACACAGTTCTGTGAGGAGGTGGTTGAACACACCAGTGTCCAACATCACAAGTGTGCAAATGAAGAGGTTCCGGAAGTATATCACTGAGAAGGAGCAAGTAAGTGTTGATTTGCTTATTTGTTGTGGTGCGTGATAAAATATAGATACTTACTTTACATTTGCTATCCAGCAACCAAAGGTGGGAACCTCCAGGTGTGACCCCTCATTATGGCCAGGTGATGATGCTGAGCTGGTAGCTGCAAGCCAGGCTGTGGAAGGTAAGTGACATACAGAATTAATAGACATCAAACCACATTTTAAAAAATAATTCATAATCCAAAACTGCTTTGTTTGTTTGATTCTTAGAGTCGCTCAAGTTCCAAGGGCCCCCATTTATGGGCGAGACCAGCAGTCAGTCCCATTGCCAGGGTGACCAACCCAAGTAGCCTAAGACCGCTGCTCGTCCCACGCTACCTGAGACTTCTGTGCGACCCAAGCAGCCTAAGACCACTGCTCGTCCCACGCTACCTGAGACTTCTGTGCGACCCAAGCAGCCTAAGACCCGCACTCGTCCCACACTACCTGAGACTTCTGTGCGACCCAAGAAGCCTAAGACTGCCGCTCGTCCCACGCTACCTGAGGTACCTGTCAGACCCAAGCAGTCTGAGACCACTGGTCAGCCCAAGCAGCCTGTGTCCACCACTGGTCAGCCCACACAGTCCCCACCCCTGAGTCAGGATTATCCCACGGGCTCACCTCCCAGTGACTCCCCTGTAAGTGCTATTCAAATTGTCAAGTTTTTTTTTTCTGTTTTTCTGTTTTATTATTACTTTGAACACAGTAATAACGAAATGTTTTGTATGTGTGCAGGTGGAGCTAGAGGGTTGGGTGGGTCTGTGGGAAAACCCCAACGGCATCCCACCTGCCGACATTTCTTGGCTGAAAGAGGACACGGAGAGAGGACTATTCACACCCATTCAGACATACAAAGACAAAACTGGCCAGCTCAAGAGGCGATGGGTGATGAAGTCGGACCGCGTGTGGTTCTACCCACCCAGACCTCCCGGCTATGACGGGGGTTCTCCCACCGACTCCACAGCTCTTTTTTCGGAGCCGTGTCTTTGTGTGGCGCCCTGTTGGAGTGTGGAGATACTCCTTGAAATGTCCTCGTGGTGATGAGTGCGTGGGCAAAGGACGCAATGTGCACCTGTACAAGTCTGGCTACCACCACCGGGTAACTTACTTTACTTGTGTTGGAGTTATTACATCAAAGTTGAATCTTTGCTACTACATAAGTAAACATGTAAGAAAAATGAGGGTTGCTATTGGCCTTTATTTGATTTGATTTTTTTCCCATATGCGCTTTAGGTACATCATATCTGTGATGTGTCCAGCTGGTACACGGTGATCACTGAGGTCCTGTGCTGTGGACCATGCACAAAGGCAGGCAGGGGTGGAGAAGGCATCACTGTGGGCCTGTGGCTTGCATGGGATCCTGCTATTTTATCACAACTTAGCGAGGCTCATCAAGCTATGTTCCCTGCAAACCTCACTAGCAAGTGAGTGAACTGAACATTATGTGTGCATTTAACAAACTTTAACGTATTCCCTCAAATGAATCTCAACATTCTGTTTGCAATTCTATTTACAGACGCGGTGTGGATTGGAATGTTGTGCACCTTCTGAGGGACCGTACGGAAGGGAACACTATGGTCAAGATTTGGCGCCAGATACAGGAGAATCATGTTGAGGAGAATCTTCAGCGTAAGGACCTGTACACCACACTCCTCATGACCATAGTGGAACCCGGAGGGATTGTCTCTGCCCTGGGACACACATTTCCGCCTCCACCTCCTCAAAGAGAGCTGCCTTCTGCACGGCTCTTGCGCCACGCCTTCCTACTTGCAGGGCTGACAACGTAGGGGATTACCGCAAACAGATCCTCTCCACTTTTGGCACTGTGCTGAAAATGGATTCCACAAAAAAAGTACGGAAATCAACACATGATGCCACACTGTATGATGCAGAAAATATTGCAGAGCTGTTTTACACAGTTTTAAATTGAACAAATTTTCACATTGTTGTAAAAGGATGATGCAAAATCACATACAAAGAGAACCTAACACAGGTTTTTACAATATGCAAACTTGACATATTCTTTAGGTGGTGAAGAAGCTGTCTGGGGAAGGTCACGGCTCAGCTGAGTGGTTCACCAGCATTGGAAACGAGCACTCCCAAGTTGTTTCCTTTGTGCTTACCTGTGAGGAATCCACTGTGAAGCTGGAACCGATGTGCCGTGGAGTGATGGAGAGGTTTCGGCTGGCCAGTCAACCCGTCCCTAAAATCTTGTATGTGGACCATGGATGTTGCTGTGCACAGGGCCCAACAGCGGTGGAGACTTTGTTCCAGCCTTGGGTGGACAATGGGATGGTTGTATGCCTGGACATCTTCCACTGGATCCACCGGTTTGATGCAGCCATACGCACAGAGTCTCATTCCAAGTATGCCATGTTTAAGTCTGCTGTAGCTGGGGCAGTGCTGGCCTACAACCGCACAGACCTGGAACTGCTTATCAAAGCTGTCAGAAACAAGAATCCAGCAACCCTGAAGACTTTTGCTGATGAAGATATTGTGTGCCACTACATTTCCAGGGAGCGGCTCAAACATCATGTGTGGAGGATCACACTTGGGGCTCAGGAGACATTCCGGCTCATCCAAACGGCCATTGAGGAGCTGAAAGGTCCAGTTGGGCTGGACGAGAGCGGAGTGAGCCTCTTCAAAACACCTGGTATGAAAGACAAAAAGTTCTTACAACATTGATACAGATAGTGTAGTGTATACAAAGTGACCATAACACACTGTGTGTATGTCAATGTATTTACAGAGGCCATTGATGAGGTGTGGGCAAGCCAGCAGCAGCACTTGGAGTGCATCCAGGATCCACCTGACATGAGTATGTACAGGGTGGCCACTTACCTCTACCATTAACAATGTGGACGTGCCCTACTACAAATGTCTGCATGGAAGCAACAGCATAGAAGGATTCCATAAGTCTTTGCCACACATGATTCCAGCTACACTAGTGTAGTCTGTATACTTGTAACAAATTAAACATGTGACCCTGTCATTATTTTCATTTCTATTATTGTGATGTTCAACAAGGACTTGCAGGGAAATATTGTGAATCTTTTCCATAAAATAACTGGTGTTGTTCTGCCCCCATAAATGTGGTTTAATGTGTTTAAATTGTCTATCCTGTCATAATTCATAATCAGTTACATACTTACCTTCTAACTAATGCTGTAAACAGAGAGAACAATAATCAGTTACATACTTACCTTCAAACCCAATGCTGTAAACAGAAAGAACAATAATCAGTAACATACTTACCCTCTAAATAATGCTGTAAACAGAGAGAACAATAATCAGTTACATACTTACCTTCTAATTAGATAGTTACAGTTACCATTATTTATTACTGCTGTTTTTTGCAAGCCAAATTGCCCCTTGGCGGAATTAAAACATTACTCTGCTCTCCTCTACTCAGGCCCCCATTGTGCAGCACTATTTGATTTTTTTCCATATGTGCTTTAGGTACGTCACATCAGTGATGTGTCCAGCTGGTGCACAGTGCTCACTGAGGTCCTGTGCTGTGGACCATGTACAAAGGCAGGCAGGAGTGAAGAAGGTGGCACAATGGGCGGATGGTTTGTGTAGGTTTGCTATTTTTACCCTAACTTAGTGAGGCTCATCAACCTATGTTTCCTGCAATCCTCACTAACAAGTATACTGAGTATACTGAACATTATGTGTGCACTGAACAAACTTGAAAGTAGTCACTCAGATCAACCTCAACATATTGACTGTGATTTACAGGTGTGGTGTGGTGTGGTGTGGATAGGAATGTCGTGCGCTGTGTTGTGGGACCAGAAGAAAGGGAACACTATGTCAAGGTATGACAATAGATACAGGAGAATCACATTGATGAGTAGTTGATGAGTCAACATAAGGACATGTACACCACTCGTAATTGAAGCCGTACTCCAGGGGATTGTTTCTGAATTTAGACACACATCCCATGTGCCACCTCCTCCAATAGAGCTTCCTTCAAGATGGTCATGTCAGGATTCACCAGACATTAATATGTATACAGTGGCGTGTACCACAACCATCAACATTGTGGACTAGAACAAATGTCTTCATGGAAGCAACAGCCTGGAAGAACTCCACAAAGCTCTGCCACACCTGATTCCAGTACACAAGTGTAGTCTGCATACAATACTTCTAATAAATTTAGGGCTGTCAAAATTAACGCATTAACGCATGAGATTAATCCGGAAACGATAACATGTTAAAAAAAATTACGCACAATTAATCGCATCACATGACTTAGGTAGAGTCTGTCTGTGTGTACAGTCTGTGGTCTGTGTCGCCACTGAAGTTGTCACCTGTCCGCTGAAATATGGAATCGTCCCGTATTTGAGGATTATATAGCGTGTCCCGTTTTGAATCAGTGCCAGACGGGGCTTGTCTCGTATTTCTGTCTTGGATGCAGCTTCATCCCACCCGCTGCCCGATGAAGTTGACTCTGCCCGTGATTGGGTGATGTGTTTGATGACACACAATGTGGAAAACACTGTTAAATGCTTGGTTTGACAGTGTCAGTGACAATCAAACTAGTTGTAACTCCACGAGTGTTTCCTATGATGGACGGTGGCCTGTCAGATGTACAGCAGCTTCAGGGGGACAATATTCTCCATTCACAAGTATGGATGTGACCTGTTTATGAAAGTTGAGGTGTGCAGATGGATACATAGCCATTTATTTAATATACTAATCAAAATATAGTGCTGATGTGAAAAAATAAACAACGATGATATTATTTTTCACCAATCTGTAAAATTGCATCCTTAAATTGTAATGGATTAACTGTATTGCATCCTTCAATACTATATAAGAAACTATAGAAGAAAATACAAGTAATGTAGTATTTTAACTGTGATTAATTGCAATTAATCACAGAGTAGTATTGTGATTAATCAAGTTAATTTTTTTAATCGTTTGACAGCCCTAAATAAATTAAATGTGTGACCCTGTCATTCGGTGATTGGATTGCACGGTGAAATTCAGAGAGGAACACGGATGCTGTGTTTGGTGGCAAAGGATGGCACCACAGGACCTAATTGGCACCACTGATTTAATGTCTCAACACTCATCGCTGGCAGTTGTTCAGAATGACAGTGGAGGAGCATTTCCATACCCCTGCTCGTGTTTCCTCCAACAAGCTGCTCGGGTTGGAATATCTGTTCAGTCAGAGCACCGATGGATCTGGACTCTTCAGGATATCATTAGTGATAGACCTGGTTTAGAGGTGGAGGTGTTTTAGCCTGAATTTGATCCAGAGGCAGATGATGTACCACAGCAACATGGAAGCACATGATGATGTGCCTTTTGTTGTTATGCACTACATTAGACTCACCATTTCCATGATCTCCACTGTTCACCTCCTGTGTTTGTGAGTTAGTACTATATCCAAAAGCCACAAGCTCAAGACTGATGTTAGCACAAGATGGAACAAGACAGACATTGGGCACACCAAAGAAACTGTGCGGGCCTTGAAGTCAATGCCAGTGGCGACCACTGTGATGTCTGAGGAAAAGAGCCCTACTCAGTCAGTCGTAGCACAGCTGCTTGCGCAGCTGTTGCACGACACACAGATCAACATTGGTGACAGCACTGGTCAGAGACATCAAACAAAGCATCTGTTAAGATCTTAAGAAAAGATATGCCACTGCTGTAGAGAAGAACACCCTCTACACATCATCAACACTCGACCTCAGGTCTAAACCCTGACGTTCCTGTCCCCAGAGGAGAGACAGGAAACCTATGCCAGAGTGGTTGCTGAAGCAGTAACCCTTCAGGTAAACCAAAATTTAAATAATAATAATAATAAAGATGTATTTTATTTCTAACCAATCCAATAAATGCCGCTGTTGAAGGAATGAGCTGTAATAGTAATATTTTTTAATAGTCTTATTTTTTAATTAGCCTACATTTCATACTTACTTCAATGATGCCTTTCAAATTGTCTATACTGTAGTGTAGCAATTTCTTCAGTAAAGAACTTGTATGGTATTTTCTTCATTTTGTGACATTTAACTTTTAATCATGTTCAATGATACTTTATTGTCTACACTGTAATTGCATGCACTTTATTCATGAAAGACATCATAGCTGCTTTAAAAGGGTTGTGGAATTAATGAAAGCAACAATGAGGGTATATTTGTTAATCAAAAAACAGGGACACAGAGTGCCAGATTACTTGAATAAACACAGAAGTGATGAATGTTTAAAAAAAGAACAAAGAAAGAACAGGCATTAAAAAGGCATTTAGGAAAAGACAAAGCATTCTCACACACGTAAGCTATATTTCTGATAAAACATTCCATATATTTCATTCAGAAAATAAAATCAATCCAGTAACATGGTTAAATGGCATGAATCATGCAGTATTTGCTTAAAAAAATACTTCAATTGTGTTGTTATAGAAATCTTAAATGGCTTCAACGTGTGTCACAGTACAAAGCTGATTTAAATCTTACCAATATCAGACAGTCGGGATTGCTGTGACAATACGAGGGACAGGTCAGGCAAGGGAAAACAGACAACCGCAAAACGACAGGTTCGGTGAATTTTAAAAAATGTCTTCAAGTGCAGACTGACTGAAGCAGAGGCTATGATCTGGCAGAGTGGAAGTAGCAGAGCTGAGTATTTGTAGAGGTCTTGATTATTGATATGAAATGCAGCTGGTGTGGCTCTGCTCCTGCTCCAGTACACCTGTCTCCACTCACACAATCAGATAGGAGGATAGAGGGAGAGAGAGACTCAGACAGACAGCAGGTTAGGGGAGACATAGAATCATGACCCCCTGCAGCTGTGAGCAATGTGCAGTTTTCTCATTTCAGATCTAATGTATTGTTGAATCTGCTGAAAGATTGTCCTATACTATATTGTTAGTGTCTTGAATTTAGATTCATTTATAAAATAAGCCTAAGTCAAACTCATGTTTGTGGAAAATGTTGGAACCATCAGGCTGCATCTATATCCCGCTGAAGAAAACAAAAACTATTACCTCAAGTTAATGAAAATATACACATGAAAATGAAGGAGGAATAAAAAGAAAACAAGCTAGCAAAAGCATTATTGAATAAAGGCCTTTTCACACCAGTGTAAATAATTCACATTTCACATTTAACCCACATTAAAAAAACATTTTTTTAAACCTGTATGTATCCAATGCAAGCTTTGCTTCCAACACAAACACATCTGAGTGCTCTACTACGAAGGAAACTCAATGCAGCCAGGCTTTCTTTGCATGACACGGCTCGACAGAACCTAAACCCCCAGTCAGAGATAAAGGGTATCGCGACAGTGGTTATCAACTTGCTTTGCTAACTCAGGCTTTCTTCTTCAGATTCTTCTTGACTCTTCTTCCGCACAAAGTGAAGCGACCTTTGTTGTTGTGTGTCACATTGTGAATGACTATTTCCGCAGCCAGGCTTAGATTCATGTATAGAAATTTGATTTGAAATTCAAACCACCTCCAAATGTGGCTCAGATTTGATTTGCAAAAATAACATTTTTGTGTTTTTTTTTTTTGGTTTTTTTTGTCCAGACTTTCTAAAATTACCTGGATACAATCTGGATTTGCCAAAAACACATTTGGGCTGGCAGTCTGAACAGGCCTATCAGACACCCACCATGGACTACCACCAAGGTACCTCAAAAAGTGGGCAAACTAAAAGTAAGCATCCAAAATAAAGTTGAGCTAAAATAAAGTTACCACAGAGTTGGTGAAACTAAAACAAACAGGGAAGGACCAAATTACTAACTAGAAAGAGGGTAAACTAAAGGTGTTCATCCTCTAGAAACCAAATACAAGTTGAGAGACAAACCAAAGGAGCTGGGTGTGGCAGGCTTTTATAACCTTGTCCAACCCAGCTGAGACCAATCTCTCTTAACAAGGACCCTGCCAAGGGGCAGCTGCTGTCACTCAAGAGGACTGTCAATCAAACAGAAACTTTAAATGAAACAAATAGTGAACTTGTAACTAAGGTTTCATGGATAATTTGCTTTTCTTGTAGAGCAGGTTATATTAGTTATGCCCTGTCTGAATGCAAGTGAGTCAGATGAGTTTTTCACTTGCACATCTCATGAAACACACTAGCTCCAAGCATGTCATGTCCCAACTGTGTCTTACAGGTGTAAACGCGGTCTTAAGTATTTATTTAGACTTTTAGTCTATTTTTTTTCCAATATAAATTACCCATGCAGAATAAAAACACTCAAAAAACAAAAAAAACTTTCCCCTTTCTCTCAGTCTTTGGATTTAGCTCAGGGTTGTCTTACTTACTACAATTTGCTCACAAATATTGTGGAATACCATGTGTTTGGTAGAAGTTGTCTGAAACAAAGAGTGGAACATGTTTAGATGGTCCAAATGCATTAACACCTTTCTGGACGCTCTCATTTTAGTTGTTGCTCCTTCCACATGTGGAGAGTCTTTTGCTAAGGTTGATCAGGGGCATCCAATCTGGACATTCAAAAGTTTTCTCGTCATTTCTCCATTACACAAAATAGCTCTCATGTAAAACCAATAGTTTAACAGCTCTTACTTTTTTTTTTTTTTTGCACAAAGGGCTCATACGAACATGCCATGTCAGATTCAATAAACGCTTGTAACTTCAGATAACCGTGTAAATTACCCACCTGTGCATATTGGAGTGCACGTGCATGAGACTTGTAAATTAGCATAATTAACGCCCCAATACTACCACATACGGCTGTGCTTCCTGCCCCATATGTTAGGAAGTGTTCATTCATGAAAGTAGTATCAAAGAGAAAAAAGAACTTAATAAGTTTGAAGTTTGATGTTCTGCTTTCAGAGATCCATAAAGGAAAATCTGTCATTTTTACAGCATTAGCTGTGGAATTAAAAGACCTGCTAAACCAAAAAAAAAAAAAAAGGGAAAAACAAGTGCCGTTAATGCCGTGTAACCGTAGGGACGGACTGTCAGTGAACATCTCAATATGAAAATGACTTCAGAGAGAAAAAAAATTGTAGAAATAAAATATATGTACCTAAATTACAACAATTTCCCCCCAGGGATCAATAAAGTATTTCTGATTCTGATTCTGAAATTAGGAAATAAAACAGCAAAAATAATTTGGTACAATGCTGGTTAATGTTGTGCAGCCCGGTGCATTCAAAGCGTGGGCAGACTTGGGCTGTCAGGGGTACTCAGTTCATCTGGTGGCAGTCCCATGCTTCTGCCCTGTTTGGTTTTGTTGTAGTTTGTCTTTAGTTAATTTTCCTTGTAGTTATGTAAAATAAATGAGTTTTAAGTTATAATTACTTTATCTAGCCTTGAGTCAGGTTGGGACACTAAGGCTGATATTATGCTTTCCATGTTGGCAAGGGTCTATTGGGGTCTGCTGTGTGATGGAAATTTCGTAATCAGAGGGTGCGGGTGGACAGCCCTGCCCATTTGTTGTGACTGCACAGTCTGCAGACCTTTCCGTGCGGCCAGTACAGACAGTTCCTCCAGGAAGCTGCGATGTTGCAATCGTAACAATTCACGCAAATTCAACCCATCCCCGTGAATTCTGTGCAACCTTGCAAATTTGTCCAAACTCCACAACTTCACTGCAAATTTGACCAACCATCGCTGCTTCCCCCGAGTCCTTCACACAAACAGCATACATATACATCTCAATGGACAACTCAATATTTCATTTATTTATTTTTTATTGAGAACACAACATTTGACATTGATACTGACATTTATCAAAGTTCTTGGGGGGGTACTTATGTGCCCTCCCAAGAGCCCAAATCCCCCCACTGGAACAAGTTCCCTTTGATTTTAATAAATTACAACAAAAAAATCCAATCCAAATCCGATGGAACTCGGTGCATGGATTGTGAGAGGGTCTCTGAGGAGGGTGTGAGTGCACAGAGACTGGACCAACCCTTTTGCCCTCTCTGATGATTATCTGTCTTAAAGATATAGATTTTCATCTGAGGGGATGAGATAATCTGTGCCAGCTGCTAGAACCGGCAATTTGGCTGCGCAGTGCGCAGAAGCAATGCATGAACATTCCCTCACCGGTAAATTCCACCCGGCGCGGCATGTCTGCACCACAGTTCCGATCTGTTCTTCGCATGGCTGCAGCGCCCCTCAACAGTGTTTCAGAGGTGTTTCCGTCAAAAACAGACTTGCTGAGCCACTTCTGGGACGTGTCTGAAATGCACCATGGTGCTTCTGGTGGAATCACAAGCATTGTGTAGAATGGCCGCGGATCACTCTGACTGCTGTGACGCAGGTGTAACATGGTGCGGGCGTAACGTGGCGTAGCCATGCCTGGTGGAAATTGTGGGTTAGACTGTGTGTATTACCCTCTGGTATTTTGGTTCTGGAACATTTACTGTATGTATGCTCTGGGTGATGCTGAGCGATTAAGTAAGAATACCATCTGCCATGCTGTTCACAAAGTGGCATGTGCAATGACAGAGCTGCTGAAGACTTTCATCATCTTCCCCGGCCACTCTCCCACGCAGACCATGAAAGAAGGCTTTTATGATATTGCAGGTAGAGATTAACCTATGTGACTACTTAATATCTAAATAAGGTCAACCCTGTGATGTAGCCTACACAGTTGTACATTAAATGCAGCCCCATGCTTGACACTGATACTGATCATAGCAATATTCCTTTACATTTTCAGGACTGCTTAATGGAGGGCTGGTGGGTGAAGTGAGTACGCCTGACAGCCCTATTCTGATCCCGGTTCAGGGCCACAAACAACATTTAAAGTGGCTCTTTGCAGAACCAGTGTCAGGATAGAGATGACCTTTGGAGTGCTGAAGGCACGGTTCACCTGTCTGCATTAGCTGAGCGTCCCCAGGCCAGGCCTGCAGGATCATTTCCGCTTGTGTAGTACTACACAATATCACCACCACAACCTGTTTTCCCACAACCACCTGATGTAGTGGACTCCATAATCCTGGATTTCCTAATTAGCAGGGGGTGGCAGCAGTTTTTCCTCTCAAAACAAAGACAGAGCAGCCTTTTTCTTCACATTTATAGTTAATCATTACAATTCCTGTTGAATAGGCAACATTTCAGTTAATTGTTCATTTGCCTGTTAAATCCATAATTTAACTGTTCATATGCCTGCCAATAAATTATATTACTTAATTACCCTCATTTTGTACTCAAGGTGCTCCACCTCCTGCTTGATCTTCTGAACTTCAATTTTTTGTACTTGTTGAGTTGTTAGTGAGGGTTTGAATAAGGGACTGTCATAGCTTGTACTCTGGCTGGTTCTGGTATTGAACTTTGCTCCAGCTATGTCAATTAAAACATGGATATAGGTTCTCTTGGTTTAATTGGATTGGACAGCAGTACAGAATGTGTTCTTAGTTTGGTATATGCATGGTTCTGCCAAAGAAAATACAACATAATTCAGAGAATACAATACAATGAGCATTAAGCATAATAATGCACAAATTCTAAAAGACATAGTATGCAAAAGTGTGTAGCTGCCCTCTTCTCATTGACAGCTGGGATTGAGATACATAAATCAGCTACCAACCCATGCATCCACAAACAGTGACTGGCAAATCCTGCAATCTCCATCTTCAAACTGCTGCGTGATCTTCACTCATTTAGCAGGAGGAAACAATGCACTCACTACACGTCATGTGACTACTTATCCTTGATCGCCTGGGTATGCTCAACCTGCTTCGTAGTACTGACCCCAGCCCAAATGTATGTTACCAGTAGCCTCAATGAGGGAAAGTAATATATTGTCGCTAAGAGAAGCGAAGAGGAC
This sequence comes from Lutjanus argentimaculatus, assembly GCA_034769285.1. Taxonomy (NCBI): domain Eukaryota; kingdom Metazoa; phylum Chordata; class Actinopteri; order Lutjaniformes; family Lutjanidae; genus Lutjanus; species Lutjanus argentimaculatus. The sequence goes on along the minus strand of JAWZSL010000074.1, from coordinate 1,104,794 downwards.
CTGGGGGAACTGAGGCATAGAGCCGACAGACAGCTGCTGTGACCCGTGGAGTACCACTGACTTTGCTCTAATGCTGACTCCTTTACTGACAGGAGGAGAATTCAGAGTTTGTTTTCTAAACTTTTGGGATAAAAAAAAAGTGGATTTATCTTTATTCCTGCTTCTCAACCTGTCTTCTGCAGCAACCCACGAAGGAGTCGAATACCCCATTAGAGGAGAGAGGAGACATTGAGTGAATTTTCATTTTTGGGTGAACTATCGCTTTAAGCTTTCAAGTTTGAAGTCAGGTCATGGACAGCCATTATCGATCTAACTTTGAGCTTTAACTGTTACTGGTTTTTCGTATTGCGTGCTGAATTTTTTGCAGCATTAATTCGCTCATTTAATACCCACTGAAGTGAATAACAAGAAGGGCTTAGCCTCATTAGAAAAAAAACAACAAAACATGAACAGTGGTGACAGCTGAATGAGTGCCAGCTTTTGGAAAGCTCTGCTAAGGACACACTATAGCTTCACCAACTTCCAGCTCAAGGACTTTTGTTTGAAAACCAGTTCTTTTATATCAGGATCCATCCAACAAACAACATAAAACTGAACTGAAGAAACAAGACAGAACTCGCCACTCACGAGAGCAGGGACCAGCGCTGGTGAGGCCTGTTCCAAGGAACCCCAAGGGTCCAAGGGCCATTTGTTAGCACGCTACACTGTAAACTAAACCATCTTCCAGCTGCTTCTCTGTTCTAGTGTCAGTCTAGTTTCAATTTCCACACACGCCAGGTTAGGGCTAGTATCAGATACTTGTAAGTAAAACCCCCTGGACTTGACGAGTCCAGGGAGTACACAACTTACCAAAATATATAACATGTATAGTGTATTTAGGCATTTTTATGCAAAAATGTCACAAATTATAGCTTTAGAACAACATAATACTATCCAAAATAAACTTTATTGATGCAACATCGGGATTAATTTGTCAAATTCTTCATACAAGCAGCAACATTTTACAGTACTCAAAATAAAGCAGCATCTTTACATTTACATAAACACATACATTACATCCTCAAATTGATTTTATTCAAGTAAAGTAGAAACTGAAAATTAATGACTGACTGTATTCACATTATGAGGTTAGTTAGTGAGCTTGAGTTTGCATCCATAAATGAAACAGCAAACAAGTGAAGTAGTGTTCATCAGTGAGCGTGTGCGTCTATGACAGCGCCCCTTGAGTACAGTACAGCTGATAAACTGTTCTGCTCAGGGCTGGGCCCAGGTTTCTGAAAAAACAAAGACAGAAAATAATTGGATTAACAAACTGCCATCACTCTTGCCTGTGTGAATTGTTTTATCTTATTTATTTTTGCGTGTTTTGTTTTTCAGTTTATTCTATGGGTTTTACCGGCTCAAGTCCTAGAGTTTACAGCTGAACATAATGCTTAAATTTACATTGACATGAAAATGATCAACACTGGAGTTGCAAGGTTTACACCAGACAACCCTGGCATGTGGCCATGTTCTTTTATTTATTAATAAAAAGGCCATTCATAACATTAATGTGTATTTTTCAACAGTCCTCCTGGTTCTGGACATTTTCAGGGAAACTGCATATTTTGATTAAAGTATGACATTTTCTCTTTCTGTCAAGCTGTTAACAACAAATTCAACATGAATCACTGACACAAAAAATAGAAATCAAACTACACTCTACAAACCTTTTGAGCTTCCCATATCGGATGGAAGAGAGGAGTTTCTCTTTCTCTGCTTCATTTGCACACCGTTCATAGGCTGTCAGAAGACTGAGATTGAGAGAGGAGGAAAAAATATTTTTAAAATAACATTAATATTGTTTGTTTTTCTTACAACAGCAACATTTTTGGTCAGTCTGGTCTCATATAAGAGAGAGTGAGTGTGTCTCAACATGTATGCACACCTATTCACTTCCACAGTCCTATGAAGCTTCCAACTATGAGTGTTTCTTTTGAGAAAAAAAAGAAAAAAAGAAAAAGACCTTAGCCTTGATGTTTGCCTGTTGCCTGCATTTGTGGCTAAACTGGTGAACCGCTAACTGCTGCTAGTGGGCAACGGAACCAGACAGAGTTTCCTGATGGACAGATAGCTTTACATGTTCCCAACAGTGTTAATTTTGCGAGCAAATTTAGATTTGTTCACAGTATTTTGACTAAATACCATGTAGTTATGGTCATTTTTTAGTCATCTGAATTGTTTTAGTTTTAGTCGACTAAATGTAAGATTTTAGTCGACTAACTCTACAATAAATTTAGTCAACTAAAATGTAGCATAATGCATCATTTAAAGGTTTCTCTAGAAGTTCCAAACTCACACTCCTGGAGGAAACATCTATTCACCGGTTATTAAGTAAGTATACTACATTTCTGCTCCTTTATCCCACCGTATGTCTTATCATGAAGTATGCTGAATTTCTTCACATGTGCAGCTTTGGTTTTGTTACATATATAAGGGCAATTTGCTAATCTATGGTTATATTTTTTGGGGTCAAATGTTAATATATTACGTATTCAAAACCTGCCGTTCACCATGCCCATGCATTTTTCTACTGACAGCTGCAAAAGTACAAACTTTTAGAAACAATTCTACCAACAGGCCATTTCTACTAAAACATTACTGCAGCAACCCAGAGATTTTTTTCACCTGGGGCTTTATGTTTCACTGTGGGCACTGCTATGTTCCCTAAATTTACAGTGTGAGTCAGCGTACCTTATTTACTGCTGGTTTCCATCTGCCCCTACAGGCCCACCATAGTTTAGAAGTGAGGTGCTAGTAATAGTAATCCCATGCTGTTAAGCTATTAAATGTTTTAAAAGCACCAAATTGAAACCCCAGTATAACTGTAGCTTAATATAATGTTGTTGGTGATACTATATTAAGCATAAGTTGAAAACATTCAGCAAAAAAGTCGCATGAGGACTGCTGAGCTCTGGGGAGCTCCAGAGGAGAGAGGCAGGGACAGAGGAGAGTTTCTGGAGTAATTAACACGGCAAGTTATATCAGGTTCTGCTTGTCCCTCTCAAACGTTTTCATCTTGTTTATATTCATCGACAATTTGGTCATCGTTTTTGTCATCATGAATTATTTTCATTTAGTTATCGTCTTATTTTCGTCAGTTGAAAGAAAGAAAGTTGTTGACGAAAACCAGGAAGACAATTATTAGTCAACCAATCGGTATCTGTGACAAGTCCCTCCCTAACGGCCTGGTCTTACACGCAGCAAGTACATTTGCCGAAGCAAACAGCACTCTTAGCCGTTTCACTGGAACTTTAAATATCTCTAGAAACAATAAAGTGTGAGTTACCTGTGCGGAGTGTTGTAGTGCTCCAGTATAGCAGCTGCCTTGTCTCCAGACAAACCGCTAATCTGCATCAACTGTCTGGCAAACACTTCTCTCACTGTTTGACACTGAAGGGGACAGGAGGGAAACAAAAAGGATTTATATATTCACAAACACACCTGCAACACTGCTTCAAAAGAAAATAATCATTAGGGTCCAATAGTGTCTGTCTTTATAAAAAAAATCATATCTATGAAGGGTTTTGCAATATTTTTCTTTTTTAAAAAGTGGTCAAAACAGGTGAATGGAAATGTACTCAGTGAGGAATGTACACACACACACACACACAGACACACACACACCTTGTTTTTGACTGCGCCATGGTTGAACTCTGCAAAAGAAATAAGAGAGCAGGATGGGGTCCCTCTGTCCTCCTCGTCACTCCCTTCTCCATCACCCTCCAGCTCTCTGGAGCGACAGACCAGCGTACGATTCTGAAATAAAGATTAAAAAAGGACAAAACAGAATTAGGGAGAGTGAGGTCCTGTCTGTGGTCCTGGTTCAGTTTCACAAAGCCAAATTATAACTTTACTGTACTGTCTGTGCAGTCAAAACCTGATATATCTTATTCCTCTGTGCCACAGAGCACCAGTGTTGTACAAAAACTATAACAAACACAGCAATGAGCTGCACAACAAACACTGTAGTTGATTTTGACTCAATCCACATACACCGTCCTACTGATGGATATATGTCTATTAATCTGCAGCTTAAAATACCTGTATGTGCATGTGCGCGTGTGTGTTTTTCACCTGGTACAGTTTCGTCAGGTATCGCGTCATGACGGTGAGGTAGGCTGCTGACTCTCTCACATCCTGGACTCTCTTCACAAAGAAGCCATCAACTACCTAACACACAAACACGAATGACAAGTCCACACATACACTGTATATACAGAACACACGTGAAATCACTACGGCTGAGCTCTTAGTTGCGCGGTGAATAACTGTGCCGTTTTTGTATCTGTGTATAATGACTTTTGCCTGTTCAAGTGTTCTAGAGGTTAAAGCATTTAAAAAGAAATATAACTGTGTCCACAAATATTAACTTTTAAACATAATTACACACTTTTTGTTATGCTAAATTATAACATTTTGGCACAGATCGCTCAATTTGGCTATCAAAAAGTTGTGTTAAAGATATACAGGGTGTCCATAAAGTCTCTTTACAATTTAACAAATTTATTACAAAAGCAAATGAATAGACAAATCTGTGGAAATTATTACAAAATGAAAAGTAGATATTGATGGGGTTTTTTTGCCTCATTTAATACACCTCTATATGGGCACCAGTAGTTGCACGAAGCACATCAAGACGGTACTCGATTTCTTGCCATGTTCACTGTAGCGTAGCCTCATCAATGGTGGCAATGGCATCAGTAATCTTTTGCACGAATTGACGGACATGACGGTGGATGTCTTCCATACTTAATCCTGTAGTTTCGCTGAGTCTGCGTATCTGATTTTGTTTCAATAAACCACGATACACATTGTGCCTTTTCTTGAGGAGTAGCCATTTTTTAGGGGTTTATTTAACAGAACCTATTTCATCAACAGGGTACCTGAAATACACAAATGCAATGTGATTAAAAACTTTGATAACCACTGAGTACATAGAACAAATCTGATTGACATATCTCATCAATTGCTTTTGTAATAAATTTTTTAAATTGTAAAGAGACTTTGTGGACACCCTGTATAAAAGGTGGGTTTTTACTAGAAATAGAGATGAAAATACAAATAACAGCCAACCTGTGTTATGACAATACTATTCAGCACTATTGGTCAGGATCTGACATGTAAGTGAGTGTAGGAGTGTGTGTACTGGCACCTGTGTGTTGACTATGGCCTGCTGCAGTGTAGTTTCAGGTAAACTCAGGTGGGAGGCAGCCGTCCCACACTCCTCCACCAGATAGACGGGCCGACGAAGACCGCACCTCTTTAGCCGAAACTGATGCAGGGAAGAAGAAATGGAAAGGGGAAAGAGTTCAGTTATAGTTATACCCAATAAGTCAGACTTTACAGAAAGAATTTGATCATCATTTTTATTAGAATCAATATGGGTCAAATGTAAATTTGTTTGAGGTAAGAAAGACATACAGATGGACAGCTTCTTACAAACTTAAAATATTTTGGGGTTTATGTCTATTTGTCAGACAGAACAATCCATTTCAAGCCATGTAGGGCTCTAGTAATTGTGGAATTTGTAATTGTTCATCACATTTTACAGACTAAACGACTAAATAATCTTAAGACAACCTTCTGTTCCCTGAAGCGTCCGTCGATGATGCTGCCACACAGGTCGTCCATCCTCTTCCTCTCAACGATGTAATCAAGAACAAGCTCCCTGCCTGCAGGAGCCCGCAACTGACCTGGAGAGAGACAAGCAGGAAGAATGAGATAGCTACTCAACATGCAAATAAAAAGGCAACATTCATTCCCCAAGTAGGTAAATATTTGAATAAGCCACTTTCTGTTACATCTTTTAAAACCAGGGTTACAAGGTGCATTGGCTCCGTCCACTTTAGAATTTAGCTTATAATTCTATTCATTACTTTTAAGGCTCAACATGATTTGGTTCAGTCTGTCTGATCTTCCATGTACTATTACCAACATCCCCAAAGTCTGACAACCAAATGTTTGAAATTCAGACAAACAGGGATCATGATAACTGTTTTAGCTCCAACGCAAATGTCTTTTTTAGGAAATCCACCTGTAGAGAAAGGCGTTTTAATATTTATTACTCCAACAGTAAGATACTTTATTATGACTGGAGTCAAAAGGTGAGAGCTGGACAACATGACTTGGAAAATAAGCAAGAAAACAGGCATTACATACAGTATAAGCATGCTTGATGACACTAGTTGTGATAAAAAGAAACCAAAGGTCTTGTCACAGAAACTATGATTAGTTTTGGTCTGTATTTGGTTTCTGTCTCTTATTACTTCTCCAAATAATGAAAGTGTCATATTGTACAACAGTGCTTCCCAAATTTTTTAGTAATGGATCCCTTTGGGGGTGGAAAAATACTAATTATATGCCATCTTGGCAAGAAATTTGCAGAAAAATATAGGGCATAAGTCCTGCTTAAAGGTGTCCTCTTTTTGTTCTGTAAAAGCAAGTTTCAAAGGTAAATGTATGACTTTTTCTCTGCTATTTCTTGGCTACATTTGTCTTCTTGTGTGTGTGTGTGTGTGTGTGTGTGTGTGTGTGTGTTACCTGGAACAGGTGCGACCTTTTCTCGAGCAACCCACAGGAAGTCTCCAACGTTTAGCTTCCTGACATCAAAGTTCACCCCGTTTCTCTGAAGCTCTTTGACCAGCTCCTGCTTACGATGGTGGCTGCCGCTGCACAACCAAATCAAAATAAGACATGTGTGCTGACAAAAGCTTTCAGGATGAGGAGTCAGATTTGGAAACACACTAAATTCAAAGTAAATAAAACTTCGCACATACTTACAAAATCAAGCATCACAGGTTCATACAGGTGCTTTGAATCAGGCAGAGATCAGACGGCTCTCTTACCCAGTTGTCTCAATGAAGTCAACGCAGAGTAGAATTTCATAGGTTCCAGGCAGAAGACATCCTGCATTCGGCTTTCTGCTTGTTGCCTGTGAATTCTGGGGTTTTCCTGAAAATCCCGTGCCATCAGCCTCGCTCCTCGGCTGGGCGACACATGTCAGCCCCTCTGCAGGGCTGTAAGGAGAGGATGATTCAGTTTGTTCCAGCAGGAAAATGAGCAGAAGATGAAGATTGCACTTATTTAATGCACACTCACCGCATTCTCTCTTCTTCCTGCTCTTCTTCTTCATCATCGCTACCAGTAAGGTCCACAACTCCAGGACCGCCGTCCTCTTCCTCCTCGTCCTCCTCTCCTTCACTTCTAACCTTCTCTCTGTCCCCCTCTGGGCCGTCTTTAGTACCGTGTTCTGCTGTCTCAAGTCGCTCTGCCAAAGCCAGACCCTCTTCTGTCAGAGAATACCTGAGCGATGAAGGAAAGAGGTGGAGTGCAGTTACCTGCATGCAAAGTGAGAGCTGAACTATTTTATGGGTTAAATATGTAACAACTGGGCTTCATTGTCAACCACTGAGACAGTTAACATGAATACCACAGTTAGTTTTGGATTTGCTTGATTGTCATAACACGTGTTGGCTCCATCATATTGATATTAACAAGAAAAAGAGCAGCTGGGCTGTACTTCGCATCTAGCATTGAGCTAGATGCCAACATTGTATATTTTTTATTGTAAATTTGTATTTTCTGTTTATGATTCTTAACTTTTGTAGTACTTGTTTTCTCTTAATATGTTTGTGACCGCTATGTACCCAAATACCTGGGCAAATTCCTTTCTTGGCAAGAGCTTTTTAAGAATAAAATTCAAGCACTTTCAAGGTCCCTTAACAAAAAATTCCGAGACTCACAAAGCCTATTATTCACTTTAGCTTCAATGAGTTTACTAAACAATTTTTGAAATACAATGTTTTTGGGTGTTTCTAAAACTCAAAAGGTTCAAGTTTATCTTAAAGAAGAAAAGTAAATTATCTCAACAAAACATTATTTGTTGGTAAAACTTCAGAGTTTGCGTTGGGCTCAAACTCAGAAATCTATTGCTGTAAGTTGCCTTGAAATTTTGCATTTCCTCAACTTTTTTGTTTTTTATAGTGTGATGATCATTTCAAATTTAAAAAGATTTTTGGTTTACATGAGTCATTGTGTAGAGGAAACACCAGATTATGTTGAAAATCAGTCATTTTGTTAAGGAGAATCTTTGAATATTCGTATATTCCAAACCTTGAAAACATGTTTAAAACTGAGCATTTTCCAAACCTTCAAGACAAACCCCATTATTAGCATGCAGTCCTTAGGATTTATGGATATGTATGCTGATAGTGTAGCTAAAAAAAAATTAAAAAACAAACAAACTCCGAGATGTTTGTTTGAAGTGTGTTTGCCTGTGTGCGTTTGTGTACCTTGCAGGGTTGTGGGTCTTTAGCACCAGGTTCTTCTGAATCAGAGTGCTCACTGAGGACCAGGCTGTGTACTTACTTCCTAGATCAGGCTACAGAGAGACAAAATGAAGATGAGGAAAAGGACTTTTGAGACAAACTTACAACACAAGAAGACATAGAGAGAGCAAGATCAATAGCAGGGCTCAATCTGAGTGAAGAATTGGTTTGGAATGCTGTGTTATAAACAATATTTCACTTACACAGTGAAACTCTTATCACAGAGATGCTGAGCTTCTGTTTGTAGCTCCATCTTAAACATGTAACCTTTACTGCCTGGGATCTAAAGAGAGAGAGAAATAATGATATGAGGCCACAGAGCAAAACTCAACTTGAATATTTTAGCTACGCTTGATGGAGGAAGGTGTACCTGTGACTGTCTGTAAAGGGTGAGCAGTACAGCATAACCCCCAGACCTCTTCTGGGGCACATACTCCCTCTTTTTCTTCCTCCCTCCTCCTCCTCCCTTTTCTTTCCCTTGATCCTCTGCTGCATTCTTCTATAATGAATGATGGATCACACACACACAAAAAGAAAAGTTAGAGATCACACCGTTCCACTTGAGTCATTCTTGGTTTCAAGTCATACTTTGGTGCTTGCTAAATTGAAAATTTGCACAAAGGTTCTAAATGAGACTTTTATTAGACTGTGTTTGCTGCATGAAAAGGACACTAAATACCTGCTTAGTTATGATCCTATATAGTTATTTTTGTGTGTGTAAACATCCTCTAAAAGCACACTCAGGCCAGTATCACCTTTACATTTGAAACCCTGATCAAGACCTGAAAACATAATCAATAAAGTTTGCTCTTTTGCTAATGTTTGAATAATGCTCAGGTAGTGAATAAATAAATGTTTGGTGTGACTATGACAGTAGCACCCATCACAGTTTTTATTAAAAATTACTTCAAATTAATTTATTAATTTCCATGAAATTCTTTGTTTGGATGTACTGGTGCAAACTGTATCTTTACAAAGTGAAATAAACCCACACGCTCTGTTTACCTTCCTTAAGGGAGCCAGGCTGTTGTTGTCCTGTCTGCCAGGAGGGGGCGCTCCTTTGGGGAGAGCGTGAATAGGAGCGCCTGGACCTACAGAGGAAGTAAAGAGGAGGAGGTGAATACAGGGGAGCTGCTGTAATACTTTGAGACTACCTTAAAAATGAAAGAGAAATCTCCTTGTCTCGTTTCATTGCTGTTCTGAAATGTTCTTGTTCATGGTTTAAACCATGTAAAGCACGACTTTGTTACTTAATCCATTGTCTGCAATGTCTTTTGTAGCAATCTAAATACAATGCAATTAAGACATTTTTTTTTCTTGCCGTTCTCTCTGTAGTATCGTTGCAGTTTTTCATCCAGTAGTTTACAGATGCCGTCTCCAAAATTCTGGAGGATCTTTGCTTCTTTGGCGTTTTGAAGCGGCAATGGATATTTATTCAAAGAGCTGATGGCCTGGAAAAAAAAAACAAACCACACACACACACACACACACACACACACATACATGAGTGTTCAGTATTATGACTTAACTTTTAAAGTCTGATGCATGGATGTGAAGTGAACAGATGACCGTGTTTACCTTCTGGTAGGTGTACTGGATCTTCAGTCCCTTCTCTTTCGCCTCGTCCCGGAGCTCAGTGAGCCACTTCAGGAACAGCGGGTTCGGACAGGAGGGCAGGACGCGTTTCCGACCCAACCGGACCGGATCCGAAGCTGGCATCCCTCTGGATCTGGCAGCAGAGAAACAACACGATAAGACTGATAGGATAGCACGTGGCGGCCTCCGCCTACCACAACATAAACATGATGAAACAACTTAGTGCAGCTGTGTCCCGCAGCTTTAGCTACCAGAAGCTAACGTTAGCAGACCCTAATTAGCAGTTTGAACCTTTTCGCCGACAAGTAACCAAAAGTAAAAGTAACAAACAGCATGTATAGAGCGATTTATCAGAGAAATCGTAACATAAGTCGTGCCTAGTCTGGAGATGCGGCTCACCTTTAACTGGTGAGTTTACAGCAGCTGCTGGCGCCCTGTATTCAAAGACACAGCGCACTTCCTTGTTGACAATAGTCACGTGACCGGAACAAGGAGGCGGGACAACGAACAGTGAAATGAACAGTGCCATCTGGCGGCGAAATAAGTAAAAAGACAAATAATGACAATGAACAATGGAATTAATTATTTGATAATTGTTGCATTTTTTTACTTACATAGACTAGAGCTGTGGTTCCCAACTGCTTTTCTTAAAGGACCCCTTTTCTAACATTGAGAAAACCAACAACCCCTGATGAACTGACCCATTTCATGGATATTTCATGCGTAACAATAAAAGTACAGAACAAATGACAAATTCTACAATTAACCCAAATAGTGAACACAGTAACTGCAGGAAGTTTGTGTAAAATGAGTGATTTAGATGAAGTATGATCAGATACTTTTCATGTGAATATTCAGACATGAGTTTTCCTGATATTTTAAGGACTTTTTCTGCAGTTCCCTGTCCGTATTATGTTTTATGTTATGCTTTAAAGATTCTCCGTGACTCTTGATCATTGTTCTTTTAGCTCTTTGGTTGTTTTAACTTTGTACTTTTCTAACAAGCTGTTGAGCAGAGAGTGAAGGATCTGTGAATATATCTTGTGTTCAGGTCTTCACCATGCTCTTATTCTTTAATAATCATTTAAACTTGATGCATATTGGTCATTACTTGTTAGCTGCATGTCATCCCAGGTGTACAGACACTCTTGAGAACCATAATGAATTGTTTTGATGTATTTGTGTCCATTTCTGGTGCAAATGAGAGAGGACATATTTCATGGCACTTGTGTTGTAGTGGGTCCCTGCTTTGTTTCTCTAACAGCTAAGGGGTCTCTGGCTCTGAAAAACAAGGATAACCCCTGGTCATAAGAGTGCAGATTAAAGGATAGGGTCACATGTTTAAAAAATCTACTCAGATATCCAAATGTTTGTTGAAAAGGTAATTAGACACTAATTTAGAACCTCAGAGCCATCCCTCTGATTGGCTAATGACCGTTGCCTTTTTAAGGTTAGTTAGGTTTAGCCATGAGGAGTAATTGAGTAGTAAATTGGTAATTAATTGGTTTCATTTCATTAATTAGTAACTGTTTGTTGAGCCAGTCAGAGGCAGAGTGGGGCATTAATGACTTTTCTCTCCTGGGAAAAAAAGTGGTTATCTGTAACTCTATGAGAAATAGCCAAAGTTCAGTGTTTAATAAATATCTTTGGCACATTTTTATAGTGTCCTTTTATTGTGACCAGCCCAAGCCACCTGTGTCTTCCTGCTGTTTAATCAGCATCTCTATATGCCACACCTGTCAGGTGGATGGATTATCGTTGCAAAAGAGAAGTGCTAACTAACACGGATTTCAACATATTAGTGAACAAAAATTTTAGAGAAATAAACCTTTTGTGAGCATAGAAGAAATCTTAGATTTTAGTGCAACTCATGAAAAATGGGAGCAAAACCAAAAGTGTATTTTTTGTTGAGTGTAGATAGTCATGATTTGTTTGCACAAGTAATGTAGCTTTGAGCTTGTCACAATTCATCCTATAGTTATCAAGAATTTTCAATTGAAATCTCAAATGTTAACCTCATGGTGGCACTAGAAGAAAAGTCAGTGGATCACCAAAATCAGAGGGATTCATACTGTGGGCGGCCTGATTGCCTGTGCATCATTTCCTGGCAATCCATCCAAAAGATATTTCAGTCTGGCCCAAAGTGGTCGAATGACAGACTAACACTGCCACAGAGCCGCAGCTAAAAAATAAGGATTGTGCTAGTGACCTAAAAAAAAACAAATGACCGCATACAAATAAATCACAACTATATAATCAATAAACAACAAAAACTGTTAAAATATAGCTTTAAAAGTATCCTGATGTATCAGACTTGATTCTGTTGAATGACAAAATGACTCAGTGTCAGTTAACTTTTCAGACCGTTATGTAGTTGTTACCTGAATCTACCTCCACGTGTCCTCAGGCTGAAGGGAGGTTGCAGGAATCCTCCAACAAGACCTGACAGAGACCAAGAATCCAACCTCACCCTCCCAACCACAACCTCCCTCTTTCATAAGACACAGTCAGAAGCATGGGGGATGAAGCAGCACAATTAGTGCTTAACAGCCAACTTTCACACACACACACCACACACACACACACACACACACACACACACACACACAACAAACAAACAAACAAACACACACACACACACACACACAGAGTTTGAAGAGGCTGTGTAAAGCCTAATTAACTAACACTTTTCTATTCAATTGAATCACAGTGCCTGAGCCCATAAAGACACGTTATGTTGTAATATGAGGCTGAATTGTTGGACTGAAGAGTTAAAATAGGAGGAAACGAAAATATTACAACGTAAATTAAAATTGAATCAAAACTCCACAGAGTTGTACATATCGACTACTTCCCTTACAGAAGGTAGTATGTTAAAGGATGGAATGACATTAGCCTGCCTGTTCGGTGCTGAACGTACTAACTGTCTAATTATTCAGCACTGAGAACACTGATTTACAGCTCTAAACATGTCAACAGTCAAACCAAGAATTCCTTTTGTGCGTGTATCAACATTTTCTGTCATCACTTGAATGCTTTAATATAAATATTTAAACCATTTTTGTATTCATTAACTTTTATTTACTATTTTTTTTAGATTCCACTCACTAATTTGAACAATTTAGTGAAGTCAATTGAATGAGCATTAATTTAAATTTACTTGAGTGTTATTTGTTAGTGCAGAAACTTGCATAACTGCGTACTGTGTAGCAAAATGTGTAAGAGTATGTTATTATATATGTTATGTTATGTTATTATGCTGAATATTGGCCAGTACAAGGTAAGGCTGCACAATTAAAATCTAGGTCAAAGTGCATCAAAGTGCAATATCTAAATAGCAGAAGGTGCAGTTTTTTGGATAAAAGAAAATTATGTGACAATAACAAGAACATTCAACAATACAATAAAGTATTGTAGAGCAGCAGAGATGTTGGGTATAAAAGTAAAAGTTGTCAGAAAAATAAATACTCAAGTAAAGGCACCTGAAATTCTTAACTTAAGTACAGTACCAAAGTACTTAGTTATGTATCATCACTGAAAACATGGTGATGCAACATGATGCCTACCATGGAAGAGGACCTGCACCCTCTGTAGGGAAGGATGTGACCATTTCTAATACAAACAGTTAACTTCAAACACCAGAATGAACCAGAATGCATCAGTGATGCAGCTTACAATTAAAGAGCAATTTGTCATTAAAAAAAAGAAAATTCATTCTTGTGTAATATATTACTCCCTTTAATGTAAAAAGTATTGTTTTCATAGAAAAACTCGTCTTTTTCCTGTACAGAGAAGCCCATGGGTAATGTTCACATGCAATAGAAATGAAGAAAAACAGGTTGCTAATGTAAAACATGTCATCCACATTGCAACCCCATGTAAAAAAAAACATATATTAGTCAGATGCATTATTTCATTTAATGTTGCAGTCTGCATTATATACAGATACCCAAATCCATACACAAACACACACATACCATATATACACATTAATTGTCCCCACTATGATATATTATGACTTGTCATCTACCCGTCTTGTATCACTTCACTTTTATGTCCATCACATCCATCCATCCTTCATCCATCCCCCCTGAGTTTGTCATTTTGGTGATCTTCCGGGCTTCCCTCCCGTCTACTGCCCTGCTGATCCTGTCGTATCGTCACTATCGGCTCCCTGAGGAGAGCCTGGCGTCGACCCTCCCACTGACTCTCCATCTCTTCCTCCTCCTGCTGCTGCTCTCCTCGCAGCCTTCCCCTTCAGCAGGTGGCTGTCAGGATGAAGCGAGTGGAGGTGGGTCAGCAGCTCGTCCTGGGTTCCAGCGTGTGGGCCGCACTCCTCGCAGACGTACAGCTTGTTGCGTCGCTCCTTGTAGGCGTACTTCTGGACAATGCTGTGGATCTTCTTCATGTGGGACTCCAGGGAGCAGCGCTGGGTGAAGGCCTTGTCGCAGAAGGTGCACTTGTAAGGACGGACTCCTGCGTGAAAATGCAGAAAAAGTTATATTATGCTTTCTTGCATGTGTTACCTGTGTGTTTATTCAAGTGTGCGTCAGAATATGAAAGTGTGTATCTACCTGTATGTGTGCGTACGTGTCTCTTGAGGTCAAAGGTGTCGTTGAAGCCTTTGCCGCAGAAGCTGCACAGGTGTCTCTTGGTCTCGTTGTGACACTTAACATGTCTGTTTAACATCCGCTGGTGGTGGAAGCTTTTCTGGCAAACCTACAAGCAGCAACAATACCGTCAGGGCCATTTCACTTTACTTTTATATTCAACCATCTTAAAGTGGGCTTAAAGTTCCCATGTGGTACTTTAGAGTTTGTATTTTCCTCTTTTCTGTCCAATGAAAGACTTTTTCACATTTTGTTTTTAATGATGGTGCTGGGGAGTTTCTGGGGGTCAGGCATCACTGATTACTGTCAGAGACGGTTCAGTTTACAGTTCAGTTTATAGAGCATCTTTGTTACTGTAAAAAAAAAAAAAAATCACTGATTTGGGTGACACAGGATCATATTTTAGGTTTTTTCCCCTCAACTCTTTCCTCCGACTCTCAGAGATTTTTGGAGTTTCCCAATGGACAGATGGCTTTACTTGTTGCTATAGTAGCTACGTGCTAACCGCTGCTAAATAGCGGGTAACGGAACAAGGCTCAAAGCAGAACCGAACACTGCTTAGGAATACAGTACCAAGGTTGTTTACGTAGTTTCCTGATGGATAGATAGTTATTACTTGCTGCTAAAATGATTAACGGCTAGCTGATACTAAATTTAACGTTGACTGCCGTTAGCTAGTTAACTTGGTTAGTCATTCAGCTAACTGACTCAGTCGCAAGATGCCAGGAGCTAAACCCAGCAAGAAAACCACCTTGGTCCTGTATTCCCTGTTATTAAACCAGCCTCCATCAGTCTCAGAGGCTGTGTTTGGCTTTGACCCAGCCAGGAAAATGAGTTGTCTCGCTTGTGTGCTTGTGAATAACACAAACAAAACAAGGATCCACTCTAAAAAACATTGTTAAAATGTGTTTTATAGTGTTTCACCCATTCAATTCATTATTTTGACAGATTCTGATATTTTTTGCTGGAAAATCACCTTGCAGTCTGTACTAATAACCCATTGCTATTAGATTTTTCATTACGTATTACAAATAAGCGGTGTAATTATATGCATATCACGCAAGTACAAGGATAATTACTATATGTTTTTTTGATCCTAATGAAGATCCAACTTGTTTTGAAATGTTAAGATTAATATATTTTGTGGCTTGTAGTTAGTGTGCAGGCATTACTGTTCCAAAGATTTCCAAGTTAGCATAAACAAAAAATAGATCAAAATAGATCAAAAATATATGATACAAAATATTCAAATTACAACATTCTGGCTTTTAGTTTTACAGCTTCAACAAAAACTGTCATTCCAATCTCACTGGCATACCTGGCACACGAACAGCCCTGTCGACCCAGGCGATAAACTTTGACTTTGACCAGCTAATCTGGTCACCATAGAGACCACTTCCGGGTGGGTAGGAGTTGTCGTCAAGGCAAGTGGTATCCCAGTGGCGTGTGGAGTTAAGGATGGAGGGGTAGGAAGGGGAGGAAGAGAGAGGGGAACAGAAGAAGGAACGGGCGGTAACTCGCCTGTAGTTACCTGCGGTGAAGAGAGTGAACACAAGCTTGAGTGCTGACAGAATTACAGTCAAACTTTTAATTTATATGCAGTTATAAAGTTTTCATTTCAAAATAAAATCATTATTTAACAATGTCACACTTAAATAAATTGATAGCTGGTATGGAAATAAAGCTAATATCTGAATATTATATAATATGTTAGTTACATTAAGCCATTAAGTAAGGAAAAACACCAGTTTTGACCAACATATGTCAGCTGTGTGCCCCCAACCTCTACCTCCTTGTTGCAATTGTGGAGCAGAACAAGAATTAGCATTGAAAGATTTGACAATATGAGGAAGGTTCACAGAGTGAATACAGTGCTATTAATGTTAATTTTTAGAAGAAATAACCAAAACTTCTCTATAACAACAAACAGCTGCAGGTAAATTTTCTCAGTTTGAAAGAAAATATATAACAATATATAAATATATTGTTTCATATTCATAAAGCACCATCAATACTTTGCTCTGTCCGTCACTAGTTGTTCCCTCACCTTTATTTTGGATCGGATGTATGTGGGGCCACCCTGCGGCCTCCTCCTGACCTCTGACCTCTCCTCCGGTGAAGCCGCCGGGCTCTGTGGTCGGCCCAGCATCGTGCTGGAGGGCAGCTCGGCGTGTGTTTGGATGTCAGAGAGAGACTGTTTGGTGAGGCAGAGCGGTGTCGTCTCGGCAGGGCTGGCTTCTGCTTCCGTCATCAGGACGGATGGAGGGAAGATGGAGACTGGAGGGAGAGAGAGGAAGAGTCAGTATCACTGTTTAAATTTCTTCTTAAACTTGCAATAATTGATGTTTTTGGACACACTCCTGAGGGAAATATCTGGCTCTTTAACCTCTAAATGCTCCACTATGTTCACCAGCTAGTCTCTAACTGTGTCTGTTTGGTGCTGAGCAGATCGTGGTTTTTGGAGCTTTTACTCTGAAAACATTTGCCTACTGTGGTCAAAAATGACACCATGAGAGTGAACCAAGACAGTGAGGTTGCAGTTACAGCTAAACTATGAGCTAAAACTCACTATAAAGCTCTGTAAAGCCAAGGTGAGCTGTGGATTCAGGTGATAATCTGTAGAGTCATCACTACACGCAACACCTCTCTCATTATGACATTGTATTTGATACATTATAGTTACAATAGAAAACTAATTGTTCACTTGGTAAGTAAAAGATACAAAACTAGGGATGCAATTAATCAGTTACTTGTTTGGTATATCAAATGTCAGAAAATGGTGAAAAATGTTTATCACCATTTCCCAAAGCCCAAGATGATGTCCTCAAATTCTGGTCCACACCCAAAGACATTGAGTTTATTGTTGTAGAAGACAAAAGAAACCAGCAAATATTCACATTTGAGAGGGTGCGATCTGAGAATTAGGACATTTTTTTCATTAAAAATGATGATTGAGACACTGCTGGGACATGAGCATTGTCCTTAAAATGAACTGATGCCTCCAAAAATTATATATTCAAATAATTTAAATCATAAATGACTAGTCGAGCAATGGCTTGAACTAACGACTAGGCTGCTGTTGACTAGGAAATCTTTGGTTGGGGGCAGCCTTACATCCGATATATCAGTGAATCATGATACATGTCTTTACATTTACCATTTGTTATTTGTTGTTACAGTTGCCACAACACGGGATATGTAAATGTAACTACAGACAAAAAATCTAAGACAAGAAATCTAAAAAATAGACAAAATAAACACAGAGGGTGAGAGACATGAAAGAAAACAAGGAAAACAGACAGAGGAAGAAGGGAACTGAAGTTGACATTTCTTGTAATATAGAATTTCATAATAGGCAGCCAGCCTGCACGGCTTCATATTTGCGCAATCTCTCAATTAGCAAACACACAGAGTTAAATATGTGTCTGTATTTATGTGGGTGTGGGTGTGTGCATGTTTGGCCTATTGTTTAGTGTGACTTATTTGCACGCACATACACGTCCACTAACACACACATACACACACACACACACACACACATATATATACACATCACATTACCACTGCAGTTAGACTTGTCCAACCAGACAGTCTTGCAGCACCAGCTCTGTACCTTCCTCAAACAATCCGCCTCCGCAGGGGTGGATGCCTGTCTGCGTGTGTGTTGTGTGTAGGAGCACAATATAACAAAACACCATGCAAACACGGAGAAATGTAGGGCCATAGAAACCTCTGAGCCTCCATCATACAGGTGTGCGTGCATGTCTTTGTGTGTGTGTTCAGATAGCCCACAGGCAGGTGTGGTCCTGCTCAGTAGAGACAACGAATCAGTTGACTCTGCAGGGCCTCAATCAGATAAAACACAAATGTAAATGCAAATGAAGCCCCACAGGGAGCTATATAGATGAAGAGACATAAGAACCGATCTGTAAAGCAGCAGAGTTAACGGTACGGTGTGACACACAGTGACAGCTCTGTGTACTCTGTCAACCGCTGCTTCCTCTCATATTTGGTAAAGAGATCACTCACACAGCCTCTGCTAATCTTAATGATGTGGTAACAGTGATGGGTAGTGTTTGAAATTTTTCAATATTTATACTTTAGCTCAAAACTTGGCAAAATTCTAATTTAAATCAGACGACAGACCAAAGAATAAATATATACTTCCTTTTACAGTTACTTGGTGCAAAAGACATATTTTTGGCCAGTGCCAAAAAATGACTGGCTTATTGCATTATTAGCCATAATATTCTTACTATGATGTTCCTAAATAAAAGAAGGGCACTGCTGCTACAGCTACTACTGCAACTTGAAGTATTTAGACTCAGTATTTATGCTCCTCATGCAAATGATTCATAACGTCTAGTTTTCCTACGACACACAAACAATTCGCCCTGAATGACCCTTCCTAAGTCCCACCCCTTTTTGCTCTGTGTGCCAATAAAAGTTGAGCAAGTTTACCTGGCTTCTTCCCTGTTTCCTACACTTAGATATGCCAAGGGGTAGGCTAATCTATATTGAAAAGAAAAGCAAATTTTGAAGATTGTTAAAACACGTCTTAAGTTAGTTAATGATAACAAAATGCTAGTTCACTAGCTAGAAAACCATTGATGTAGATTAGCCAGCTAGTTAGCTAGCATTTTTGCTTGACTAATATCTTAAATGATCTAAATCTATCTATCTACCTTAGAGTCGACTTGGAGTTGACTGCAATAAGAGTTCACTTATTTGGCACCCTAAAGACTTGGGACTTGAAAACAAAAACATTCAAGTCTCAAGCTTTGATCCTTAAAATCTGAATATGAACAAAAACAACACAGTGACATGCAGGCATTGAGCACTTAACTATGCCTGTGCATTGAAAGGACTTGGATCACCATCAACACAGCTTGTATGCTTGCAGCACAACTATAATTTGAGTTTAGAGTCTTGCTCAAGGATACTTCCAGATGTGGAGCTGAAGATCAAACCACTGGCCATACAATTAATGCTCAAACACTCCACTGACCTGAGCTACATGAGAAACTTGCAGCGCTTACAGCAGCCATTTTTATGAGTGGTATGATGGTCCATTCTCCAGCTAGTCTACAGCATGAAGTTTGTGCAGAAAGCTTGTGCCTGTTGTACCCTTTCATTATCATTTCTAAACTATTTACCAGTGCAGGCTTGTAACTTTGCTGCCTTGTGTCCGACATAAATATGGAGTCATAGGAGTGACTACGAAAGAATAAATCTAGAAAAGAATAAGAAAATAAATGTTGAAATAAAAAGAGAAATAAATAAAAGAACAAATAAATATAGAAATATAAAAACTACATATATACATAAAAGCCAGTTGATTGACAGTTTGGCACTTAAAGGCAAAGTAAAAGCAGTAGGGAAATCATAAGGAAAAATAAAGGAATGAAGGTAAATGACATTATATTCAAAAAATGAAAACAATTCAGAAATTTATGCAAGTAAATAAATAATAATGTATATGAAAATATGTTAAAAATATACACAGAAATAAATGAACAAATATGAAAATCTATTAAAAATGTTTGATGCTAATTATTTCATATTTAGTTATTTGTCTTAAGATCTCTACATTTATTTATTAATCTTTATATTTCCACTTTTTAAAAAAAATCCAGATTAATTTTTAATGGCACTACTGACTCCATACATAAATAGTACAGACAGGATGTTTTGTCAGGGAATCAGAATTTTGGAAATTTGATCTTATTTAACAGTTTATTTAAAGCTCACAGAACAGTGGACTCACATTTTAAAATCTTTCTTAATTATTCCTGCGTGGTGATAGTTTCTGTGGTGACGGCTGCTGGCTGGATATTTAATCTCATCTTGCATTGTTTGTTCACCCCTCCTTCCCCCTCACCAATGAATGAAGCATGTGTGTGCTTGGGTGAGAGTGTGTGAGTTTGGGAAGTAGGGTGAGGGGGTTTAAAACACCCCCGACTACCCCCACGTTGAGAGGAAGAAGAGAGTTGTGTTGTTCTAAATGTACTTTTAATATTTCATTTGACGTCACTCAGCTGAGAGAAAGAGTCAACAATCAGTAGATAACTTTCTCAAACACAGGGTGTGAGACTGTGTGTGTGTGTATGTGTGTGTGTGTGTGTGTTTGCCAAAGGCGTACTGGCTGCAGCAGTAGGCTGTCTGTAAGGTCCGTTACATTTCCTCCCATCCAATAAACATTAACCTTGCAGCAGCCTTAGGATAGACCAGGGGTGGAAACCCACAGTGTGATGGGATGAACTCACAAATGCACAGGGGTGAGAAGTGACAAAATACTTCCATACATTCCTATACTTATTAGGTATTTATTTATTTTTTTGACAACTTTTTAATTACATTTTAACTTAAATATCTGAACTTTCTACTCCTCACATCTTCAAAACAGGTGTGTTACTTTGGTTTTAATGCATTTGAGGGGAATGATTTTTTATTTGCATCATTGCGTGCCAACTTCCCAACATCCCAATCATCTGATTTCAACCTAAATTAATGGGACAATAACACATAGAAAAGATGATTCCTTGGTGTCTCCATCTGTGCATACCATGCTCAACCACAACATGAGATGAAAACAATGGAAAAGACATAACAAGACGACTCTAGAGGTAAACTCAGCTGCATAGAAAAGGCGTCCCCCGAAAGGGACACCTTATTTCAAAGAACTTAGAGAAACAGCAGTCGCTTAGCTTTAGCTTAGCTTAGCTTAACTTAGAATAAAGCCTGAAAACAGGGGGAAGCACTTGGAGTCTCGCTGGTTGCCCGGCAACCTCATGGTGACGACAGGACATATCTTCTTTGACACTTCTGTTTTTGTGCAGATTAAGAAACATGATATGAGATAACTTTTTTTTTTTTTAAACCTTTGGACAGAGCCAGGTTAGCTCTCCCCTGTTTCCAGTCTTTTGTGATCAACAGATGATTAGTTTTATGCCCAAATGTCATTTATGTTACGCTGCATTGTCTTTTTTTTTTATCTTCTGACACATGCCGATGCCACAAGTAGGTAGAGTTGGAAAGAAAAACAACTACTGGGAAAATTTCTGATTCTGCCTTTGAAATTTGCCTTTAAAATTGTGACACCCCTACATCTGACTATTGGCAAAAAAGCAAATGAGCATATTTCCTAAAATGTCAAACTATTCCTCTAAAAACCAAATTGAAGGTATCCTGTTTAAAATATACATTTTATATTATTAAATATTGAGGGCCTGAGCAAATAACTGTGTATAAACATTCTATACACCCACACAAACACACACATATGTATATGGTTTTATTAATTTTTATTAATTATGTTTAAATTTCTTCTTGTTATTTTTTCCTTCATATAGATCAATAAAATTTTAATATTATCTTTATAAAACAATCTAAAAATCACAGTGGTTCAGTTTCAGTTTGTAATAAGAATGTTTACCTATATAAATTATATGAATTCTTACACCTGTTAGAGTTTCTCTTCTTTGTTCAATATTAAATTCAATGTATTCACTGTATTTATAAACAATGTTATGCCTCACATAAACCAGCTGGTGTAAGTGATAAAAGTCACACTTATTATGTGTGTATGGAAGGAAGGAGAGATGAACCAGACTATAAACTAAACAGAGGCTGATTTGGTGCTGATGATCCTCTACAAACAGGCCCAGGCACATGTTTGTGGATTAGAAGATAAAAATAAACTCTTATAAACACACCTACAACACACACACACACACACACACACACACATACACACACACACACACAAAAACTGTCGAAACCTATGACATCTGGCGCCTCATAAAAGTATTCAACTTGCATGTTTTTGAGGGCAATTATCATACCTTCTCTCTCTCTCTCTCTCTCTCTCTCTCTCTCTCTCTCTCGCTGTGCGTGTGTGTGTGTGTGTGTCTTTCTGTCACAGCAAAAAAACACACGTCAGGCAGGTACGTCAAGTAACGGCACATACCTGAAACTTTAGTTAAGACCGTTGCTGGGTTTGGTGACGATTATTAACTGCGCGTAATTACGCACTGACGCTCAGTTATTTGCTGATCTTCGAGACAGGTTCTCACGACAAATCGACATTAAAATAACATGTTTGCCTTTTCTACAACCGATTCTCGTTTTGGTTGTTGCTTAAGGCCAACAATGGGAGTTAACCAACAGTTTGCACAGCAATCATGGAGTTAAATAAGTAAATGTCGCCCTAGAAAATAGTTAACTGTCTGTTCTGTGCTTAAAAGAAGCTTTCAAACGCTTCACACGTGTTGTTTATCAATCCAGAAATACCTCCATCCTTCTATTAAGATTATTAAATGTCATTTGACATGATTAGTTCTTTTCCCCCTGCATTTAAAACCACCTGAAAACTGTCGGCGGTTCAGCTCATCTAAATGTTTGGACTTCGAATAGCAGAGAGGATGTAAAAGTCAATGATTAAAAGTTAACGGTGATGGGATGTGGAGGAAAAGACACAGAGAGGGGGGTGGTGACGGAGAGAGGCAGAGCGAGGTTTAGGGTGTAGTCCGTTACTTGTTATCTGATACCAACGTGGTCTTACAATAAAAACTCCGCCGATGGCAACAATGGGGATTGTTCTCACGTAAATACAGAGAGCGAAAGAGTTGTTGGGAAAGAGGTGGACTCCCTTAACTTGTCATTTAAATGCAAAGTCGGTGGTAATAGTGAAGCCAAAAGACGCCAAACTTTAATTTGACAGTTGTCAACTCATCTCTTGTCAGTGGTGGAAGAAGTACTCAGACAATTTACTTAAGTAACAGTAATAAAAATACTACAGTGCGGTTCAAAATTATACTTCAGTAAAAGTACACAATCGTTACCATAAAAATGAAAGGAAAAGTACTGATTGAGCAGAATGGCCCGTTTCAGAATAATGTTTATTATTATATTATTGGATTATAACTATAAATAGATTCAAATAAGTGTGTTGCTGATTTTACTTTATAGACTGCTGGGTAGCTTCGTCTATAATATGTCATATTTTATTTGTTTGCAATATTTTTAGAACTGCAACAAATATTTGACTACTTGACTAGTTGTCAACTATTAAATTAATTGCCAACTATTTTCATAAGTGATTCATTGGTTTGAGTGATTCTCTGAAGTTTTAACTTCTCAAATGTAATATTTTCTCGTTTCTTTAGTCCTCTTTGACAGTAAACTGAATATGTTTGGGTTCTGGACAAAACAAGACATTTCTGGACATTCTCTTGGACATTTTTCACCATTTCCTGATATATTTTGGTTCAAACAACTAATCGATTACTCGAGAAAATGGTCGAAAAAATGACAATAATCATTAGCTGCAGCCCTGAAGATTGTGTATAATTAATCTGCGAGGTTGTAATGCTGTCAGACACACAGTGGAGTAGAAAATACATTTCCCTCTAAAATGTGGTGGAGAAGAAGTGGAAGGTGGCATAAAAATGGAAATACTAAAGCAAAGCACGCTATTGTTTGTATTTAAGTACAGTACTTGAGTTAAATGTACTTAAAATCTTTCCACCACTGGCTCTTGTGAAGGCACCCAATTCAGGAAACGTTATTTGCCATGAGACAGATGTCAAAATCAATAATACTCAGTGAGATTTCCATTCGTTCATTATTTTTATTGAGTCTGCTAGATTTGATTTATACCGTGTCAATATTCCCCTTACTATTATTATTATTATTATTGTTGTGTTGTTGTTGTTGTTGTCACTATTATTATTATATAGCCTATCCCCCATTGTATCCTCTGGGACGGACATGTCAAGATCAATCAAGTCCATGTCTTGGTCCATTGTTTGTTTTAATTCAAGGATGTGAGGACAACTTTGGTCTGTAAAAATGTTTAAAAATCACCTCTACCATAAAAATCATAACTTTTTAACTCAGTCAGTCACCAGCAGTCCAGATCTGAATGATCACTCCTGAGACTGTATAATATCTGGGCTACATAAGTCAAAGTGAGTTGTACAAGGAAGAACGCTGCAATCTGGGGTTGAAGGTCGGTATGTGAAAAGCAACGGGCCCTTCTGATAGGCCACAACTCACAAATGACAGATATGGAAATAGAGGCAAATACAACGACGTTCGTGCTCATGTTATGTTTAAAGAATGTGTGACCTTATCATTTGAAAATCAAACATTAAAATGAGACCTGGAAGCCGAAATACAGATAATACGCAACTTCTTGGTGCATTCAGGAACCACACTCTTGTTTTTTTCACGGCCCGCTGTGTTTCCCGTTATTCGGTGGCCCCGGACCGCAGCCGCCCCGTTACAATCTCAACCTGACCCCCTCCTCTCATGTCCCACCAGCCACACTGACACTCTAAACCGCATGAAACCCACAAATCCGTGCGTAAAACCACCCAACCGCGCGCTCTGGACAGCAACCCGCCGCCTTTTCTGTGTTTTAAAACAACAAATATGGCTCATTACAGCGGCGAGGACTCACCTGGGATGTAGACGTCCCCTCGCTCATGATCCGGGACTTCACTCCAGTTCCGCTTTCCCGGCGAAACATTCGCCTTTTTCACCAGAAAGGCCCGCGGCATGCTCAATTCCCACCTAGTCTTTTAAGAGACGTTTGAAGAGAAGCGACGACTAAAAGTTTCAAAAGCAGGAAACTCCAGAAGTTGGGAAGAAAAAAAAAAAATGGAAGGTGTCGGTCCCCTCTTCTTCTCCTTCCTCCTTCACCTTTTCTTCGTGTTTTATTCTTTTTTCGTCTTCACACACCTTTTTCTCTCAGCCTGATTTCCTTTACAGCTCGGCAGCAGAAAGAAAATGAAGAAGTGTTTCGGCGTCGGGACAGGTGAGTCCGCTCAGGTGTGCAGCCGGACAGGTAAAGTCGAATATCACCACCAGCAGGCTGAAATAACGGGAGTGTGTGTGAGTGGGTGGGGGAGCGGGCTGAGGAGAAAAAAAGGTTGTATCCTGATCACACACACACACACACACACACACACATACACACACGGAGTCGACAGAGGTGGGTCGAAAAGCAGCAGCACAGGTACTCATTTGAAAAGCAGGAAACAGGCGCCAGCGCGCATGCGCTTCAGAAATAACGGTGACAACAAGCCGGGAGAGCACGGGTTAGGCCTCAATATACCTGCTGAACCGGTTTACCCTCCTCTCTCTGCCTCCACCTCGTCTCCATTCCGCTTTAAGGTGTGGGCAACGGTGCAATGGACAAGAGAAAAGAAGAAGAAGAGTGAAATCTGGGGAATAGAGTGTGTGAAGAGGGGTGAACGGCAGTTATACAACATACACACACGGCCTGCACACAAAGTCCCTGGAGCTGCTTAAAGACAGCAGTCAAAAAGTTGATAATAAGCGTTGTTTTTAACCCCACGGTAAATAACAGTAAAAAAAAGTTTAGTTTATTTGCACAATAAACATACAAACTTTACAATTAATAAAAGGACAGTTTAAGAGTGTTGGGAGGTTTATTCAGAGTCCTTAGAAAAATAGCATTATTGCTCAACAATAACGTACAAAAGCAAAGAACAAATAAGCAATAAAGAACATGACACTATCTATACTCAAGACAAGCAACAATACACAGAAAGAAAGAAAAGAAACAGAAAATATTAAACCAAAAAAAAAAAAAAGACCTAGAATAATTAGAAATGTGAAGCAGCTGTGAGGAAATGAGAAATGTCTGTAACTGTTACCTAAAGCAATGATTTTCAGTGTGGGGGCCTCAGCAAAATGCTAAAAAGTCGTATTTTTAAAGCATAAAATTAAATTGTCGTTACATGAACTATTATAAAATATAATTTATAATAATGAATAACTTATCAAAAAAAATATAATCTATCAAAATCTTATTTGCCATCCCCATCAGGCCGATAGCTGAGGACACTGAGGACATGTCCTCTGTATTTTTCCTGGTATATTTTAAAGTTGTTTTTTTTTTTTTTAATTATTATATATATGTTGTTTAAAATGTTAAATTAAAGTGACAAAACCACTTAGTTGTATCATGGTGTGTCGTGAACAAAGGTTGGCATCAACTCATATTTTAGATCTTGCTAATAAAAAATAAAATAAAAAACAATAGATCATGGCTTGTTGTTTGGATGAAGCTGAGTAAGAAGTGTTAGACCACTTGTCATGAAATTTGGGACAAAACCTGAAAGACACTGCTGTTGTGCTCTTCTGCTCACTTTGTCTGACCGTGAAAGGAATTTCAATGTAATAAGAAACTGAGCTGAAAAAGAGACATTTCAAAACTGGCCAAATTTGTGATTTATTTTGTGTTGGATTCTAATCAAACTTTACTATTACTCTTAAAATGCATAAAATGCATAGACTGATACAAAAGTCTTAAAAAAATGATCAAGGTTGGGCATTAGGAGTCATCACCGCAGTATTTCTAAAATCAGTTTCTATTTTGTTACTCAAATCCAGAGATAGGCTAGGATAAGATATTTGTTTATTAGTCCCACAATGGGGAAATTTGCAGTTTAGTAGCAGCGGATAGCAAAATAGAATAAGCATCAATAAGAAAACAATAGCAATAAATAGCCAATATAAATAAGAGGATATATAAAAAATAGGAACAATAAAACAAGAGGAAATATAAAATATAGAGACACAAAAACAATAAGCAGACTCAACAAATTTACACCATTGCACATAGTAAAATATTGATTTTAATAAGAAATGACAGAGATGTCAGCAATGGAGGAAAAATGTCTGTATGCATCCATCATAGAGATGCTCTGTCTCTTTTAGTGTGTCATTACAGTTAGGTTTTATGTGTTTCTAAAGGCCATTTAAGTGCGCGCATGTGTGTGTGTGTCAGGTTATTTACAAAGACAAGAGAACAGTGAAGGGGAGGGGGTAAACACACACAGCAGGGAGGGAAAGGTGGGGCAGATAATAATCTCTGAATGAGTAATTTACATTTGTACATTTACATACATATCTACTGACCTATATGTGGTTTTATTTCACTGCATGCTTACTGTGATACTGCTGTTAAGTGACAGCTTTACTCAATGTGCATTATTTATTCCTGTGACAGTACAATATATAAATGGAAAGAAATCAGTGGATAATCGAGATGATATAAGCTGAAGCTGACCTGTAAATAGGCCATATATATATGTTAGGGTTGTACTAACTATTATTTTCATGATTAATTTGATAAAAATGGCAGAAAATGTGCTCCAAATGGTCCAAAACACAAATGTATTCAGTTTAATATCATGAACAACAAAGAAAAGCATAAAATCCTCACATTTGAGAAGGTGGAATCAATGATTTTTGTTTCCATTTTTACTTGAAAAATTACTAAAATGATTAATTCATTCTCAAAATAGCTGCAGACTTATTATCTGTCAATTAATGACTGTTTCAGTTATTAGCTATGTATTTCACCTGCATTCAGGCTAATTAGCGGGCTTGTGTGTGTCTCCAGTAAAGCTGTCATTATGAGAAAAAAATCATAAATTAAAAACTACTACACTGGTTTTCTTAAAACTACAGAATTTATCTCCTTAGTGAATATTTTGTATTTCAGTGTTGAATTTACCACCCCAAGATTTAAAGGCAGCCTTGAGACTAGGTGTTACTTGTTTTTCAACTCCAAATAAGAAAAAGAATCAAGTCTAAAGAACAAGCTACCTGTTTGATCTTTATCTGATTTCACAGCCTGGCTACCTGCCGTGACAGTAATTATTTGTATACTATCTTTACCGATGTATTTCTCATAAAGGCTTCTGCCTATTCGCCATAATTAAGAGGCCACAATATGCAAATTGTGTGACCTGCAAAGGCCTGCACAGAAACCCATTTATCCAGGACTAATATCCAGTGTGCAGGTCAGACAAGCTTCAGTGCAAAAGCAAAAGAATCAGAAATAGAAGAAAGAAAGAAAGAAAGAAAGAAAGAAAGAAAGAAAGGATTGCCTTGTTGTGAGCACACTGTAAAAATTATACAGGAATGTAGTTAAATCAACTAATATTTTCTCATTAACTTAACCTAAATACATAATTTTTCTTTATTCAATTTAATTAAACCTTAAAATCTTGAGTATTTATTTTCAGAACACTTCAAACTTAAATAAAAGTGAGTTTCTCTAACGTGAGATGATGAGTTGTTAATTATAGCATACAAACTGCACCTTTAAGGATTCAAACCTCTAAATTCTAATTTAAAAATACTATCTGGGGACATTGGTTCCAATTCCTGTAAGATATCAGTGGTGGAAAAACTATCAAGGATCAGAAATACGGCCATATTATCAGCGAATATGTCACTCAGTAAGAAAGGGCCCTCTAATTCTGGCTTGTTGTTTTAGTGCTAAATCCTCCTCTTTGTTTCCTATTCAGCGTCATTCTGTTTCTGTTTATTTTAGTCTTCAGATTTTTTTTTTCCTCTCTGCTCCCTGATGGCCTGGCGTCCCTCAGTGAGATAATGTGTGCCGTCACTTGCAGAGTTTTTTCCATTTGCATGTGCAGATAAACAAAATCTTGTATTTAAAATAGACACACTTAGATTACAAAACATAATGTGTCAGCTGCTTCCTCCTCTGGCTGAGCAGGACGAGGAGTCAGAGCAGGTATGAAGTAGAGGTGTCTGATGAGAGGAGTGGTGCAGGATGGATGAATGAACGGTATGCTGCCTGAGCTGTCGGAGTAGTTTGGGCAGATGAGCTACCCTCCTCCTTCTTTTCTCATCTGTCTTAAACAGCCCCCTCCTAACTGTCATTGATACTGTTATTCTTTCTGTCACATCGCCTTTAACCTTCTTTCATGTGTCTGGCCAATCTTTGGATGCAGTATAATGCAAAGTAACAAGTACAATTCAGAGGTAACTGTGCTAAGTATTTTCATTTTCTGCAACAATTCAGAGGTAAATACTGTACTTTTGACTGATTTGACAACTTTGGGGATTCAGATTAATATTTCAATATAAGCACAATGTTAAAATAAACTTTATTTTTTTGTTGTCTGAATTTCAAAAGACAAGTTTAGGTAATTTTGTAATGATTCAAAACAAATAAACTTGATACTAATTCAGTTGCACTTAAGAAAACATGTTCAATAAGCTTAAGATATTAAGTTGAAAGAGCGACTCTTTAGTCACACTGACAAACATCACAAACTTGAATTCATTTTGCGGTTTCACAGTTTGAAAAGTCAGTTTCGTTTCACACGAAGTTTTAACTGTCAATCAATGCATGCTGGGTAGTCTGCTAATATGCAGATCATGTTTCTTTACAAGTTTAATTAAATGAGTTGATTGAACTCTGTACAGTACATTTATTCAACTCATCATTTCAAGTCAAAGGACTTTAAGTTAGGAGAAGTCATTTTAATAAGTTCTGAAGTCTTCTGTAAATAGTAATTTGTGTAAATAAATTGCATAAATAAAACTTGTATATTTGTGTTAAGTCAATGAGAAAACATTACTTAATTCCATTACATTCCTGAGCGTTTATTTTTACAGTGGAACAAATGACCTAATAAGTATTATTATAGTTTCAGATACAATAAGGGATAAAATTCACAACCTAGCAATGAAATAGTTAGCCCTACATTTACAACGTGCAACACTAAAGTGATGTACACATTAATGTATCAATACTTATAATAAAATAATGTATTTTATTCTTAAAACGTTTTGGCACTTAATTTTGTTTATTTACTCAAGTAAAGTTTTGAGTACAGAACTGTTATTACTATTACGTAGACGTACAAGGAGTTTTTGACTGGTTTATGAAACCGTCTCATAAAGGAGAGGAAAGCCTAAAACATCAGTGTGTTATTTTCACGTTTCCCTGAATCTCTCTTAGTCAGCCCACAGTTAAGTATTAGTTTCAGTTTAAAGACAGATAACGATGCAGAGACATCAGGATCAACAGGAGTAAAGTGTAGCCTACTTTGCACCAGTTCAACCTGATTGACAACCTCATCTCTTCTCCAGTCTCTTTCGCATTACTGTTATTTCTTCCTCGTTCTCCTTCTCTCCACGTTTCCCCCTTAAAAGAACACAGATTGTTTTTTTGAGGAGCTGCCTGATATATAAAAATGATGGACAAAGCTGAGCCAACAAATGATGCAACAACATGAAGCATGGTGTTTTTTTCTGCAGAGCAGTTATTTATTGTATTAGGACACCTCTGAATGGATTAGCCAACTGTGTTTATGGCACGGCCACTTAGCATCATAATAAAAACTAATAAAATGTCAGTTTAACCACTGAGAATTAACTGGTAGCTTAATTTAGTACAGAGTTACTGTTGCTATGGTTTCCTACAGTTGACACTTTGCCCTGTGATTTTAGAACAGCTGACCTGAACTGGTATGTTTAAAGCCCCCAGGTGCGGGATTTGTAAATGTCTGACTTTGGTGACCCCTAGTGGTGGTATCAAAAAAGACACTATGGCACACAACAATGCACACTGCCCCTAACCCTTTCAAAACACCAACACAGCTATGTGAGGCTGTACTTGGACATAGCAGTGCTTTGAGCTAATGCTAAAATCAGCATCCTAATATGCTTACAATGACAATGCTAAATGCTTTGAGCTAAATGCTAACATCAGATAACATGCTCACAATGACAATACAAACATGCTGATATTTAGCAGGTAATACTGCACTAAAGACAAAGTACAGCTGATTCTGATGGGAAGTTTTGCAGGTATTTGGTCATAAACAAAGAATTGGACAAGCATGAACATGGTATTGGATGAAAAGTAAGAATTTAATTTAATTTGTAACTGAAGAAAAAAACATCACAGAGCTTTATAATAGAGAACATTTAGGCCTATGTTTGGCACTGGGGAGCTATTTGCTTTTATAATCAGACTATGCATAGACATAATTGACCTACTTAGTTATGTTTTGACTTTCAAGTCTCGTCATTTGCCTTCTGTCTTCCTCCATCTGCCAGCGTCATGCTAATGGGTCAATCTGCATACTTTATTTTTAAAGGTTTTGTTTTCTCAGCAATAGGTGGAAGCACTGGTCAGGTAGCATACCTACTGCGTGTGTGGGGTGTGTGTGTGTGTCTGTGACATGAGACATCTATTTTATATGTTCATTTGTCCATTTGCTGTTAATGTCCAAAAGGTGGTGCTGCTGATCAGATAAAGACATGTAGAGCACAGGTAGCCTAAAGCAAATACATCTGCTGACTTGCTGTTCTAGTTTTAAGAAATCACAGTTCATCAAATTCTGTAAATCCTTTAATGATCTTTCTTCTGACAGTTTTTGAGTCATTGAGTAGCGTTCTTTGCTATTGCCTGTTTTTGTTTGTTTGTAAATCAAAGTACTGTTGCCTACAAGCACTGCAGGTTGGTGCTGTGTTGTATCGCGTACTGTTTATTATTGTCTTCCTCTATGATGTGCAATGTGATGGGAGTACACAACACATTTCTATGGCAACGGTAATTTGGAAATTTGGAGAAAAAACATGGGGTGGGGTGGGGGAGGGTCATTGGTGTGAGAAGTACTGAGCTATAATTTAAAGCAGGGCTTCTCAAAGTTTTTCAGGCAATGGACCCCTTAGCTGATAGAGAGGTGGAGCAGGGACCACCCTATTACATATATTGCATTGAATATTTTTTGGTCATTTTTTATTGAAGAGAATTTTATTTTTCACGGTATATATTGTGGTTATTACCATGGAAACTTCATGGTTCCTTGTATTAACTTTAGATAAAAGTAGAAATTCCACTTTGTAAAAAAAAAAATCTGTTGCAAGTAAGTCTTAGATTCAATATTTCATTTAAATAAAAGTACAAAAGTATTAACAGCAAAAAGTATTTTAAGGATTAAAGTAAAAGTATGTTGTTGTGAGAAATGCTGTCATGTCCAAAAAGTGACATGTTCATAGACCTTGTTGTGTCCAACCAATAATACAACATTTCAAATTATTGAAAATAAATTAAAATAATTAAAATAATTAAAATAATTAAAACAAAAAGGGATCTGGAACCAAGAAATGTTGTTGTTTTTTAAAACAAATTTTATTAACTCATTACTTTTACAGTACATACAAGAAAAGAATATGGACCTACAGGGAACATTAGGTAAAATAAAATAAATATTTAAAAAATAATTTTAAGAGTATAGAATAAAAAAAAAATAAGAGGGATAAATAGATACCTAAAACTAAAAAAAGAGAGTGAAACGCACCAATATTACAAGCCAAGATAAATCCTATGGATGATGTCCACAATATTCCTCCAAAGATTAGATGTCTTTAAAGGGTTTTTGTTTCTTAATACTTTACAGACAGAGTCACTATAAAATGTCTCAAGATCAATATAAAACAAGGCTTTGTTCGGAAAGAAACTAAATAAATCTGGCTTTGTGAAAAAAACACAGCAATTTGATCACGTTATCAGCTGAAACAACTTCACTTTCCCGAAAAGAAGGTGGCGGTAGTGAGTTTAGTGGTCAAACCAGCAACCGGAATTAAAAGACCAGAAGAAGAACCATCACGAACGGCTCCGTTATGGATGTGATTCCTTCTTCCGCAGCGACATTCCGGTAGTTTTACGGTATTAAATTTGGCGAAACCCGCGCCTTTGGACGAAACGCCGAACTTTTACAGTCGCGATGGCTTCCAGGAAGAGAAGTCATCCCGGCGGGGAGCAGGACGGGCTGCAGCCAGCCTGCAAGCAGGGCGGCAAGAGACACGTAGCTGCAGTCATCCTGGCGAGAGGAGGAAGCAAAGGTATTCCTCTGAAAAACATCAAGATGTTAGCAGGAGTGCCGCTCATTGGATGGGTGCTGAGAGCTGCTGTGGACTCCAGAATGTTTGACAGGTACATATTTATTAATAATTATATCATATGTGATATAAACTGCTGCTGTGAGAAGAATCAGCCTGAAAAACCTGAAGCCCCCCCCCCCCTCAATGCTGAGTAAACACTGCACATGGTCTATTTATATGTATTCATTTGCTCATTGTGTGTTGTGTTGTAATAATATTTATGTTTAAACAAGTTTCGCTTTCATCTCGGCCTCATACACTGAATCTGTTGCGTTGATCTTGCTGCAGTCCTGTAGTTTTGCTTTTTGAAGATGTCACAATGCAAATGACTGTAGCAACACATCAGTCTTTATTTTTCATCTAAACATGGGGAAAAGAAAAGAGACAGGGAGAAAAAGACGCCCTTAACATGAAAATACACATTTTTAGCATAGATACTAATAAAAAAATACAATAGAATATCTTTATTGTCATCACACAAGCACAGTGAGTTTAAGTTTACTTAATGCTGTGAAAACAATAATAAGGATAAGAGTGCACAATAAATGAAATAAAATGGCTATAAAGTGTACAGTGTCAGGCCTGTCCTAACGGGAATGTACAAAGTTTTCCATTACAGCCCCTGACTCCCTGAAAAGTTGGGGTGCTGTGTAAAATATGAGCAGAATGCAATGATTTGCAAATCATTTTGAACCTATATTCAATTGAATACAGTACAAATATAGGGCATTTAATGTTCAAACTAATTAATGTTTTTTGTAAACATACACTAATTCTGAATTTGATGCCTGCAACACAGTACCAAAAAAGTTGGGACAGGAGCAACAAAAGACTGGGAAATTCGTGGAATGCTCAGAAAACACCTGTTTGGAACATTCAGCTGGTTAACAGGTTAATTGGTAACAGCTGATAGTATAATAATTGGGTATTACAGGGCCATCTTCGAAAGGCTCAGTTGTGCACAAGCAAGGATGGGGTGAGGTTCACCACTTTGTGAAAAGCTATGTTGGCAAATAGGCTTGTCAAAATGTTTAAGAAAAGTGTTTCTTAACTCACACTTGTGAGGAATTCAGGGATTTGGAGGCCCAGGCAACCTTCTTGAGGCAGTGTGGGCTGTAAATGTCCACTGGGGCTTGGGGGAGTATCCAAATTATCTTCTGTGCACTGGACCAGATGGAGAGCTGTGTAGCTGAGATACCACACAGAGATGCAGTGTGTTAGGATGCTCTCTGTGGTGCAGTGGTAAAAGGTTGCCAGCAGTTGTTTGGACAGACCAGATTTCTTCAATGTTCTCTGGGAAAACAGCCGTTGCTGTGCTTTGTTGGCCAGTGCAGTGGTGTTAGTGGGCCATAGGAGGTCCTCTGAGATGTAAATACCCAGAAACCTGAAGCTGGACTCCACTTTTGGCACAGGAAACATTTAGAAATTAGGTCTGGACATGCTGGAGCACAGTGGACTAAGGCAACAAAGTTTTACTGAATGACTAACATGTCGAAGCCCACTACGTTTTCATCCAAGTCAAACAGAAGAGACACTCTCATCCTCTCAAAACCTCTCCTAATTAGACACCTAATTCAGCACAGAGTGAAACAATAGTGAGGGGCCAAAATATTGCATTAAGATGATGTTCACACATATACAATATTAAATATGTCAAAAATAACAGCATATTTTTTAATGCATTTCTATGTATGCAAATGAAGGGTAATGTCAAAAAGAAAATACAGAAATAAAACTTTGGGGAAATAAATAGGGGGAAATGCAAAGGAAACAGAAACATATAAGTAAATTAAAAATTAATTTAAATGTTTTATTTATAATATTTTTATGTAGACAGATTATTGAAAAAAATACATCCACAGAGCTTTTATAAAGTAAAAATGATTGTGAAGTAATAAATGCAATGTTAATTAAATGGGAAAGCAAAAAACAGTTATAATTCCAAGTGATGACAATAATGATAATGTGCCTTTATTTTCCTAGTGTGTGGGTATCGACAGACCATGCTGAAATTGAGAAGGTGGCGAAAGCCTGGGGTGCCAAGGTGCACTTCAGGAGTCCTGAAGTCTCCAGAGACTCTTCTTCCTCACTGGAAACCATCCAAGAGTTCATCAGGCACAACTCAGGTACGTGAACCACACCAGGATGTGCAAACTTATCTCCAGTATGCGTCTGTTTGACTAGTGAGAAATCTCCATCTGACAGCAGTTGTCTGATTTTAAAGCACCTCCTTTGTTGACTTTGTTTCTGGCAGAGGTGGATGTGATGTGTAACATTCAGGCTACAGCCCCGTGTCTCCATCCGTTCCACATAAAGGAGGCCCTGGAGATGATCACGCAGCAGGGCTATGACTCGGTTTTCTCGGTGGTCAGGCGATACCAGTTCCGCTGGCAGGAGGTCAAGAAAGGGTGTAAGTTTACAAGGCCTGTGACGATAACTGCTTTACCCCAGTACCACGATCGATGTGATGACGGTAAGGGGTCAATCTCATGTTAAGATCAGTGCATGGGTTTATAAAATAAAAAATAGCTGCATCTTTTATTAACTGACACACTGTAACCCTTAATGAACATTTACTCACTCTCCTTCACTTGCACACCACACACACCACCCTGTTCCTTAAAGGAGCTACACTACTCCTATGACAGAGGCTAAAAATCCCAGTCACAGCCTTAGTTTCAATCTGAATTAACTCAACTGCAATCAGATTATGCTTGTATGCTTGTCACCAGGTACAACAAAAATCCATACGGTTAATACCGGACTTAACTTTTTTGTTTCTTCTTTTGCATTGCTAAAAAAATTGCATTTGTTAATGCTTTTTATTTTGGAATGGACCTTTACCCCTTCGCCTGCCTCCTTACAGCTGGTGAGCTTACCAAGCCGTTGAATCTGGACCCCGCCAACCGGCCGCGGCGTCAGGACTGGGATGGAGAGCTGTGCGAGAATGGCTCTTTTTACTTCACCACTAAAGACCTCATCGTGAACAAGGGACTTCTGCAGGTAATTAGTTGTAGCAGTCATTTAATTTCTGTTCTGTTCTGTTCTCCTAAACCTACCAGTATGGTGCATCATGTGCCTCATATGACATATGACCATGTGACTCAACATGTGACCAGTGGTGACTTTTAGAAAGGGCAGCATGCATTCATCTATCCATATTTAGCTAATTCCACTTGCTACATGTGCAAGTATTTTCTTGAATTTGAAAAGCTTCGTAATTTAAATTCTAGTTTCATTCATTCAGTTTGTGCAACGGCTGCTGCAGTTGTTGTTAATGTTTGTGTTTCTGCTCTCTCCAGGGTGGTAAGGTGGGTTACTACGAGATGCTGCCAGAGTACAGCGTGGACATTGATGTGGACATCGACTGGCCTGTGGCAGAACAGAGGGTTCTCAGGTGTGATGCACACAAACATGTACTAGACAACAAATCTTTCAACCAGAACTTTATCAGTCAAATGCTTTAGGGCACTGTGCAAAAATTATTAGGAGTGGAGGGTGGTTAGAAAAGGGTGAAATCATTTGTCTTTTTCTTGAAGGAGGGGTTTTCTGGCTGTTTTGGGAGAGTAAAAGACAATCTTTTATTTTATCTAACTCCAGATTTGGAAATTTGGATTTGGAATTTGAAACAACAGTCTTGATTGAACTTAGAAACAGCGATCTTTATAGGACATTCAAACAGCAGCCTTGATTGGATTAGACTTGGAAACAACGGTCTGGATTGAACTTTTAAGAGGCTGTGCCGTCACTGCGAGGCAGTAAACGAAGTTGAATGAATGTAATTTATGTAGAGAAAACAAGAGTTTGTGGGTGATGCTAGAGGCCTGACCTTTATTTCATTAAAATTAAACTTTATAATAGTTGCGCCTCCCAGTTTATTATAAAAAATTGTGGAATGTGGGGCATGAGCATTTTTTGAAATTTGAAGGGGTGCATGTCAGAAAAATGTTAAGAGCCACTCTCCTAACCAAGTTCATGCCCTCCTTTCTTTTTTCATCCAATCTGTGCTGTCTATAGGTATGGTTACTTCGGCCTGCAGACGCCAGAGGTGGTCCGTTTGATGTTCTGTAATGTTTCCGGGTGTTTAACGGAAGGACGGATCTTTCTGTCTGGATCTGGAGAGGAGATGGTGTCTATTAACACCAGAGACACCGCAGGCATCCGCAAGCTGCAGAAAGAAGAAGTGGAGGTTGGAATTTAAAAAAAAAAACGAGCGCTTGTGAGTTCGTTCGTATTGTGTGGCCACACGCTACAACCCTCTGTGTTGCTCCACCAGGTGGTGCTGTTGACCTCCAGCTTGGACCCTGTGGCCCCGTCGCTGGCTGACACACTGGCGAAGAGGACGGGTTGCAAGGTCGTGCAGGTGGGGGAGGAGCCGCTGGAGGATGTGGCGAAGATGGTGGAGCAGAGGAAGCTGCAGTGGAAGGATGTGGCGTACATGGGTACACCTTTAAGTATTTACAAGACTGTGATGATCCGTATCAAGATTAGTGTTAATACAAGAAGAACAATTTATCGAGCTGTCCTTTAAGTAATTTGTCAAACCAAAATCTCACAACTGAGAAGCTGAAATAAGGTGATGTTTGTGCTTGAAAAATAAATAACGATTATTTGAATTTTCTGCCAGTCAATTAATTGACAAATAATTTCAGCTCTATAACAAAATATCCACCGTTAACCAAAGAACATTTTTGTCTTTTTTGCATTGAAAATAGAAACCTCCCCCACTTAGTGGTCTGGATATAGTTTCATTCTCATGCAACAAAGGCTTATTAACTATTTGAATCTTTATATTCATATGTGATGTTTATTTCTCTGTCTTTCCTCCTCTTCCCATGTTTTCTCTGTCTGTCTCTCAGGTAACGATGAACCAGATGTCAAATGTCTGAACTTGGCGGGTTTCAGTGCAGTACCCGGAGATGCTCCTGTGGTCGCCGTTAATGCTGCGAAGTACACCTGCCACAGCATCGGTGGAAAGGGGGCCGTGAGAGAGTTTACCGAACACATTCTCCTGCAAAAACAAAAGGCAAAGTCACAGATGAAGCAGGACCGCATCGACTGCAGCAGCTTCTAATTTTACATACATTGAAGTTAGTGCAGTTAAAAATATTTCAGTTTTATCTGAGATGCTGATCTAAGTTGAGAGTTACAGTTAAAATTTAAATGATTCACTCTGTTTACAAATCAAATCTCACACAATCAGATTTTCCTGTTGGTAACTTTTTGGTGAAGTTGAAAATAAGAGATTGTTCTGCATGTTCTTTAGTAATTTTCAGAAAAGTAGGAATTTAAGTGATGCTGTGAATACTAAATTGAATTAGAACAAACCAGGATTTATTGTAGGACTCTGCTTAAGGCAGAATTCCTTTTGTCATCCGTGCTGGAGACAAAATGTTGAACCAAATGCAAACAACGGAACTAACACTACCAAACTAAGTGTTGAATGATGATTGATGCAGTGAAATGTTTGTTTCTAGTTAACAATTGTAGAACAGAAAATTGAGATTTTGTTTTACAAATTTTCCTGTAAACTAAGTTCTTAAAGGTACGATCCTTTTCTTAAATAACGCCAAATTGTGCCACTAAATGTAACAAGTGTTATGACACAGAAAACGTGTTATTGTTATTATATAAGTATTATTAGAGACACAAATTTTTTATATTTTAAATGCCTTTGTGTTTTATAGATAAGCATTTCAAACCAAAATATGACATGTTCCTGTCAAAACATGTTAAATATATGACTTTTCTGTGTTCCGTCTACACATAGACGTGTCATCTTGGGTAAGCAGTCCCTGTCATCCTGTATGTATGCCTTTGTTCGCATGTGCCCTTAAAGCAGTAGTTTGGTCATTTTTGGAAATATCACCTTTCCCATGTCTGTCTGGTAAACATGAAGTTACAGCCAGCAGTTGGTTAGCTTAGCTTAGCATAATGACTGGAAAAGGGGAAAAGGCTAGCCTCGCTCTGTCCAAAGGTAACAAAAGGTACTGCTGTGGACAGGGTGAGCAGAAAAACATATTTTAACTAATTGAAAAAGACTCGCCTAAAAAAATCATTATCAGTTTAAGTGTATGCTATATTTAGAATATTTTGACTTAACCATAGTTTTTTTTCCGATGGAAAACTGCCATGACATAAGCCTATTACTCTCTTCAAAGTCACAAGACTCCATTTGCAAAATCAGTAAATTTACCTCACAGAACTCAGGTTGCTGGTCTACTGCTGCCTCAATCAGTTAGCGTGTTTGTGTCACACAATTACTCAAACAAAGTAACTGATTTTGGCAGCACAGACCAGCACCTCTGGTGTCCTGTGAGGTAAAATTACTGATTTCACCAGTGGAGTTTGGTTGATTTGGAGAGAGCAATCTTTGCCTTATATAACATCTGTTTGCTGTCAGAAAAGGCTGTCTGAGAGCAAGGTAAAGCAGTGAAAATATTCTAAGTATAGATTACACTCAAACTGATATTGATATATTTTTTATAAGCTGGCTGAAACACATTCTTGCTGACCCTGTCTAAAACAGTTCATTGCTTAGTTTCCTACACAAGGACTCCTGCTGCTACTACAGACTACAGATAGAGCCAGGCTAGCTGTTGACACCTATTTCCAGTCTTTATGCTAAGCTAAGCTAACTGTCTGCTAGCTAATTCCCAAACCGATAGGACAGTGATGCTGAGCCTTTCATCTAACTCGAGAAGCGAGAAAGCGAATAAAAGTATTTTTCCATAATGTAGAACTTTTTCTTCAACTTGCTGTCATATTTCCACAAGACACCTGAAGGCAACATAGCACTAACTTTGCAACTGCGTACGTGCTGCTGCATGGTAACCTCTCAGTTCTGAATGGATTAATGATTATTAGTTTGTAACTGCTGGCTATGTGATTAATAGGTTAACTGACAGACCAGTTTATTGTCGGCTGGTGTCTGGGAGAACATCGAGAGTGGTTCATTGGTGCAGGACCTGCATTTGCACTGTTGTTGAGTCAGTAAAACAATGACCTGTGTGTCTGCTCTATTTATTGATGTACAAATGTACCCTCCAGAGATGCCTGATTATTTTGTTGGAATGTTTCGATGTCGTTTTGGCTCATTAATGTGATTTTATTTCACTCTTTTTATTTAGTCGTTGTGTATCATGAGAGATTTTGATGTGTGGATAATTTTCAATGAAGTTGGACATGAATGAAAGTTCTGGTCTTGTGTTTTTAGTATGCAGCAGAAGTGTACCAACACAACTCGGCAATATCACCAAACTAGGGGGGATCTGATTTTGGTGTGTTCATGGTAATGAAAGAATATGTCGCCTAGTGCTGCCGTGTGGCAAACAGACAAGACAATGCTTAATAGTAGGTTCTGACCATTTTAGGGGGTTTGGTATTTTCATGGGATTTGTGGACAGAAAGAAAAAATATACTACAATGTATGACTTCATCACCAATTCTGCAACCTGAGACTCAAAATGTCACCAAACCAGTCTTTAAATCTTTGCATCTTTAAGTCACAAGTATCCCAAACAGAAGTGGTGACTGGGTTTATTTTTGTATGATTCTAAATGCCCCAGTCCTCTTTTTTTCCATAGCTATACTTAACCCAAAATATCAGACAAGTCATAAGGGAAAAACAGAACAAACATAGGAACACATCTAAATATGTATTTTCATTGTATGATAACTGTATTCCTTCCTTCCTTATTAGCAGGAGCATATTTATACAAGGAAGTCTTCATGACTTTTGATAAAACTGATCATCTTTCAGTGCTTTTTTTAACCTTCATCTGCCAACAGGTTTAAATAATGAAATGTCATAGTAACCAGAGTGGTGGGATCTTTATATTAAGACACCGGGTAAAGTGAGTAATTGAATTTAATCAAGATTAAGACTAGCGGCAAATCCTTCTGTTTTGAGTTGTTTTGACTCCACAATTTGAAAAAAAGAAATTAAAAAAAAAATTAGAAAAGTATTACCTGAGTCACACTTTAAAGGTAGAATCAGTGGGATTTGTCTGAGCTGTTCGTAAACACACAAGAAAGATAGCTGATTGTTGAGTCTCCAAGAACGTCAAATGCAGACATTTTAGGTTGAGAAAGCGTTCCATGTAGCAAAATGAGAAACAGACAGAGGGGCAGGGTTGTTTTTCTGGTGGGAGCGAGGCCTGAATTGTCAGCATATCGTTTAGCATGTATTTTGCTTAAACAGACCATCTGCCATGAAACTGCAACATGACAGACATTATGTAAAAAGAAAAATGGCTGTAGTTGTAGTATCTTTCTTTTGGCCTTTTTTCTCTTACATATAAATAACTGAACAATAACTGTTCTAAATAAAAAATAAACCCCTCTTTTCCTCATCTTGTCCCGCTAATGTTCTTCACTACTTTCTCTCTTTCTCCATCTTTGCCTCCTCTTATCCCTCCATTCATTTTTCTCCTGTCTTGTCATCATTTCTGTTGTATGGAGCTTGTAGGAACAGGCAGCCAAGCCGTCTGTAAGATGATTTGTTTAAATGTTTGTCAGGGAGGGATTGCTTTGGCTTGAGCAGGTCTTGGCTGAGGGCGTCTGATTCTGTCAGCAAGCTAATTTTTTTTTCAACATGATTGATGCTGACTACATGTACAGAACAGTTTGTGTGTGGTGGTGGTTATGGGAGAGGGATCTAAAGACACAATTTACTGGAAACTTCTTGATTCAGGTATCAAATTTCCCCCCTGTTGTTCAAACTTTGGAACTGCAGATGAGAGCTTTGGGAGAAGAGAAACTTTACATTGGAGGACAACAACAAATACTCTCTTTTACATAAAAAACTAATTTAGTCTTTATCTTAAAAACATGAATTATTCTATTCTTTTGCCATTAAATCAGCTGTGTTATCATCCACCCTGCTGAGGTGTCCCAAAATACTGATTTAAAAAAGATTTTATTGCTCCTCCAGAGTCTGTGATCAGAACTGTGTCTGAGCAACTGTCTGTTCTTCATCGCAACGGTCTGCTATACAGAAATAACAGACCTTTGAAACTGCAATTGACCAATCAGAATTGAGTATTTAACAAAGCCGCGGAATAACACATATAAACATGTGCGATTATTAGTTTGTCCAGCTGTTCCTTCCTTTTGTGTGCAATTTATTGATTGATTAAAGACAAGAAAATTGTGGAAAAAAAATCCCCATTTTTACAAAATGT
This sequence comes from Lutjanus argentimaculatus, assembly GCA_034769285.1. NCBI lineage: Eukaryota > Metazoa > Chordata > Actinopteri > Lutjaniformes > Lutjanidae > Lutjanus > Lutjanus argentimaculatus. Next base: position 1,062,281 of record JAWZSL010000074.1, on the reverse strand, counting down.
ATCTGTAATCTGATTACATCTTTTTTTTTATATCTGTAACTGTAATGGACTACAGTTACCTTTTTTGTATCCAGTTATGTATCCTTAATAAATCTGTAATCCTATGCTATAATTTGTAATCAATGAGACTGACCTTGTTCATATTGACACAAACTCAAAATAGATTAGACTGGTACAATCACTGGATTTTCTTAAGTTTTATAGAGAAAAACTGGACATGGGGAAACAGGGGGCCTGGTTATGATTGAGTTACAAACTCCTCTAAATGAGCTTTAGAGGTGCTGGTAGGTGGATTTTGTTCCCTCTGTTTCCAGCCTCTATGCTAAGCTAAGCTAACTGGCTGTGGTTTGTGACATGATGAGTGGTGGCTTTGAACTTCTCATCTAACTCTCTATTCCTCTGAAGATCAAATACAGACATCAAGGTGTATTGGAAAATGTGATTGTTTTTAATAAAAGAGCAAATCATTTAAAATACAACATTAAAATGACTCAGCTGTATAACATCTGCCGATAGAAGGTTTTAAGAAGCTAATAATGAATATTTATATTACAAAAATAGGGCATCTTAGTGCATAAGTAAGTATAAAAAGAGAAGAAGAAACAACAAATAACTTCCAGGAGTTGTTCTGTCACTCTGTCATCTTTACAGGTGTAATAGTCAGTCGGCCCGTCATTCTTTCCAGATTTATTGGTGCAGGGGCTGAAGAACGGGTAGATGCATTCAGTGAAAGTGTCATTGAAAGTGTAAATGTGGATTTTAGCATCAACGTTGTAGAAGGACACCTGTGGAATCAGAGGACACACAGGATTCATTTGAAAACAGAACAGAAAAGAGAGCAGAGGTCTTGATATTTGTCATGTTCATTCACTTGGTGGAAGACAAAAGAAATCAAGGTATGTAAAATATATACAGCACCTGTCCTTTCTCAAAGTCCACAAATATCCCAATCTTATTTGGTGGGAGGTTCAGATGGACGTCTGTGGAGGGTTCGGAACGAAAGGCGTACTTGTTCCTGTGGAGAGGAATGAGGGGGAGGACAGAAAAAGGGGAGCAAAGTTAAGTTAAGACAACAAATGATTGTGGGATGCTGAGAATATTGAAGCTGCATTAGTTGACCTTTTTAGCTATTTGGGGAGACCAAGATGTAAACACAACAGTGACACGTTGTCACCTTATAATCGCATGGCCAACATGTTGGCAAGCAGTTGCATATCTACACATCCAGCAGTTACAGAGCAGCATTTATTTGGAGCCATGTTTATGTCCACCTGATGAATTTAAGTCCAATATTCACTCTCCTTTTAGCGCTATTTTGTTTGTTATCCTAACAAATGGGCTTTCAGTCCAATGACTGGGCGGTTTTCAGCATAACAGTAGACTAGTAGTAGTTACAGTCGACTTTATCACAAAACATGAAAATCAATAGCCTACATATAAACAGATTCAGAATTCAGTCGCTTTCTTATGCCAATCGAGACTCAAATTTCAGTGTCAGAAACACGCTGCTCAGCAAGTATATCAAATTAACATCCATTTCAGGTAATTAACTGACAACTCACTTGTCTCTTAGGCTGAGGAACCAGTATCCGTTGCTTGGAGTAACTTCAATCTTCCCCTTCCTGTTAATTGATTGTCTGGCCACCCCGAGATCCCAGTCCGTCTTCCCACCTACCTCCACCTGTTCACAGGAAGTAGGACATATTTATAAAACCAAACATTGAAACATAACCTATAATCACTTGGTAATCACACCAAAACTGTCAGCTGACAAAACTGTTGTTTTTCTAATCCTAACATGTTTTAAATGTTTCTTTCAATATTATGTCCATGTCAAATACTCAAAGGAGAGAGCCCTCTTACCTCCCAATAGTGTCTCCCAGAGCAGATCGCCTCCCTCCCCAGGACACACACAACTCTATCAAACCTCTCGAGATTGTCTGGAAGCAGCTGGAGTCGATCTCCACACCTCACCTACAGAAACACAGACAGGTGATTTCGATGTTTAACTTTAATGGCCACAGTGAAAAAGTGGACAAAACATTTTAAAATGTATTTATACATTCAAGCCTTGAAAACAGATTGATTTTCACTCTGTCTTTCTTCAAAGACAAGCTCTCAAATGCAATGCTTTAAAAAGAAATCTGCTCTGATTGATTAATTATTCTGTGATATAATAATTTAACAGGAGTCTCACACTTTTCATGTCCTCGGACATGATCAGTCTGGGATGGGCGGTGTTGGAGTCCAGCGTAATATCCACTGTGTTGAAAAAAAAAAATGTAAAGAATTTAGTCAAGACACTTCAGGCAAAAACACTGTTTTCATGCACTGGTGGTCAATTATGGGTCATTTGCTTCCATAACAACAAATAAAGAAAAAAACAGATCCAAAATGCATATGCAGATGTTAATTTTAGTTCAGATTTCAGAGTAAGTTTGATGGTCATAGGTATTAATTAAAATTTTTACTCTATTTCCTTTATATTACATTGAATCAAGCTGACTTTATGTGCCCATAATATCGTTTGCACTGAATTCAGTCTGTGTGAATGTAACATACCTGCATACTCCTGTATCCTCTTTATTCCTGCGGGAAAAAAATGATACAATATGTAGTTAGAACTCACTAATGCACTGTATGGATTTATCTCACTGCATTAAAATGTGTATGTTTAACTGTTTAAGGATCTATAGAGTCACTCAGTGGCTTATATATAAACCTTTATGATTAGCCTATTTATAGAGATAGTTTGGATCATTTGAAGTGTGATTGTATGAGGTAGTTATTAGCCATTAGTGTATTACCAGCAGTAGATGGAGGTTGACACGACCCCAGTTTGAAAAAGCAGCAGGAGAACTGGTGTAGAAAGCTATTTTGCCCTTTCTCAGGCAGCCAGGTTTCTTCAGTGTAAACAGTAATTTTATCTTGCAGAACACAAGAGTTGCTGGTTTACTGCTGCTTCAGACTGTTAGTTTGTTTGTGTTATTGTGTGACTTCTGCGAAACAAAACTAACACGTTATAAACGCACAAGCCACACAATAATACAAACAAACTAACCGATCGAGACAGCGGTAGACCAGTAACTCCAGTCTTACATGACACCTGTTTGCCATTAAAAAGGCCATCTAACGGCAAGGTAAAATTTTTTGCTGACCCTGTGCAGTTCATTGCTTAGCTTTATGGCTGGTACTTCTCTTTGCTTCTCCAAACCAGCAGCGTGTTGACATACATCTATTGTAGGTAATACACTGACTATCGTTAAGTGCCCCATACCTCCCCACTTCAAATAATCCGAGCTATCCCTTTAAGGCAGAACGGGATTGGACACTCACTGGGCTGCGTTCGGACTGGACTGGGTTCCAGCACTGAGGCAGGAAAACCTGGAGAGGAACAAGGAGACAGGAGGTGAACACAAATCTACTTTAAGGTTTTACTCACAAACCACTGAACACTTCAAAATCTAAAATTGTAATGTGTGGATTGGAAAAGTCAAAAGTTACACAAATAACGGTTAATGGGCTAAACTCACAGTTTTTTTTTTACTGGTGGACACATTCAGATAAACTAAGCTCTACCACTAGAGGGCAGTATTTCAGTATTTTATGTTGGCTCAATAGAGCAACAGTACATTTGTTAAAACTGACTTACTATCCTCTACTGATACCGATATCAGGAACGTTTTGGTTTAGATTATAAAACTGATCTTCTGACAGTGGATGGTGATGATCACCGCTAATTTTTCTACAGACCTACATGAGTTATTTGTGTTGTATGTTGAAAAATTACCAAACTAAACTAAAAAGATCTCTGATCTGCAGTCTTGATATCTTAATAGTTTGTTATCTTTGGAAAGAAGCCTTGTGTTTTTCATTTTACTGACCTGTTTCTGTGACGTTCTTCAGCTCTTTCTCGAACTTCTCTACCTGAGCTGCCAGCGACCTGTAGATGGTTCCTGTTCCCAGGTCAGAGTTCACCGACACCGCAGACCAGTCTTTGGCAGGTGGAGGGCTGGAGAGGATGGGAAACATCTGGAGAGTGGGTGGAAATAAATTAAAAAAATGGGATTGGGAATTGAGCTCTGGGTAGGTTTCCCCTGATGTTTGTTTTATGTCAATATATCATGAACTTGAACCTCATTAGATCTTCACCAACCTTGATACAGTGTATGTGGTCGTCTGATTGGGCGAGCTCTGAGATGGCGCTTTCTCTTCTCCGCAGTTCTTCAACCTCCAGCTCCAGCTGTCGGATCATGGCGTCGGCCTGGTGCTCAGCCGCCCTTCGACTCATGTCCATCACCTCCATCAGCTCTGCCTGGGAGCGCTCGATGGCAGACATCAGTGCAGAAAACAGACAAACGCTGCCCGCTGTCTCTCGCTCCACTGCCCACTGAGGAATATAGAAGTCTGCAATGTGAAACTGTAAAACCTCTCAAGACACCTTTGATACAGTCACCAAAACAAACCCTTAAATTGGTAAAATTGTGAAAAGTTGTGATTACAAAAAGAAATATAGAAAATGTTCCAAAAAGTAGCGTAAAGCCTTGAAAAGTCTAAAATATACCTAAGACTTCAGGTTAAACCTAGAAGGTAGAAATCAAAATGCTGAAAACTGACCATTTATTTAAACACTTGGGTAAAACCCTGAAAATCAAGGAATAAACCAGGAAATTTAAGTAAAACTTGAGTGGTCCCTTAAACATTTAAGTAAAAAACCTTGAAAAGTCAGGAATCCACCTAAAATTATATTAGAGTATTGAACTCCAAGAATTATGGAACAAATACCCAGATATAGGAATTAAAATCCTAAAAACTGAAAATAGTATTGGAAATGTGGGTAAAACCCCAAAAGTCAAGCAAAACACTGAATATTTGGTCACCCCTAAATTCTTGAGGTCAGACGGAACTCATGAACTAAACATGAATTATGGAATGAAAACCTTGAAAATTGAAAACATACTTGTCAAACCCCCAGCAATTATGAAATAAAGTGGAAAGTTCACATAAAACCCAGAAAAGTTGCAATGCCCATAAATATTTGGGTAAATACTGAACTGTAATATTAGAGACAAAAAAACAAGTTTGAAAAAGTTGATGACAACATGTCTTCTGATTAAAAGCTGATAAAAGGAGGACAGGAGGATTTACAGGTTTTGCCACAGAGCTGTGGTATTTACCAGAGTGTGTTTATCCTACCTCCAGTTCAGTCACTGACATTTTGATCTCCTCTATCTTCCTGATCCTCAGTCTGATCATCTCCTGGATCTCCTGCTCTGACACACTTAGCTGTGCCTGCACACATACATAAACACATACTTTTGAATAAGGTCATCTACGGATTAACATTTGTGCCACAAACCTGAGTCAGTGATGCAATGTTTTGAGCACAGACAAAAAGACTTTTTGTAAGCTGGGTTCATAAAAAAAAAAAAAAATCCTACTAGCTAACTGATCGGAGCCACTCAAACGTTGCCTGACTTTGAGATGCAGGGATCAGGTTTTATTATTGTAAAATATATTTCATGTGCTTGCAAAAAATCTTTTCCAGTGCTCTAATTGTCTCATTGCACACTGACTAAGACACAAATATAATGTATTTGCCATGGTGACTGAATATTCTGGATTGTGATTTCCAGTTTCAAATGCAAATATGTAAATTCTGCATAGGGTCTCTATCACATTAAAATAAAAACAGACTTTGCTAACTTCCCGCCTCACTCTCTTACGTGTCCCGTGTTTTCCTGGAAGCAACAGCAGCTAGCTAGCAACCGCTGGCAGGAAAGGCAATGTTAGCTTGAATAAATTATGAATTTGTCTGCATTAGAAGATTGTTGGAAACATTTGTGATGAACAATAAATGTGAGTACGCAACAAAATAAAATATATAAAATATGTCTAACATTGTTAGTATTGCTAAGTAAGTGTGAGCGTGTTTCTCATCATTGTGAGAAACGAGCTCACTACATATCCAGCATCCTGTTTGTCTTCTTCTACTAAATCCTACATCTACCATTGGCAATAATAGTGTAGCACTGAACACTAATAAACACTAGTCAATGGTGGTTGGGAGTAATAACAACTCTTATTAGTTATAATGGATACAATGATAGGTAGAATAATACAATTACACTAAAACATTAATGCTACAATAAAATAAATAAACATTAAAATAATATAGCTACATGTGCATTGGAGAACTTATCCAGACATTTAAAAGTAATGCAAAAGTTACGCTCCCTATTAACTAACTACTTTTACTTTGTGGTAACTGGTAAAGTAATTCAATTACTTTTTGAGAGAAGTAACAAGTAACTAACTAATTACTAAATTTTAGTAACTTGCCCAACACCGATAACAAACAAAATGTATAAAAAGCATTACAAATGCACCTCCCTTTGAAAACTTCTCAGGATTTGAAAACTCACCCTGTTCAGCTTGATGTTGCTTAGAAATGCAGACTTCAGATATATTATCAAGAAATAGTCACAAAATTGAACCTATGATTTGTGTGCATGGACACAAGTTTTCATTTTGCACAACTTTCAAACTAATACAGAAGAATGAGAGTGATGTGGATTGGGATGTATGGCTAAACATCTGGTATTTCACACAGGGTCTATTTCACATGCAGCACTGATTGTTTTAAGGCAGTTGTTATTTTAACCAAAACCATGATATGTTCCTAAACTTAACAATGCAATTTTGTTTCTAAACCTAACCAAACTACAACCATCACCTAAAATGTTTCTCAGTAAGCTTTGTTTTGACCAAATGTTACTTGATTAGCTCTAACTTGACTGTGGAATGAGAATGACAGTGGATAACATTACTTTGAAAGTTGTGCTGAATGTCACAAACAAATGGAAAAATTACTGTCCAAACACTAGGGATACAAAATACCAAAAGCACAAAGTACGATTATACCACACTAAAAAGTTAATGATACGATATTTATCATCATATTGTGATATTGTGATATTCGATACACTGTTATGTCATTAAATTTAGTGACTATTTCATAAACTGCTGTGATACTGTATTGATGTTTTATGATGTTTAAAACAAAAAAGCAATAAAAATGACTCATGTCAGTAAAGGAACAAAGGAAGTTGTTCTTAGTCTCCAAATCATTACTCACAATCAAGGAATGTTCCACTTTTAGGGTGTTCCCCCATACATACCAGGCCATAAGTTCAGACTGCGTTGTGCCCGTCTTAAATTTACTTTGTTTGACACAGATTTCCAAACACGAGGAACTTCGTGCATTCAGATGTCAACCATGACCTACTTTGTAAGAGTTTGTGCTTTGTTGTTGTTATTCCTTGTCAGCCATTGTTCTCTGCTTAAAACAAAGACACTAAAAGAGCTAACACTCTGTTTTCTTACCTTGGTTTCCAACCATTCATCTTCCACAGTCACTGTGTCGTGATCCTGATGGTCCTCGGTCTCACATTCAGGACAGATACATACTTGGTCAGTCCGACAGTAAGTCTGAAATCAAAGTGTTGCAGTGCTGTGAAAAGGAGCCCAAAATCATAGATTCTTGTTCCTCAATAAATTGAAATAACAATCTCTTTCCAGTTCAGTCAAATAGCACCAGACAGATATTGATTTATAAAATTGGTAAAAGTCTTGTACCATTATTCCTCTACGGTGAATCTCGCAGAGAGGGAGGTTTTGGCTGCTTGCAGCCCCACTCACGGTGAACCTTCTGCGGCCCATGGAGTGGGTGTAAGGGTGAGGCAGTGGGGGAGGCCCCAGGGTGCTGGTCATGGCAGCAATTGGACTTTGGTTTGGTACCGAAGAACCCAGGGAGGTTGTGACTGCTGACAATGACATAGGGATGGACTCATCTGCCAAGGTAAAAGACACAGGAAATGAGAGGAAATCTAGAAACTGGAATGAGTGCAACATCTCTCAAAAAGCTACCTTCTTATTTTATCCTCTAATTAACACCAAACTGTAGGAAAAAATAAATACTTGAACATACATCAGCGTGATAAGAGCTACCTAAAATGACAGACACCATTATTGAGAAAAATTCATTTTGCATGTACTTTGACTTTTAGGTTTGCCCATGTCCATCTGCTAAGGTAGAGGGGGCGTGGTTTATGACCTATACTGCAAGCAGTCACCGAGGGGAGAGGTGGTCCGAGATGTTTTGGCTTCACTTTTGGGGAGCTCTCATCCATTAGTGTTGCTCTTGTTGTCTTGTTAAACATTGCTGCTGTGCAACATAACTCTTGACAGGACGGTGATGTATCACCTGCAGAATGTGCAACTGTACTGAGCAGACTGGCTCTGCCACTGTGTGTGATGAATGAAGATAGATTTTAAGAAGTATGATAAAAACGCCAGCACTTTTAGACTTAGTCAGGTTTGGCTGAGGTGGAAAAGTTGGGGTATGGATAAAATCAAACCATGAAACTGCTCAGAATAATGATACCTTGAGCCACGCAGGTCAGCATCACTGGCACTTTAGGCAGAGGTCGAGGCAGCTTCTTCTTCAATTCATCAAACAGGTCACCCGGTATGCCTCCATCTCCCCCTCCTCCTCCCCTTCCTGCTCTCTTATCCCTCCCCAATCCTCCCCCTCCTCTCATGGATCTGAACTGCTCTGTGATCTCTCGCAGAGTCCTGTTGATCTGGAGGTCTGGTCGCTTCTGGAAGGTCTTCTTGCACAGAGGACACTGGCAGACCTGTAGGGTGGGTGGGTGGGGGGTGGGGTGGGGGGGAGTAGGAGAGGAAATAAAGAAGAAAATAAATATAGGTAAGTCAGAAATGTAGAATAGTGCAGAAAGATACACCTGAGAAGTAAAAATCAGTTTTTCTAAAAGATAACCAGAAATCTTTTTAAGTGACCCCATTTTTCAGTCACTTAGCATTGTTCTGTTACCTTCTGAGGCAGCTGGATTCGCGAGATCACAAGATGGGACAAGATCACACGAAAGGAGAGAAAAAGGAAAGCCACAAGGATGGAAGAAAGGAGGGAAAGACAAAAAGACAGACTCACACACCTTAGATCCGTCCCAGTATCTGCTGATGCAGCCCATGCAGAAGCTGTGGCCGCATGGTGTGGATGAAGGGTTATTGAACACGTCAAGGCAGATCGAGCACTGGAACTGCTCGTCAGACAGAAAGCTGCCATATAAGGACATTCTGTGGACAGCGAGACACAGAGAAAAATATACAGTTGAATCAACACTGACCACCATAATAGAGCAACAGGCTGCAGTATATTTAAATAATCTTCTGAAGAAACACTCTTAGGGATAATTATTACTCTGATAAAGCTTTAAAAACAATTTAGTTGTTTAGTCGATTAAACGTCGCCACCTTTGCTAACTGGTGCCAGATATACTTGTCGGTTAAACTGTTCATTCACATTTTATTGATGTACAAAGGCAGTTAACTGTTGTCTCTAAGATGTTATGCAACCACCTGCCACTAGCACATTGCCAATTCCACGTTTTTTTTCATGGAATTGGGCTACTTTTGAAGTGCTGCCATAGGATGATTTTTTTTGTCTGCTGGTAGCAGACAAAACACATGTCCATATTTGAAATAAAATAACTTATTTCTAACCTAAATCCTACCAAACTGACTCCAAATTAGCACATACACACACAGACCTGGCACAACGTGCCCACATTACATATGCAAATGCGATGAGCCTGTGCTCTTTGCCTGTGTTTTATTGGGCTGGTTTTGTGCTGGTTTGGTCTGCCACTGGCAAATTTTGTCACACAGACCTGGCAACCCTGGATGGTGGCCCCTCACCTTGTTGTAATCAGCTAAGTGGGACAGATGATAGCTTGTAAACAGCACGGTTTGGCGGTATTTTGATCTAGAAAATGTAAATAAGGCTGTATGTAGGCTTAGTCAGAATAAACTGACACACAACCACAGGAATGGAGCAATGCATAACCACATTACAGACATGCTGATTTTAACCAGCGAGTAGAGCAGGCTGCTAGCACTGCTAATGTTAGTAACACTGTGTGGCTGTCGCACAGTTCAGCTGCATTTGCCCAGTTTTTAAACCATACGATATTTCTTAACAATTCATCGGTAGGAATGTCTTACTAATATCACCATTTACATCGACCATTCAAAATAATAACTATCCCCACTTATGTTTGACCCAACTGTGATGAAATCACGTTAACCAGCTGCCGTCACTCATCACAGACTTTCAAATCTCTCTTTCTAACTCAGTTTTATGATACAGTTTAGACCGCAGAACACTTTTTTACTTTCAGCATGATAAATCTAGGTCAAAGCAAACATTATGATGTTACATTTTTTCAGTGACCTTCAAAGGTCCAACCCTGAGTACCAACCAACCCCTGTCCACTACTTTATTTTTTAAAATTTCAAAATGTTTCATAACCTTATTCAAAGTGCTTTTATTGCCAAAATCTAACCATATAACAGACTCAGGATGCAAACCCAGGTCTCCAGTATCAAAAAAAAATTAATTAAGCACATTAAGGTTATATCTAGGAGACATGGTTGAACTGAAATAACATAGAATCATCCTGTTTGGATGATTAAATTGCTGGTGTCTGCTGTGGTCACTTCTTTGCCTGCAGATTGTTCCAGGGCAAAGACTGTTCACTCATGAGGATGGGAATGTAATCACCACTCCATTTGTCCAACATCTTGGTCAAAAGCAAAGAATCGCAAGACAGCCGGATTGGCATGAAATATGATTTAAATGGTGAGGGTGATCCCTAATGTTTTTGTTTGATACCAACGTCAAGTAAAACTTTTCCTTTACTAACACTTTTGACCATAATGTTATTAAATCAAACAGCCAGATTACTAATAATGTTCACGCTCCCCATAATGACCCCCTGTCCTTTCTTATAGTAACACTTTAAGGCCAAAATATCCGCATTATGATAATCATGTCTAAGGAGAAGATTGCCATGAAACTAGGTCAGCACAGATGTGGTCTTCTTCTCTTACTCGTGCTTCAACCTCAGGGCAAAGATTGCACTTTCTGTCACACCAATTTGTCAGTGTCTTGTTTCTTCAGTCAACAGTCTTGGTAATGTGACAGCCGTTTGACCTTTTACGTGAAACTCTGAGTGGAAAGGGCGAAAACGCGTACATAAACACAAACAGTTTATCCATTGTAACTTGGAGCAGGCAATGAGACTCAAAACAAAGCAATAATGTTAAAATGTAGAGGATTCTTAGTGTTCTGTTCAGCAGTAGAGTGAAGGTGGACAAAAATAGCTTAACAGAGGGAAAGCTGAAGTTATGAGAGATAAGTGGACAGATTATATAACACACACAAATCACCTCTGTCTCCACAAATCAGATTAGGATGGTCAAAAAAACTTCAGGAATGAAGTGAGGCAGGATTCTGTCCTGTATTATCACGTACTCAACAAACAGACACTGAGACTTTTAAATGTTTTTCTAATGCTCTAGTCATACAGGCCAACACATTTTAAATATCAATGTTTCAGCAACAATTTAATACAAAAAGAACACTTTTATAAGCAGTAGGATTGAATTCTGCTCAATACATCCACTTTCTACACATGTTTATCCTATTTTAGTGTGACAGGGAGCTGGAGATTATCCCAGCATGCTCTGGGTGAGATGTGTGGTATAACTTACATTTAGCACACATTTATCCTGAGACTGTGTGAGAAACTGCAAGAAACCCTTGTAGACATGTGAAATTAAAAAAAAAGAAATTATTCAAAAGAAACTAGATAAAATATTAAATAGTAGAAAAGTGATTTTATGTTTAAGTGTTTGACATATAAATCAAATTAATGACATACATATAATTATTTCAAGTAATTTTTTTCAGGTGAAAATGGAAATTAGACCAACAGTTGCTAAGTGCAACTGCCCAATAGTAACTTCTACATCTTAAAAGAGAACTATACAACTTTAGCATTGTAGTCCTATAACACTGTAAAAACAGAGTGGCATTTGGAGAGCGCAGACCTCTGCCAAGGTAAGTAGTCTCTTCTTACATGATTGTCAGATCTGTAAGCACAACTGCTAGGAACAAAGGAAGGATCATTTAGACATTGCTTATTTCTTACACATCTTCGCTATTTGTTTCTACTGTGATGTTTGAGGTGGTTGTTATGTTTTGTTGTTTGTCATTCACTTTAACTGCAACGGGTTTGTGTATGTGCCACAAACTTAGTCTTTTTTTGCCCTAGTTAAAACTGACCTGTCTTGCAATGTTAACAAAAGTGAAAAACAAATTGTGCATCTGCCCCGTGATTCTGATCTTGCTGCAAAATTGAATATGTTTTACACCTTACCACTGAGTCTCATAAAAATCAGCCAGTGGGTTTTCTGTAATCTTGCTGACAAATAAAAAAACAACTGCTCCGAAAAGGTAAACTTGTTGGCAGAGGTTAAAAAAGGATAAATGTCAATGCAGATGAACTAACTATAATAGTTAAGTTATTGTATATAAACTGTAATAACTTTTAAAAAATCCATACATTCTTCTTCTTTGCCAAAACCTGTCACTCATACTACCCACAATGCAATTCAATTGCTGACAGATTGGTCAGAATCCAGATGTGTTATGCTAGTAGTGCCTAGTATAGCCTTGAGCTGTTAGCTCAGTCCATTCTCATTCCTAATTCATCAGGCTGTCACCACAGTATAAAGAGGGAGGAGCCTCGTGGAAGTGGGATTGATGGATGGCTCAAACAAGCACTTTCTTCTAGAAGATCAGGGTTCATGTTCCATGTAAAAAAAACAGAATGTTACCAAAGGTTGTTAAGGTACATAACGTAACATGCATCATGTGACTTTCGTTTTACAAGTTGTTTCAGTGATGTCACGTGACATACGTAACACCAAGTGTGGTCTTATTCTAAACCTTCACAAACTGTGTTTGTTTCATGACTTTAACTAGTGTTAAAGAGGCTTTCTGGCAGCATCTCATACAGCTGCTAAAGGGAACCTTGTGCATCAGTAGTAACTTGAGGGGTGTGACACAGCAGCAGAGGTATAGCCCTTTTTCCATACTCATATGCTGGCTTGCTTGACTCATTTTGACTCAGCACATTAGTCCAGCATGGCAGGGATTTGCATTTCCATCACAACCCGACGGAGCAGCTTAGCTCGAGTCAAGCAGCTGTAAAACAGCAAATAAACGCTGAACTTCCTGTCAATTTTTCATAATAAATGCCTTGCGTTGTGTGTTATTCACAACTCCTGTGCAGCTGAAACCAAACATGACAGTAAAGTGCAGCAAATAACTAAGCGTAAAAACAGAGACACAGCAGAGAAACTAAGCTTCAAACCACAAAGATTCAATTAGAAGCTACAAAAGTACTGAGAGCTGAACACACAGTCAGACACTTTTAGAAATGTCTCTCTTTCTGCTCTCCTGCACACACAAGTTTAACCAAATTCACTTGTTTGAGGGAGAGATAGGGGGGTCTTCATGTGTTGGCCGTGGTCGGCGAAATGTCACTGCAGCCCGCTTGGAGTTGGGTCGGGCAAACTTTGGCCCCATTCCAGAGTAGATCCATCTCCAGTGCGAATCGCCACAGATCAGCTTGTTATGGAAATGCAAACAGTGTGGCACAGTTTGAATCAGTGCTGGCAAAAGTGTCAGTGCAGCTGACAAGCTGAGATGAAAACGGGATGCTCACTGCGTATTATCGAGCCACAAATGGCTTAATACTGAAGAGAATGGACAGCCCCTCATATAGTTACCTTGCGCGCCTGTATGAGTCACCAAGGGGTGGAGACAAAATGCTGGTATTTGACGAGTTGGGATGAGAATGGGTCGGCTAGCCTCAAGTAGAGAGCAATGTGCTACAGAGGTCGTGGGGGTCCTTTCTTTATAATTCCAACCCCCCGGATATTTTTAGTTTTTAAACCTTTTGTTCCAAATCAATGCTGACTCAAGTGACATCACTTGAGTCCAACTTTTATCAACTTTTTTCTCATGTGCAATCGTATTCACCAAGACCTACAAACCGATATTGATATTGTAACCGTAATTATTTTTATTACTAAAGTTACTGTGCTAATTTTGTGTTATTAAGCTGTTCAGTTCACTGTGTACATTATATATTTCAGGAGGTTGTAATTCACAGCACTTCATGTAAGTAATTCATTTATATATTTTCATGTGCAGTGTTTAAGTAGCATCTTCATGTCCCCTTGACTAAGAGTTAATTAGTTCCTAACTGCCATTGTTTTGTGGGGACAGGTATGAGCAACAGAGTAGAGTCCATGTGCAAAGAGTAGAGAGAGAAACTACTGTGAACACCAACACTGAGTGTGTTGTATTGCCTTGCCATTTTGGTGTTGATTAAAATAAGAATAAAAGAAGAGAAAGAAAGAAAAGTTGTAGCCCGCTTCTTAACCACAGCCCGGAGGAACTGGAAAACGTTGACATCCAAGAAAAGAGGGTTACAATAGGTAAACCAGTGGAGTTCCCCTTTATTATATTATGAGTTATATAAATGCAACTGACTTGACAAAAACAGAACAATTCCATAAGCACCAGTCTGCAGATGTGATTAAATAACCATAAATGTGTATTAATAGTCATGTTGATATAATGCTAGCATCTTTTCAACTTGATCACAATGCTGGTCTTAGGTTGAAATGTGAGACTTGATCACAAACAGGCTAGAAAAGTGTGCCCAAGGTGTAGAAGTTCTGCAATCATGTCTCAAATAATACCGTCTAATAGATTAAACCACATGGTTCTCTCCCATAACATACTTCCTTACATGCCTCTAAATATTTCCACAACATTGCAACTTGTAGCGTTGAGCTTTGTTACCCTGAAGGAAATTGGTTTGCAGCCAAGACATCACACAAACAAGCATCAAGACTTTTACGATTCAATTGCAATGTAATGTTGCAACATCATATTAATAGAGCTATGAATAGCTAAAAGAGAAACTCTTGTCAGAGAGCCAGATGCCTGACATGCAGATATGTTGGACATCTGTTGAGCCTTTTGATAGATACTTTAAGTACAACTACACCTCCTTTCTGCTAGTTCATTGGGATAATGATTTAGGAGTTCAATGTGAATTTGAATTAAGGGTGAAATGATCAGTTTATTAATCAGTTAGTCAGTCGAGAGAAAAATAACTTTTTCAGGCACATCAAATATTCTCTAATTCCTACACATATGTGAGGATTTGCTACTTTTCTCTGAATTTATTGGTTGGACAAAACAAAACATTAAAATTATTGTTTGCTGAAGTTTTATTTCAGTTAACAATGAACATTTCATTACTTTTGAGATTTAAGACCAATCAACTGACATGTGGTAGAGGAGATCTCCCTTCACATACAGCACATAAGCTCGCTATTGCAACTGTAAATCATTTCTGCACTTGTCTCTTGTAAATAAATGTCTTTGAGATACTTCAGATAAGCATTCAACATGAAATGAGAGAATGAAAGTTGATACCTTTCCTCCTGGTGTGTCTTATCTTAAAATATATCCAAAATGCTCCAGAGATGTATAAAAGCTCTATTTTCTGTCTGCTGTTTCTTGATCTGTAGAGGTCGTATCTCGATCGCTCTCACTCTCACTTATGACGGACGTCTTCTCAGGCTCTGAAATATAAAGGTGGTGTATGTATGTGAGGGCTGTGATTTTCCTTTCTCGTGGAAAGTCACACAATGCTGCTGGGAGACACGCCCACTCTCCTGTTTCTCTCTTTGGCAGGTAAATGTGGCAGGACTGGTTACAGAAAGAGTGTGATATACACACATACACACACTCAGAGTGGGTTAAATGACCACAGTCTTTACCCTCAATCTTTTTTTCCCTTGTTTTCTGTGTCTCATGCCTGTTTCCTGGACATATGGGAACAAACTACCTTCTGTTAGCAATGACCTGATAGAATGAATATGATTATTTGGCAAGGCATTGACTTCAAAATATTGGGGCAGCAAGGCCATCAAATAAAACGAAGCTTTTAAGTCAACTGTCAACAGTGTGCGATAATGAGCTAATATCTCCAAATAATGAGTTAGTATCTCAAAATAATGATTTTAGAATATTAGAATAATGAGAAACTTAATCTAAAAAGTCGCTGAATAATAATGAAAAAAGTTTCTCATAAAGATAGTAAGTCATTAATTTAAGATAATTCATTATTTCCAGAAAAATTGTCTTTAAAGTGACTTAAAGGATCTTTTTTCCATTACATTGGCAGTAATGGGCCTCCATAGGGAGGATAGTGCATTTTCAAGTTTTGTTCTATGACATAAAATACATCAAATAAATACTCCACTCCACCGCATGTGTAGGTTCCCACAGAATGGAACTTGGCGTGACACTCTAATTATTCCCCTCTGTGTAATCCACATCAGTGAAAAATCCACAGGACCATTCATAAAAGTTTTAACTGTTTACTTAGACAAAAAAAAAAGGTGGTACAGAAAAATGATCAAAATTGTACAAAGTATCCATTAATCATCCATCACATCCAAACAAAATCAACAATGAGAGGAAAAAAGTGAAAGAGGTAAAAAAACAAAACAAAAACGTCTTGCTCGTCTCTCCTCTCACCTGTCTGACTGACCTCAGGTTAACCTCTCACAGGAACCTCATAAAAATTAAAGGTGTGTAGTAACTTGAAAACACCAAACTGTTTATGCTCCCATCCATTACAAATATCACATAAACTACATTTATATCAATTTTAAACAATCCAATTGCATTTTAAATGATTAATTTATTACAACATCGCACATACAGTATGAACTGAAAATACCTGCAAATATGCCATTTAATTCCTTCTAAATCAATTAACTCATATTGATGTTATTTTAAACTGTTTTTAAATTAACTTAAATTATTTATTACTTACTTTTTTAACCAAAAATCAGTAAATTGCATTTAGGCTCCTATGCCATGTGTCTTAAAAAAAGTCTGTCCTAACAAGTACCTGAATAAGTTCAGAGGCGTCATGTTCATCAAACAAACACTTGTCACGTGGTGCGGTGCTGATGAGTCATGTGACCATGGTATAATTTGTTTAAATATGTTCTTTGGGAAGATTACCTTTCTGAACAAAAACATGTAAGCATCTTAAACCTTTGTTCCCCACAGAGCTAATTTATATCATTTATATCATGCCTGCAGCACTCTGTGACCTCACTCTCCTCCACCCTGCAGCTCACAATTTCTGTCTTCATAATTACTATGGTATCACAACAGGGAATTTGGTTGGCTAACTTTAATGACAACAACTTCACCTTGGTCTGAACACTGTGTGCAGCTCTACAGGTACGTGACTGAGGCTCAGTGATGGCATGAAGAATAAAATTAGCTCTTCTTATCACCTCCTCCGTCTGTGCCTTCATTGATATGGAGCTGTAGGAATTTGTTTTCTGCAACCTGCATGTGCCTTTGTGTGATTCGGCTTCCTTTCAACTCCGTACTCACTGTCTGTGTGTTTCTATCTGCATTTGTGTGTTTACTTTCTTTGTGCACATGTTTTGACCAGTGGCATCTCACATTTTTCAAGTTTGTCATTCCTTTCGGCAAATGAGGCGCTACCTCCAGAGAGAGATAACTGGCATGTCATACAGTGTGTACCTGAACAGGATGTTGGGCTTTGTCATAAAATGTCTTCCTTAAATGTGCCCATGATTCAGCTTCTCAGAAATTTCGACCTGAGGCACGCACAAATTGTTTTTCTTGTTTTCCATCAAGAAGAGTGAATAGGTAGTTTATAGTGGGTGTTGACACAGGTCACTTTGTCGCTGTCCTGTAAAAAACATTTATCTCCAAATTGTCATCTTTTTATTGTGTAAATGCACTTTTCATGAATTTCCCATGATTTTTTAATGGCTTTTTTTAGCACAGGAAGTAGTATAATTTTCTCAGCCCGATCCACTTTGTTTGCAATCTGACAGTCGAAAACCATGAAGAACTAATATTACTGAGTTCCAGTTATGAAACCAAACATAATTTTGTTTGCAAACAAAAACTTTAATGTGATGAACAAAAATGTTGACAGTATGCAAAATGTGCAGGTTGAACATTCCAGACAGAGAACCAACAACTTCCAACTTTGTAACACGTTTGAAGTTGAACAAATAACAGTAAGCCTAAGTTGACCTTTATATTAACAGTTTGCGAGCTAATTACTTCACTAATTTTAGCTTAACCACTAAGCAATTTTCCAAGTCATTTAAGCTCTTACATTATAACTTGTTCAGGACTTGTTACTTGCCTGCCTTGACTCAGCACTTGACACTTGACACTTATTTGTGACTTGCAAAACAATGACTTGGTCCCACCTCCGCTAGACAACAACGATTCTGTCAATTTGTCTTTTTAGTGTGCGACCACAAAATGTTTTGTATATGAGCAATTGCTGACAGAGTCAACCAAGTCAAAGTACATCCATATTATTCCCCCAAATCCTGGAAAATTCACCTCTTCTCTCTTTCTTGGTCGATTTACAGGTGTGTGATCAGTCTATGATACTTCTGACAACAGTATCTCATATAAAAGAGATAAACAGCTGTATATTATATAGAAGTTATTGGGTCGTTATGACAGATTAATGTGTACTAAGTGTTGTAGCCAAGACCACATAAACTGAGGCCTATCTATTCTTGCCATTTTGTCTCTTGTGACTGTACTTTTTTTAATCATCCTGTTGTGTGTGTTTTGTTTGTTTTTTTGTATTTTCTCTTCTAATTGCACTATGTTTATATTTTTTCTGTTCATGTAAGAAGCACCTGTAACATAAACAGTTTCCCCCCCAGGGATCAATACAGTCTTTCTGATTTTGATTCTGATTCTGATATCATACTGAATGACCATAGCAAGGAAATACATGTGTTTTAATCTGCATGTGTTGCAGTGACTCACATAGAAGTTGCAGCTCCTGGTAAATTTCCTTCACAGAAAAACAAACTATCTACTGATCAGCATGTACCAGCAGAGCTTTTCCTGTTGTACATTCCGCACTGTCGCTTCTATGTTGTTCACAGTGAGAGATGTTGCACCACTGCAGTCAACTGATAACTGCACCTGCAGGCATTTGACTGACACACATTGGCCGATGCCAAGACTAAAACCTGTTTTCTACATTCTCTGGTCTTACTAAATGGCACAAGAGAAGGTACACAAATTCCTATGGGTTAAAGGTGTACAATTTTACTTGCAATAACTGGAGCAAAGGACGGAGGTTGTCTCAGGTGAGGCCCACAGGTCAGGCACGAGGACCCCTGAGCAGAATTTTGTTTAGGGCCCCTGGGAGGTCAGGGCTGGTATACGCAATGCTGATATTTTGATTTACAAAACAGTAAGAGTCTTCAAAGACAAATTTCTTATTTTAAAACTGCGATTCCCATAAATCTGTCCCTTGTGCCTCTATGGGTCATACTAACTTTGCACTCGCCCCTTCTGCTGAAGAGATTCAGGGCAAAAAAAAAACTGCAACATTATTATATCGGGGCAAGCTGCACAACCTTGCTATTGGATAACTACTATTATGAATTCCTAAAATCCAGTACACCAGGAAGCCAGCAAATGACAGAGGGTCTCACTGGAAAACTCATGAATTGTTTCCCGAGTTCACTCTGAGTTTACTAGGACTGCCTGAGCTCAATATCAGTATTTGCCTCTGGGAACCTCAGGGCTTCTTTTGCAAAGAAGACATTTCTGACAAAACAGCTGTCATTAACTAAACAAACAGCCATGAGAGACAAACTATATTTATGCACGACATACAGAAATAAATCATTCCAGGTCACTTATTGTCAGGTCAGACTCCACCAAAATCACACACAGAAACACTAGCATATAATCAATAGACCTGTGGAAGAGGTTTAAAGAGGCTAAATACAAGTTTGTCAAGGCAATGAGAGAAGCTAAATGATGTACTCTGAGAAACTTCAGCACCAATGCTCAGGCAGCTCTCTCCTTCCAGGAGAAAGGCGTCAACAGCTTTTCAGGAGGCAGAATCCCTGCAAAGCAGCTGGACTACACTCATTGCATTGTGCTATCGAGCTGTCTCCAGTTGGGTTAAGTTAGGTCACTGAAGCGACAAAAGTCACATACTGGAAGTCACGTGACACGTAACATTATGCACGTTTCAGCTTTTCACATTGTTTTGGTGTTCACATGGGACACAAATCCCCATCTCGTGGGTGAAAGTCCAGTGTTTGTTTGAGTTGTCCACCTCACCTCTCCATGTGCAGACTTTTCTCCCTCTTCGTAGCATGTTGAAAACCTGGAGCTGTCTCATGCAGCCACAGATGAGTTTACCTCGAAGGGACTTGAAAGCCTGGCGCGTTGCTTTCAGATGCCAACGAGTACCATGCACCTCTGTATGAGTCGCAGAGAGGTGGGGACAAATCGTCTGTATGTAACAGTTTGGGAATGAGAGTGGGCTGGTGTTTCCACTGCATGGTAAAGCTCGGCTCAGCTTGAATCTACTCACTTGTTTCTGTTTCTGGAAGTTGGAGAGAACCTTGTACTGTTTTTATTCATTCAATCCAGATTTTAAAAATGGCAGCAACTGATATGCAGCAATCCTCTGTTTAGTTGCTGATAAAAGGACCTCAAAAGGAAAGTGTATGCTCCATTGTTCCTGTGGATGTTTGAGGTGCATGATGATGATGTCACAGCAGCGTCCATTTCTAGCTGGCATCAAAGCCTTCACTAATAAAGTCTACCATATTAATCAATATTTATTTCTTATTTTATCTATTTATCAGCAGGAGAGGCTAATGTAGAGGCTAACATAAATTGCTGATGTTCAGCAGCTATGATGTTTAAACATGTTGTTATCATGCTAACATTTTCTAATTAGCACTAAAAGTACTGCTGAGAGGCTGGGAAGAATTTAATTCATTTTGCAGATATTTGGTCATGAACCAAACCAAACCAATAGTTTGCTATAAATATTTTATTATATATTAGAAACAGTTATTTAAGTTAGATTATCGTATGGGGGCTATTACCTCCCATATGAGGGACCATTTATTGTGTTTTTTTAACATGTCTTGTATCATCATGAGAATCAATAAACTTGCTCAATATGTTTTCTCAGAAGCAGAAGGATGTGAATTCAAGACAGAGGAAGTTAATCCATTATTGCATCAGAGCTACTGTTGTATGCTTTTGCTGTATCAACTGGGCCGCGTTCTTTGAAGGTTAACAGTGAATTACAGAGGTAGCTTAGTTTAATTGTTGATGACATGACACAAGCCAAAAGTTTTAAGTTCTTCAAATCTGATTCAAAGTTGCATGGTCATATAGGCCATGCAATAAAATCACAAAAAATCAATACACACAAAAAAGATGCTTTGATACATAGTGACAATATTTGAAACTGATAAAGCCAGACAAACTGAGAAAAAAAGAATTTGTTATCACAAGTAATTATATCATATAAAACAATTTATGGCTCACTGTGAGAAAAGAAATAGATCACCTTTATGTGAAAATATGTTCTATTGTTTCTTTTAACATGTCTTGTAGATGTTCTTTTTAGAATCAAGTGAACAATAACCGTGATAATACACTGCCCCAGTACATTTCTCAGAGGTAGCAATGTGTGAATAAAAAAAAAAAAAGGAGAAGTTGGTAAATTTTTGCATCAGAGTTAGCCTGCAGTATCACCGTATCTTTGCCACAAACATGTCGGAGGGAAGAGGAAGGTCTCAGTAAATGCTAAATCTTCCTGAACAGCTTTTACAGGACAATAGAGTAGAAAACCTGTCCAAACATTGTAAATGTAACACTTCCTTTGTACAAAACTTCAAACATGTTCTGTAGTAGCATGCATGTCTGCTCTGTGAACCATGTGTCCTGTGTTCTCCTTTGAGAAAAAAAATATCGCCCATAAGGGAGACCTTTCATAGTATGTATATATATATATTATATATATATATATGTATATATATATATAGTTTTATGATGGCACCCCCTAATTTTGTATTCATTTACCAGAATACCATTAGTTCTGTGTCTACATACGTGGAGAATTTGTTTCTATGAAGCCGATCAAATCTTTGCATGAAGCAGTAACTTCTGCATTTCTGGCTAACAGCCAGACAGCAGCCTGCACAAGAGCCACAGACTCTGAAGAACAACTCACATTCATATTCACGTATAATGAAGACGCTTACATGCTGGAGGTAAAGAAGTCAGTCAGCTGGTGCAGCCAAAATGACCTGGTTCTGAAAGGAAAAAAGACCACTGAAATGGCCATAAACTTCAGAACAACAGAAAAACAAAGAGTCAGGCAAGGCCTCATTTTTCACAGCGTAATCCAGAGTATCCTGTCACTATCGATCGCAGTCTTTCCTGTCAGCAAATTGTGCAGTAAAGTATGTTTCTGAAAACATTTGAGCAGAGAAATAGGCAACGTAGTAACATAATCTTGATTCATGTAGAGAGGCAAAGTCACGCCTTCTTCAGGTGGACCACCATGGGACCCTACTTTGGAAAAAAATATAGCGAGAGACAAATGATTTTTTTTTATCCTGTTTGAACTGTGCCATGAATCACACACGATGTTTGTTAATTTACAAGATAATTTTACAAGTGAAAAAAGCTGTTTGTTGTAAAACCTTAGAAGTATGAGACTGTGGAGATACAAAAAATAGAGAGACTACACACCCAGAAGTTGTCTAGGTGACATCATGACTTTTTCCCTCAAAAAGCTGACGTTAGCCGCTGAAACTATGATGCCTGAGTGTTTCATGGGTGTAGTCACACAACAACATAGTTTCATAGGTGTAGTCACACAAAAACGGGTCTTATTCGTTCTTTCAGGATGAAGAGTCACTGGATAAACCATTTCAGGTAAGATAACATTACAACGACAGCCTCATGTTGATGTGGTACACTGCGCGAGACAAGACATGAAGTTTACTGAGCAGTTCCACACGAAACTTAACTGAACTACTCAAACCTACCACAAATTGCAACTTTCTTGACTTGTAAAAATATCTTTTAAATTGACAAACGTCATATGTGTAATTGATGGCACAAGTCAACAGGGGAACAAAAAATTATTTGTGTCTCACTCTTGACCGCCGCTGTATAGCGCTATAGTTTTCCTGTTTTACCTGCATTTTGAGAGCCTTTGTTTGAAAGTCACTATGAAGTAACAGAATCCTAATTCATATCTGATCAGCACCACCTAGTATGGCAACTTGTAAATTGTCTATAAATTGGCAAGCCATGGTGATGATAATATGGTGAACATAGTATTTATTTGAATTAAAGTTGTAGTTAGTGATGTGGGAGAAAACGAGTTGAGAGGTTGTTGATATTTGAAGTGTAAATGAATACAGACCCACCCCTCCCTTCATACTCCACCCCGGGCTTCACCCCTGAAGTTCATGGACGCGCATTGTCATGGAAACGGCCGTAAACTAAAGCAGCAGTAAAGCAGCTGAAATAGCCAAGTTGCGGGTTAGACACTGCTAAGCTGCGAAGCTAAGGTTAGCTGACCCGTCAGACAACTGTACCCACAACTCAACTGCTATTATTAATAGATAACATCACAACAACAGTACATTTTGGCAGATTAGACAATATGATGAATGCCCGATGGCTGTTACTGTTACGTGAAGCACTGCAAAGCTAATGTTGCTCACCTGTCCAGCAGAAAGACAGCGATCTCCGCGCCCGTTTTCAGACCTTTCAATTCATGGAGTTCCCTCCACCGTTGGAAAGCGTGAGAGAAAATTGTAAATACAGGCCTCAAATTCTCTAAAATCACTCAGACGTGCCACTTCAGAACAACTGGCTGGTGGACAATGACTACACATCCCAGTTCATTGAAGGTGAATTACATTTTCCTCCATTAAAACCTGGCCACATAAAACAAAAAAACACCAGCATGACCAAACACTACGGGTGGTAAGTGAGAAAATACGCTGTTTTTTCATGATTTGGGGCAAATCCCAGGTCAGAGACAATCAAACATGGGTTGTATGTTTCACTAAGAACAGGATACACACTTTGCTCTGTGTGTTGTTTTCTTTGTGGTCTTTCTTGTAATAGATTAAATGATAACAATGTGTATAAGAAGTGGGCGTTTATCTTGTTCAGCACCTTCACACAGGAAGACCAAAGTCATAGACCGACCCTGAGAAAGGAGATAACTCTACAGCAGGTTCTCTTTTCTTTCTCCGCCCCTTTTCTTCTGCCTTTTTCTTATGCATCCTCTCTTCACAACTGTTAGTGACTCATCTGTGTTCCTTTTTTGAAGGTCATTGTCATCTTCAATGTCTGCATCATCTCCACCATGAAGACGCTGACTGTGTCTGCACTTGTTTTTGTAATTGTGGCTCTGGCCAGGGCTGATGGTGAGCGGTGATCCCAATGCTTTGAGTGTGTATCTGAGTTAGACAAATCCAAATAATGTAGCATGGAGACAAAAACAGACATAAGGACTACTGTACATCCACATGTGCTAATTTACCTAAAACAAATGCCTTTCTTTTGTGTTTCAGCAAGGGCTCAGCTGGTCAAGCATTCAGCATTTTGTCCCAGAGATTGGACTGCAATTGGCAGTCGTTGCTTCCGCTATGTTCCAAAAAAGCTGACCTGGGCTAGAGCTGAGGTAATCAGGATGGTTTGGATGCATTGTACATTGTACATTTTTAAAAAATTGATTTTACAATCCCACTGTGTCTTCTTTGTAGCAAAACTGTGTGACCATGGGTGCAAACCTTGCTTCTGTGCACGATGCTACAGAGAACCTCGCCATTCAGACGCTGATAGCGAAGATCACGCATGGGTATGGGGAAACATGGCTTGGAGGCTCTGACTGCCAAAAGGTATATTATTATGTATATATTCTTTGTCATCACAATCAATTCAGTTCAGTTTTATTTGTATTACACCAAATCATAACAGTGTATCTGGGCACTTTTTATATAGTGCGGGTCTAGACTGTACTCTTTAGAAGGTTTCTCCCTGAAATTTACCCCTAAAAACCCAGACTTTCAAACAGACTCAACCAAAACTGAGAGAAAAAAGCACTACAATAGAACTGACAGAATAATATTTTCAAATGTAAGTTACATTTACTATTATTTTCTATTTTCTTTCCTTTTTTCCATTTTATTATTTATCATTAACTGTATATTCCACTGCATATATTGTGTATATGTTACTTTTTGCTGTGGCAACGTTTGATCCAAAACGTCATGCCAGTAAAGCCATTTAATTTGAAATTGAGCGAGAGAGCGCCCCATCTAGAGTAACTGTATCTTTAGATGATTTGGAAGTTTCGGAGTTCAATAACCTCAGTTTTATCTGAGTTTAATATCAGAAAATTGCAGATCATCCAGGTTTTTTTGTCCTTAAGACATGCTTGCAAGTTTAGTTAACTGGTAGTCTGGCTTGATCAATAAGTGATTGGGTATCATCTGCAAAACAATAAAAATTAATGGTGTGTTTTAATAATAATGATATTGCCTGAAGCAAGCGTATATAGGGTGAATAGGAGTGGCCCAAATACAGACCCTGTGGAACTAACTTTGGCATGGAGGATTCATTGTTAACATGTACAAACTGGGATCGATCTGATAAACAGGACCTAAACCAGTTCAGAGCTGTTATTTTAATGGCAATATTATTTATTGTATTAATACAGTTTTCAACTCTGTGATGTCTTTTAGGAGGGCACTTGGCTGTGGAGTGATGGTACACCTTTCAGTTATCGGCACTGTGGAGAGTTTGACAACCGCTGGTGGAAGCAGCACTGCTTACAAATGAATTTCGGAGGTAAATCACATTAAACACATTCTTCCTTAATTCTCAGGAAAATTCTCAAATTCGTGATTATGAAACAGTATAATAATTATACTGTTATATATAATTTAATAAATAATTTAATCTTTGGAAAATGTTTAGTAATTACGTTATTTATGATGCTAATGATAATGTATACTGTTAGTTACAATACTGATGTGATGAAATTCATGTAGAGTGTAGTGATATTGTTATACTGAAAAAGTAGTTGTAGTCAAAGTAGTAACATACAGAAAAAGTACATTTCTATGCAGGATCCATTGGTGTCATTAGACAGTTTTAGGTTTTGGTTTGTGCATCACTGGCTGACTGCTGTGTTTTTGGTACTTTACAGCTAACAAGTGCTGGGATGATGTGCAGTGCTCCAGCAAACGTCCATCTATCTGTGCCAAAAAACCTCAGTGGATATAGAAGCATGAAGTTCCTGTCAAAATCATAAACACAGGTGGATGTGTGTTTGTGATTGAGACTCATCTACCTTTGTGTCATCAGTCCCATATATATAACCTGAAGGCTTATATATCATTATATCTCATTTCACATTCATTTTCTATCGCTGCAATGCTACTTAAGGAATGAAGCGACAAGTGACATTTTAAACAGGTGCTGGATGTGTCTTCGATAAGAGCAGACTGAACTTGTTATGAAAAGATGCTTTCAACACAGCCTTGTTCTTACTCAACTGTTTTTCTTTATGCAAGAATAAAATACTCAAGCACCACAACAATCTGCTTTGTGAATGTTTGTAAATCTGAGCAGAATTCTCGCATTAGACAGTATTTCAAGATCAGGCTTAGGGAGTAATAGATTACATGTAACAGGAATTATGTTATCTGGATACCCAAAAAGGTAACTGTGTTCCAGTGTAGTTACAGATAAATAATCAGATTACAGATACATTTAGTAAAAATGGGGGGGGGGAATCAAGAGGGCAGCCTGGGAGAGAAAGCAAGAGGAGACATGTGAGTTACAGGGGCAATCAGCCTCAGGAGTCAGGAGGGGTCCAGGAAAAAGCTTGAAAAACACTCAGTTAACAACATACACAGTGATAGTCGGTGATGTGATGTCAGACATGTAATACATCACCCTATCCAAGATGTTTAAAGAGGCAAAATACAGGTTTAACAAGGCAGTGAGAGAAGCAAAACAATGTACTTTGAGAAAATGCAACAGTCATCAGCACACAAGGTGGTGCTGTTGTTAATTTTATTACATCTACTCCATCACAGGGCAAAAACATCCAACAAGGGTTAAATGGTCACACAGATCACAGCAACACTGATGAGCAGAAAATTGTTTGAAAGTATGAAGTAGTTCAGCGGAAAATTAGTAGAGAGCTGTGTTGTTAACAATAAAAGAACTTTGTCTGAAGTCCTGATCTATTCCCTGCACACACATTCAGCCATGGCCTAATACGTTGGTTATGTAATGCAGGGTGAGCACCGATAATATCCTTAAAAAATTCCACATTGGTAGTAGGGTCCTGCATCTTAGCTTGTTGAACAAGCAGCCAAACAAACATTCACAGATGAAAATGCATTGATAACATCAGTTTGAGGTTACACCTAGCATTTCAGCTGCAGCAGATTAGCACATAGACTTCCTGCAAATGTCACTTGGGTTTTCCCAGTTGTGTCTGGAGTATGTTCATAGGCAGCATTTATTTATTTATTTATTTAGCAGAGAGATGGCCTGAGTGGGTTGTGGGTGCTCGAGTCACAGTGACCGGAGCTCACATCCTGAGTCCTGCAGGTAGGGTTAGGTAATAAAATGTAAATGGAAAGCTTTTGGTACTGGTTTAATACCAAAAGACGCTGTATTACTCATAAACTATCGTCTGACGTCGATTTAGTCTCAGGGGGAAACAGCCAATGTTTTGGGTCTTCCAGTGTAGCCAACAGATATCTAGATAACATGTAATGGCCAAAACTTCCCCCTCTGTGCGCCACTCCCTGTTTACAGTCTGCTTATTAACTGGCAGCACGAGAATGGAGTTGGAAACCAATCTCTATAAACAGATATCTGTATGTGAATGCAGATACGTTTAATAATAAGATAATAAAATGCTCAATCATCACCAGATGATAACAGATGATTTTCATGATAGAGGTGAACCAAAAACTAATAAAAATGAAGTTTTTAGAAATAAAATATACTGAAGAAAAATGTCATGGTCATTTGAATCATGGCTGTGAGTGTTTGGCTAAATGTGGGATGAGCCGATAATACTGGTGTGCGTGCTCCCACCTACCCATCCCAACAGATTAAAAGATAGCACTGCATATAAAAACTGGTCTATTTCTCATTCAGAACATTCACACAGGAAAGCCAAAGCCACACTGAGAAAACAGATAACTCTACTGCAGGTTGGGACTCTTCTCTTTCCTCCCTCCACATCTTTACTTCTGCTGTTTTCTCGTGTATCCTCTCTTTACAAGTATGTACAAGTAACTCGTCTGTTTCTTTAATGAAGGTAAATATCATCTTTAACGTCTGCATCATCTCCACCATGAAGATACTCACTGCATCTGCACTTGTTTGTGCCATAATGACTCTGGCCAGAGTTGATGGTGAGTGGTAATCCCAAATATTTGAGGGTTTTGTTTTTGTGTGTGTGTGATTTGTACACATCCATTCACTGTAGCACAGAGGCAAAACAGACACAAGGACTACCGTACATCCACATTATAAAACAACCAGTGATTTACCCTGATCCAATGCCTTTTTCTGTGTTTCTCCTCAGAAAGTAGTCAGCTGGTCATGACTTCAACATCTTGTCCCGGGGACTGGACTGCGATCCGCGGGCGTTGTTTCCTCTTTGTTGCACAAGAACTGAATTGGTCCAGTGCTGAGGTAATCAGGATTAGTTTATGGTGGATTAGACATGTGTTTATCATTAGTGGCCATTTTATTCATTTACACGTTGCGGACCTTTCCTTTTCGCATCAGCATTACCAAGATCCATTCATTCCATTCCTTATAGATGTTTTGTAGCAAGTCTTAATTGCTCTCAGCTTTGGTAAGAATATTGTATACAGCAGATATTAATCTTCTCTTTTTATTAGAATCTTAATGATCTGTATTTCTGAGGTGTTACTTATCCATTTTTTTAAACCAGAAATACTTTAAAAATTCTATATGATTTAGTTTGTATCTACTATTTTATTCCTGAAATGAAATTATGGAATTATGGTTTATAATAGAGCCAGGAAGATATATCTGTCAGCCAATATTATCGGCCCGATATTGTCCAGGCACAGCTATATCAGCCTTTATCGGTGGGTTGTTCCAAAATTTTCACCTGGAGAAAAGAGCTAGAATTAAATTATTAGACTCTAATTGATGACTTTCAATATCTATCCATGGTTCTTCATTTATATTATGAATTTTCAGGTCAGTATAAAACATTTGAGCTCTGCTGTGATAAAACTGTTACCTCACTTCTCTCGAGGGTAATGCAATAATTTTCTCATTAATCTGTGAGCTTCAGTAGACCAGATAAATGAGGAAAAGTTTAAGCTCACTTCTTAAAAAAAAATTAAATTTAAATTCTATGTTCAGGTTTAGTTTGAAATCTGCACAGGGATTTACACCAGCTTTTAAAGGTTTATTCCATCTATTAAATTCATCTTCAAATCAGACCAATTTTCAATGTTTTGTTTGAGGTCTTTTTCTGTCTTTTTTAAAATTATTTGTTTATATTTTTGACAATTCCACTGTTTGTCTCCTTTGTAGAAAAACTGTCAGACCAGGGGTGCAAACCTTGCTTCTGTACACAGTGCTGAGGAGTACCTGGAAATTCAGAAGATGATACTGAGAATGGCACATGGGCATAGGAAATCATGGCTTGGAGGCTCTGAGCCAGATTGTATGTTATTTGTCATTACAATTAATTGAATATTATTCATTTCTGGTTTTCATACAGTTTTCACTTCTGTTGTGTCTTTTAGGAGGGCACTTGGCTGTGGATTGATGGTACACCTTTCGACTATTGGCACTGCGGAGAGTTTAACAACATGTGGTGGAGGCAGGACTGCCTACAAATGAATTATGGAGGTAAATCGTATTAAACACATTATTTTGAGTGCTTGATGTATGAGTAATGTGAATGAAAATTTTGTGACGATGAAACAGAATAACATAATTTAACAGGGAAGTAACAATATTTACTGGACTGTGACGATATCTATTGTGATATTACATGGTTAATTATTTTAACCATGTAATATCACATGTAATATTACTTTTATTATTTCTATTTTATTTTATAAAAGGACTGCTACTGACTGCTGCATTGCTTTTGGTTTGCAATATATATTACAAACATAATTCAAGATTTCATTGCCAGACATGATTCGTACCAGTTTTTTGCACATACTTAATTCATGGCTGGAAACTTCCATTTTATTTTGCTAAAGGAAAGTAGAGGCACCTTAATTTAAAAGGAAAAGCAAATTTTATACAAACAAAAAATGCTGTACACATCAGATTTATTATTTAATAAAGGACATTTTTCCGAACCATCATTTTTATTTCATCATCAATGGAGCTCCGATACTATGATTCACCATGGCAATGGGTAAATAAAAGGTAGAGCCTCCATTTTAATCCAGGACAGATAAAAGAATGAACGTGTGCCATTACCGATCATGATATTTCTCTTGAAAAATCAGGAGTGGAGAGAGGAGTCAAGAAGTTCACAATATTATATTTTATTCAGTATGCTACACTCAATCATTATTTACCACACGCGAATTTCTTTAATGTGCAAAGCCCAATAAATACAATAAATACTAAATAGAAAGCAGATTAAAGATTAACAAATCCAAATTAACATATATGACAATAATTCTCTCCACCATTGCTGCATAGAAGGTGGACTCTTGGATTTCCAGTTAATTAATATACATTTTTGTTGCTGCTGTCATTATTAGAAGTATTAGTTTCTTTTCATTATTATTAATCTTTTTAAACACTTCTACATCTCCCTGGTGTGATTGTTTCCTGTCTTAGTATTGACATATATTCATGGACAAGTGTAAGCGCTTCCAAAACATTAACAACAATTAAACAGCAGAAGTCTATGTTTTAGGAGTAATAATGCTTTTGCCATTATCTAGGTTTAAACTGACTGTAAATCTTTAGACATCTATTTTATTTAAAAATTGTGGTCAACAGCACGCTATATTTCAATGTGGGTAAATATTTCAAAATGAAATGCTTCAAAAACAAATTAAGATAAATGCAGCATTTATTTAAGCAGAAACTCATTTTAAACTGTATTTAATCCAGTTTTAGAATTTTAAAGGGGTTTCAGCTGCACCATCTTCACTCAGAAATATTCACGTCGTCTCCAACAAAATGTGAACTTCTGCAAATTAATGTGTTCCAGTTTGTGCTTTGATAGATCAAAGTGTACGTAACAAAGCATTAACGCTGTCAAACGAATGAGGAAGTGAGATGGCGCATCAGACAGCTGCTTCAGACTCTGCAGGAGGGAGGAGACAGAGAGAAACTCAGCGTTTGTTGAAGAAAACATGCCAGCTAGCAGGTTAGCTTCTAAGAGTCAGTTACCACAGTAACCACAGTAACTGACTCAAAGTTGAAGTTATCTCTCTTTCTGGAACAGAACACCCAGTGTTTCCCTCATCTCAGGCTTAACAAACTGAGTTTTCATTATTTGCTTTCTGAAACAGGGCTCTGGTCACTCATGCAGGAATGCAAGTGGTGAGTGGCCATCGCCTGCAGATTCAAGCATCTTTGCAAGTTGTTGAGGCTGTGACTGTGCGCCCTCGAAGTTCACCAAAGTTGAACTCAATGCAAAGAGAAGGTGCAAAGTCACGGCCATGCCCCTTAATTTGTGCCTTTTTGCAGTAGGCCACTACCATTACCACACCCCTTTTAACCAATTGGCATGAATACAAACACACACGTTCACACACACAGACACACACGCGACCTCCGTTTAGCTACAGAGGACAAGTGATTGTTTGAGTACAAAAATGCATGCGCACGTGGATGGATATACACATACACTGTTTGCAATAGCTGTTTTTGCTTGTTTAATATATTTAAATATTGTATTGTG
This sequence comes from Lutjanus argentimaculatus, assembly GCA_034769285.1. NCBI lineage: Eukaryota > Metazoa > Chordata > Actinopteri > Lutjaniformes > Lutjanidae > Lutjanus > Lutjanus argentimaculatus. Next base: position 1,030,401 of record JAWZSL010000074.1, on the reverse strand, counting down.
GACTGTTTTTTTTTTTTGGTATTAATATACTACCATTTATAAATAAGTTATGGTTTTGAGAATGTTTAGTAATTTATTCATGATGCCATCATTTGACAGTTTCAGGTTTTTGTGTATCACTGGCTGACTGTTGTGTTTTCGGTATTTTACAGCTAACAACTGCTGGGATGATGTGCAGTGCTCCAGCAAACGTCCATTTGTCTGCGCCAAAAAAACCTTAAAGATTCCTCAGGTGACACAAAGGCATTAAGTTCCTGTCAAAATCAAACAAAACGGGTGAATGTGTGTTTGACTCATCTATCTTTGTGTTGTCAGCTTCATATATAATATGAGGGATTATATCTCATTTCACATTTATTTCTTTTCTATCGCTGCAATGCTACTTAAGGAATGAATTATTCTTATTCAGCTGTCTTTCTTTATGCAAGAATAAAATGCTCAAGCGCCGTAACAATCTGCTTTGTGAATGTTTGTAAATCTGTACAGCAATTTTGCATTAGACAGTATGTCAAGATCAGGCTCAGGGAGTAATGAATTATGTGTAATGCGATTACGCAATCTGGATACAAAAAATTTAACTGTATTCCAATAAATTACAGATTAACAGAGATGTAATCAGATTACAGATACATTTAGTAAAAATGTGGATTATTAGTAGAATTACAAATAAAGAGCAATAATTTTTTTTAATGTATTTTTTTCTGATTTCAGCTTCCTAATATTTTCTGGTTTCTTTACTCCTCTCTGACTGTAAACTGAATATTTTTGTGTTATGGACCAACAGGACATTTGAGGAAGGCTTGAGGACTTTGGGAAACACTTTTCAAAACATTTTTCACCATTTTCTGACATTTTTTTTGGACCAGATTTTTTGGATAGATAAATTAAAAATGAAAATAATAATTACCGGAAAGACTTGAAAAATAGGTCCAAACATGTGGAGCACACAGACGTAGATCATAGGTCTGTGTGCTACCATTTTTCAATTGACAAGATTGTGACAGGATTAATTAACCGATTAATTGTTTTGAGTAATATTTAATTTTTTAAAAAAGGCCAAATTCTCTGATTTTAGCTTCTTAAGTGAACATTTTCTTGTTTCTTTACTCCTCTCTGACAGCAAACTTATTATTTTTGAGTTGTGGACAAAACAAGACGTCATCTTTAGCTTTGATCAACATTTTTCATCGTTTTCTGGCATTTCATGGACCAAACAACTAATCAATTAATTGATAAAATAATAGACCGCTTAACTGATAATAAAAATAATTGTTAGTCGCAGCCCTAAAAACACTATGTTAGGCTAAACAATTTCACCACATTTTATATTGAAACAATCCAAAAGTAATGGAAAGTAATCAAGTTACATTACTTAAATATTGTGATTCTTAGATTACGTTACTGACTACATTTTTTAACAGGCAATTATCAAAATACATTTTCTCCCAACAGACCATTACCATTACTGCTACAACATATAAGTACACATACGTATACAAGTTAGGTTATGTTACATAAGTACACAAGTAAGTTGAATTAAGTCAGCATTAACTTTTGGAAGTTAATGATTTATAAAGTTGCTTTAAAGCTGCAGTCGGTAGAAAGCCTAAAAAATGGTCAGTTGTTGAGTCTCATCTGAGTTAGGTTTAGTTTTCTCCATCCTGAGCCCCTCCTACCAAACAAGCAGCATGCTCATGCGCATAGGCAACAGTTTACTGAGGCAATCACGAGCAAGCATGAACCAACAGACATCAACTGTGTGTAATAAAACAGACACCTGACAGTACAAACAGTGACAGACACACACAGCACATCAATTCATTTTGAAACTACAGACGTACTGAGAGCTGAACATAAAGAGACTTTTAAAAATGTCTTTCTCTCTGCTCTCCTGCACGCACGAGCTCAGTATCATAACACTCGCTTGTTTGAGGAGGAGAAAAGGAGGCTCATCACGGGTTGGCTGTGGTTGGCAAGGCATGACTGCAGCCCACTGACTGCAGATTCCACTCCAGAGTGAGTCTATCTCAGACGTGGCTCTGCACAGCACGGCACAATAAAAGTGGTTATGGAAACGCAACTCAGCGCAACACGGTTTGACTCAGCGCAGCCAAAATGCCAGTCCAAAAGCACTGTGTAAGTATTGTGTGTCAGTACAGACAGTACTCACAAGTCGAAGAAGTAGTTTCTTTCCTGTAACGCTACATCCTCCCTCCTTTTACTCTCTCAATGTGATTTTCAAATACATTTCTTCTCCAGTCAGCAGTCAACATGTACAGAGAGGCTAATTATCTTACTGTAAACAGCGCGGTCAGCTCCTCCGTGGTCTCTGCTGCACACAGGTTTACAAGCAAACGTGAAGAAAAATCCACTTTTCAATCCCAAAAGTTTAAAAAACAGAAGCTGAGCTCTCATCTGGGCGGTCCGGAGCTCTGTGATTTCTCCGTGGTCGCTGCTGCAGAGGTTTGCAAGTTGGAGTAAAAATAAATTTGCATTTTGAAACCAAAAAAAATAATAAAAATGCTGAGCTCTCGTCTGATCAGTCTGATTTCTTCATAGGTCACTGCTGCAGAGGTCTCAGAAGCACGAATGAAAATAAATCCACTTTTTAATCCCAAAAGTTTGAAACGTATAGTCTGAGCTTCCTTCCTGCCAATAAAGGAGTCAGCATCAGAGCGACTCTGGCTCCGGCTCCAGTCTGCCACCGACCCTCTCCTGCAGAGCTCCCCGGCTCTGAGAGGCTGTCTGTCACGGTCTGTCACCATCATGGGCCAGATTCCCTAAAGGCTCAAAACAGAGCCAAGAGGAGGTGCAGAAGTCTAGTTCTGTGTCAGACCACTTGATTTACAATATGCTGAAAGGTTATTATGAAATTATTTCTCAATGATACCAAAATAATGTTGCCTACCCTAGCTTTAAACACAGTCTCACTTTTGTTTTTTGGCGAAAAAAAAAAGAAGATTGAATCTTGCTGTAACAACTACAAAACAAAACCCGCATTGAATAAATAAATAACCACTAGCGCAAACTGTGCAGCCTGCTGTCATCGGCTCCAGCACAACCCACTCTGTACTAACAGTGTTCTAGGACTCCGATTTTTCTTCATATTCTTCGCACTTCTTTTGCCAGTATAGACATGAAATAGGTCTTAAACTGCATTCTTAATAGTCTTAAAATAGTTGTTCCATCTTGCTGAAACACTGAATGTCATTTTCAGTGCACAACAGTATTAAAATGTCAAACTAAGTATATATCCCAGTGCGCTGTGGAATGAATTGATTCATACACATTATTATTACAAATGCAGGAAGAACTTTAAAAGGACAAAGAATTTATTTTATTTGACATGAAACAAATATATCTGTTCCATTTCATTGATTAGATTTCCTGTAAAACAGGAATCAAAATGAATATATCACAGGTTAGTTAGGCTAAATTTCACTCATGACACATGATAGAAAATGTTTGCCCAATCTGCTAGAGAGTGATGTTTTATTTGTTTGTACTGTTCTGATTTGTCCACTTTTAGTCTTTAGTCTTAGATCCCATTTCAGACGTGAGTAAAAGATGACTGCTTCTACTTGAGTTGGTCCAAGTATGACAGATGAAGTATGATCACTAAACAACATGCTGATTATTGTTGCAACAAATTGACAAGATTGCAATCTTTCCAAATATATTTTGCACAAACTGACACATTATTATGTCATGCTAAAACAGCTGTGACATGTGAAAGATAAAAAATCAGTTAAACCCACAAGGTTCACCATCAAATGTTAACTGTTATAGTTATATCTCTGACAAACAACCATCTTCACCTTTGCACTGATGTGAATAAAGGGCTTGAAAATGCATTCAGTGGCCACTTTTTTTTTCTGATTTACGTAAACAGTGCTGTGCAGATGTCAAATTAAAACATTCCTTTACAGTCAGCTGTGCAACAAACCTCCTTCTCATGACGCACATGATAAAAAAAAGTTGTGTGCCAATATGGCCAAATATGAACTCAGGTCCCCTTATTTGCGGATGAATGATTTCTTTACATTCCTTCCATGAGGACCTTCTTTTTCTTCCTCGCAGGCTTCTTCTGGGTCTCAGCTGTGTTGCTGTTGGTGCTGCTGACACTGCTGGCTCTCTTCATTTGGTATATTACCTTAGCTGCTTCATCAGAGAGAGTCTGTCGGAGGAAAGAGATGATAAATCACGTACCCAGCTGGTGAACAGTCACATTAACCATGGACAAACGTTTTTGTGCTACAAGGTGTGTGTGTGCAATTTGGTTGCTGAGTGGCATAAATGAAGGTTTGATTGTGACGCTGTTGTAGCTGCTATAATGCACTGGGGTGTGCGTCTGTGCTGTGGTTTTTAAACTTGGTGCATGCGTGCGCACGTGTGTGGAGTGGGCTGGGCTTTGGAGAGTGGTTTTAGTGTGTTACTGAAGGCCCTAACTGAAACCTCACAGTGTGCTAGTGGTTTTGGAGGATATTCTGCTCAGGATGCAAACATAACTTAAAGGTACTAAAAATAATCGCGATAAGTAAAGGACAATCAATGAGTAGGTGCCTTAAAAGCTTACCATTGTCACAAGAAATAATTTTAGTCCCTTTTACAACCAGGCGGTTAGTCACAGTATAAATTAAAGCAGGGTGAGGGTTGATTTTCATTGCTTTCAATCTATTTGGAAAATACAACAATTTTGAAGAGTAGAACACAGCAGAGGAGAAAAAAAAAAGAAAAAAAACAACAACTAAAAAGGGCACAAGGAACTGACACCTGCTTTTCCTGTAGTGTTTCATTGTGGCTTTGAAGACAGCATTGCTTGACTTGAGCTCAGTAACATCTATTATGTTAAAACGCGATATATGGTGGTAGATATCAGCTCTAATGCTCATTAAACCTGCCACATTGTACTAGTGAGCAGCCTCAGTGGCCTGACCTAAGGCAGAAAATTAACGTAACGTATCGTTAAGAATGACCACAGAGTATGTTTCCAAATCTGTGTTCTTTTGTTTTTGTTTCAAAAAGTCTTTCAGTATATGAACTGTTGCCTTTTTCATATTAATTTCATCCTGCTCTTCGGTTATCAGTCCCTTGTGTTTCTTCTCCATTCCTCTCTCCCCTGCTGCGTCCCATTCATTGAAATTGTTGTATTCTCCCAATAGACTGAAAGAAATGTTAAAATCAGCCATTGTTGTGTTTTCCTTCCCAGCTGTTAGTTTATCAAGTTGCTGACCGCTGCAGGTCGAGTGAACGGTGATTAAACTTGAGCTGAGCTACTACGGTTCTAACGCACACCTGCCGGCCAAACAGAAAAGAGCACTGACCCACACCATGGTTTAAAAACTGAGTTTGAGTCTGAGTTAGATTCTTTTCCTCATTAAATAATTTCACAGGATCCTTGTTAGTTTATGGAATATGGAAGAATGTAAAATTATTGAAAATTAACTTTATTGATAAATTAAAAGTTTGATTACCTGGGATTCTGTGGTGATGTCATCACAGATTGTTGTCATGGTGTTCATCCAGTTGCCATAGATACTCTCCTCCTTTTGGATTGGCCTCTGCTTACTATGGGGCAGAAAGAGGAAGTGTATAACCAAGAACAACATCCTGAATACAACCACACACACACACACACACACAAATGCACTGACATCCTGCTGTTCCATTCTTGTGTGTTTTTAATATATCATCATCTGCCCTGTACCTGGATCAAAGGTCAAAGTGAGTTCAGAGGTCAGACAGTCGTACCTGATTTGGTTGAGCAGGTCTTGCTGTGCCTTTAGTTGCATCTGCGCTTCGTGCACTCGACCCTCCATCGTTAAACTGGCACAGAGCTGAGCACAGTGAACGCCGAGCACCGCCATGTTGAGGCTACCAGCCCAAATCCGACTTCAGGAAGAGGAGATGAGAACAGGACAGATAAAAGATCTCTGTACAAACACAGCAGATCACAGTCTCGACATTTGAAATTCAACAGGGACATGAAATGATACTTTCTGCAATAAATCACACAGCATTACCTTTAGTAAAAACCTTTTCATACATCTAAACAGTGTTCAATATCTGATTGAAAGAATAACTAAACAGGGATACAATCAAGCCAATACTGCAGTATGGCAAGTATTCAGCTCTGCAGTGTTTACCTGCAGGTAGTAACTGGTCGCTGTTCAGTAATGATGCGGGTGACTTTTTGCTGGTCTCTGGTCTTGAAACTCAGTTGGAGTTGGAATGGAAGTGTGTCCTTCTGAAGAAAAACTGTCACACACATTGACACACATCATATCTCTGGCCGTTATTTGTTAGATATATTCAGTTCTTTCTATTGTATTTTTTTTATGCTCACACTGGGTAACAGAACACACTAAAGGCTGTGATTCCCCACAATGTGAGCAGGCTGACAGGTCATGGTCTTCACAACAGAAAGTAAAGAAGGTTGGTAAAGTTTAGTAAAGAAAATAACACCCATCTTACCATCCATAAACTCTGGTTTTACAGCAAACTGCATGGTGATCTCCAGCCCCTTGGTCACGTTCCCAATATCGCTCACCAGTTTATGATTGTTTTCATCCTGATATGGAAAATACCTACAGAGAAAGTGAGAGGGGAGAATAAAAAAATCACCATAAAAGAACAAAGTTTCCAAGGTTTACATGCATATGATCAGGATAGAGATGAATGCATGGACAGACTGAATATAAACCATCTCATATACATTAGACTGATGACATGGAGCACTGGACCACTGACATGGATTATTTTGGCGTGTTGATATCACTGGTAGGTTAACATGCAAAACAAACTGAAAAGTCCCTGCTACTGTATTTTTGGTGTCTGTCACGACTCACACTCCATCAGAAGCGAGCAGGGTTGCCGTGACTCCTGTTGCAAGGACATTGTCTATGGAGGCTAACTGGATTTCTGCTGCAACAGTACCAATGCTCACCATGTTCACCTGTGCAGGAGAGGGAACAAGGGTTTATAAAATGAGATTTTATTCATTCATGCCGTTTACATACATACTGATTTGCACCCAAATTAATTTGCTCCTACTCACATGTACTATTAGGAAAAGAGAATGTAACATTGAAACAGATTAGCTAGATTAGCAATCTCAAATTTCAAGTCTCTGCAACTCAATAATCATTGTTTACTGAACTAAAAACAGTAGCTGCCTGAATGGAAATTAAAGTTTCACTGCTCTCAAACTGAAGCAAATATGTAAATGTAGTACAATTCTAGGACACACGTATCACCTCTGCATTGATTTCTTAAAAAAGCGCTGTGACGTTTCAGTCACAAGGTCTCAAGAGACATGTCTCAAAAAAGAAAGGAGAAAAGTCTTTTTCTAATGACAAAATTTGCTTGTAATGGTTATATCTTAATGAGAAGAATGTTCACAATTCTCTCCATCCCTGGACATTTGTTTGAATTAAATGTGTTTCTCAGTGCAAGCGATTGTATTTATGTTACGTGTATATATGTGTGTCTCACACTTCCTCCAGTAGTGTCTGCAAGTCTCCCAATGTCAGCCAAGCAACAATCTGTCCCCTCAAAAGTCATTACTGATATTATGACTCTGGGGAAAAAAGAAAAGAGAGTATATTTTATTATAATATTGATTTCTTTTTATTCTGTTTCTGCTTTTGATTTAATGAGATTCATTTGCACGTAACACGAACATGCATATACAACTGGGTTTGTATGTATATGTGTGTGTGTCCTCACCCACTCCCCACAGCCTGCTGAGCCAGCTCGGTGTAGAAATATGGAGTACGAGAGGAGGACACAGAGGAAGTTTGCTCCATCTCACCCAGTCCGATGTTGGCTCTTCCGTCAGTACACAGAATCACCTGCAGAAGCATGCATTTACACAAAACAATGAAGTCGATGAGGTATAATATTAAATATGTTGCCTTTGTACTGTTTCCAACTGAGTTTACATCAAAAATGATTAGAAAATTATCACATTCTATTTTATAGTGCTGTTTTATGCAGCATTTTTTGGAGTTGCAGCTACATCAATCTTCTCATCTAACTCTTGGCAACAAAGCAAACAAGCACATTCACCCAAATGTCGGACTGTGCCTTTTCAGTCCTTTAGACACTCACCTTTGACCCCGGGTACCTTGATGCCATAGCAACCGAGGCTAACACTGCAGGACCGAGACTTGTAGCCCCATACTCCCTGAGGCTGAATATAGAGAAATATTAAAAACAATTTACATTCTGTACGGCAGGGATGCCATTTTAGAGTACAAAGAGCATTTAAAGTCACACTCCATCATCACTTACTCTTTGACCCTCTTTATTAATTTGTCATAGGTCTCAGCAATACAGTGTGGGATGCTATAAGCAACACCCTGTTGCCATATATGGTCATAGTCAACCAACGCCCAATCCCTGAGAGTGACAGGTGTGCTAGTCCCATCACCATATATTACAACCTGTAAAACACAAATGGATGATAAGAAGTTTAGAAAGCCATGTGTATTTAAGTATGGCAACATTTATATTAGACTTTTGACCACTTCTTTTCTTCAGAAGAAACCATCTGCTGTCATTCACAGTACAATAGACAGAGAAAAAGGAGTAAACAGGAAGCCTTCTCTTTGCTTTGTTTTGGCATGATGAGTCAAATGTTTTCATGTTAGTATGAGTAATTCTTTTCATAGAGGACTTTCGGGTGTCTCAACTGTCAGAGTATTCTCTACTTGCACAATCTAGTGTGATGAACATGTTGTGAAGGTCATGCTTCACAAGAGCTAGCTCAAAGTTCAGTTCAGAAGATATTAAATTGAACTGGTTTATTTAATAGTTCACAATGTTGAAATTTGTTAAAAATTAGTTGAATTGTTGAAATTAGTTCACGGTCCCAAAAATGAACTCATTCACAATCATTTCTTTCATTTTTTTAAATTGAATTTTCAATAGGGCCTCCTAATACCGGGGATGCTGGAGTCTTTACAGTGACATAATAAATGGTGTGCAGTTTTCATGTTTTTTATATTTATTTGAATTGCCAGAATAATTTATATCTGGGCCATTCTACAGCACTGGTTTAAAATCAGAGTTGGAAACATTTTGAAATTAAAGTTTCCCCCATTTTTCCCCCAACTGTAAAACATCTATCTATCTATCTATCTATCTATCTATCTATCTATCTATCTATCTATCTATCTATCTATCTATCTAAAATGGAGAAATGGAGAACCCTAATTTTCCTACCTCATCACCGAACGTGACTAGTGCCACCCTCCTGCGGGGACACTGCTGCAGCAGGGATGTTAGCGCCCTCTGGAGGGCATCCTGGATACCCTGAGGAAAAACAAAATAGCTGTTTTAATACCAGTGCTTTCCCACCGTGTACATTACATCGAGGGTAAACAGAGTATTGAGCTCCTCAGTAGTGAACTACACAAACAATCAACATCTCACCTCCAGTCTGGATATGTATGTCTGAGATCCACTGCTCGATGTAACCTGAAGTGGAGCAAACATGTTACAAAAATATGACGCATATCTCTCTTCATATAACAATATATTGGGGTGGTATTTTAAAGGCAGTGTTTTTAATTTAGTTTCTTTTTCTTTCTTGGAGTGTTGGTTAATAAAGTTCCTGGACAGTGCACTCTTATTGGTCTGTCTAGCCATGGTGGCTATTACTGCTAATGCCAACTACCTAGTTTTGTGGTAAATGCAAAACTAAATGGTAATTTTAAAACCTGTGGCTATTTCACATAGGACTACAGATACCAATTTTTTCTCAGGAGGGCAAAGTCATGCCCCTCTCTGCTAGTAATTGCTAGTGATTGGCTGGTACTCATTGCCTTCATTGGTTGGGTTGGTTAGGTTTACGAGGCAAGAGGAGTGACTGGTCAGGGGCTGGATAAGAATATCAGGGTTAGCCAATCAGAGGCAGAGTAAGAGTCATGACATTGCCCTCCTGTGAAAAAAATTGGTATCTGTGTGACCCGTCCAAGGAACACCTGTGCAATAATCCTGCTGTTTAATCAGCATCTCTATATGCCACACCTGTCAGGTGAATGGATTATTTTAGCAAAGGAGAAGTACTCAATAACACGGATTTTAACAAATTTGTCAACAAGATTTGAGAGAAATAAACCTTTTTTGTGCAGAGATGAAGTCTTAGTTTGTTTTTTATATATACTTCAACTCATGACAAATGGGAACAAATACAAAAGTGCGGTGTTTCTATTTTGTTGAGTGCAATATGAATTGTAAAGTAGATTTTTTTTTTTTTTTGAAGATTTTCTTTACTTCACCTTTATTCTTAAATTTTGACTCTATTCTCAAAATGCCATAGGTTAACCCTTAGGCTGGGAACCACTGAATTAAACTAGATAATTTATAAAAAAAGTAGTTAAAACTAGCTCAAACGTGACCAACAACAACAGCAAAATGCTATTTACTCTCTATTACAATCTCACAATAAAATTTTGTTTAAATAAAGGATCTGAATAAGTCTTCTACCACTCCATCTGCACACACACCTCTGTAGTGACAATCATGCTGCCAGATATGTCCACACAGAACACCACCAGTGTGTCCTCCAGGTTCTGGTAGTCATCGTCACTCAGATTGGGCACGTAAAGGTCATCACTGTGTACACCTGCACGCTGACCAACGCACACCCTCTGCACGCTGTCGTCTACACTGTTCTCACAGCCGCAGAACTCACACACCCACAGCTGAGCAGCAGGGAGAGAAAGAGGAGGGTATTTTACTTTTCATTTTATTTTAATGATCATTTGTTTTAACGATCTTAACAGCAAGAAAAAATGAGAGAAAAAAGTGAAATAAATTATCACTCACGTTCCTCTGCAAAGAACTCAGACAAGACAAGGCAGCACTACATTTCCCACAAATCACTGGGCTCTGAAAACTCTCCAGGACTGATGCTGGTTAGAGGGAGAAAAATAAAAGACGTATGAAAAAACAAATAAAACAGGTGTGTATGCTTGTGTGTGTGTGTGCGTGTTTGTCCTCTGACCTTGGCTGATGTCGACCAGTTTTCCGATGCTGAGTGAGATGACGTTGACGTTGGCTTTCAGCCTGCTTTCTGATTCCAGCTTGTCGACTGACAAAGGAATGAAAAAAGCAAACATACTTTGAAACACTCAAGATAAGAAGTAGTCACAGAGAGGAGGGGAGATGAAGAGCAAACAAAACTCACGTCTAGGTGGGACAGGAGGCGGGAGGGACGGAGGACCGAGTAGAGGCTGGAAGGAGGGTTGAGGAGGAAGAGGCAGAGAAGTAGGCCGAGATTTTCTAATACGACGCGGAGGAAGCGGGGGAGGAACTTGACCTGAAGACAAAAAGACAGAACTAAAGAAAAGAAAGACTGTGCTGTGTGTCATGTTTTAACACCAGTAAAAACTCAAATAGAGATCAAAATGTATAGCTTTGTCTCCACTGGCCATTTTTGGATTAGCCAGGATTAGCCACTATTTATTATATAGTCTATGTAAATGAGACAAGCTATCATATTATCCTCAAACTTCTTATTGAAATTACTGTATGAGTCTAATGAGAGACAAGGACAGGAGAGGAGAAATCAGCCATAGCGTGTTTTTTTCCAACTTGTACTGGAATGCAGTTAACCCAGGCGTGACGTCATTCCCATCTCCGACTTCCAAACTCCAAGTAAATAGAACGCACCAAAACAGTCGATATTAGAACCAACAAGCTCTACACCACAATACAACAAGCTACAAGGGTCGTTACCAGTCTTTTTTTTTTTAATTTATAAAAGTCTGCTGGAAACATTTAGAAGATAGCTGGAGGCAATGCAAGGACACAGTTGTTTTTTTTCCCAAAATTTCAATGGTAAATGTAAATTGCAAAGTGCTGTGCAAAATCTCAAAATCTGACAGGCGTATCAACAGTAGGGGGGTAGGGCTGAGTACTAGTACAAGTACTAGAACGACCACTTGATTCTTGAGTGCTGTTGGTGTGAGTTAATCATTGTTAATCATCAGTGGCACGCGAGAGTCGCAGTTTGATGGATATTTTTGTTGCCATATTAAATTAAATCCTGTTAGCACAAAATGAAAAGTGCATGCTAACTGTAAAACAATACAGTTTTACAATAAATTTACTACATACTGTGTCTTGGTGCGTAGCATTGTAACACACCTTAAGCCATGAGGGTTACAAAGCAAAGTATGTTCTGATAACAAATGGGCTGAAACTGATCCAGGTTTTGTTTTCCTCCAGCTGGAACCAGTTTGTCAGCTATTTAACCAGTCATGGTATGTAACTCAGTATACACAGGTATCAAAGTATCAAGGTCGTATATTATGACTACACAACAGAGAGTTACACAGCAAAATTAGAGTTTTAGTTCCTTCCTTCCTTCATGCCACATACAAACAAATGTACAACAGATGATTAATTAAATTTGATTAAAATATAAAACAAAATACATTAATATATATATATATATATACAGTTATTTACATATAGGCATACATGTATACATTCATGAAATAATCCTATGGTGCATTTCTTGAATTTGCTCCAGGTTGAATGTAAACACCAGCAACAAGATGGTGATGATTATATGGTCGACATCTTCACGCAAAACGTTCAACATCTGGGAAACATTTCCCATCAACTCTGACTGAGTTTGAGCACCGACCATGATCCATGTGAACACAGAGCCCTCCTCCCCTCGTCCTGCAGGAGTCTTGCATGTTGCGTCCTGTCAGCTCAGAGTACAGTCCATCCGTCCATCAGACGCAACTCTGTGGACCAGGATGTTATAGTGCAGCAAGTCTCTGTGTGATGTGGGTACAGTCCCTGCTTCCCTGTTGCTTGGCCTGAGTCCCATTTCGTCCCATTCAATTTCCTGACCAGACATTAGCCAGGAGCAGGCTTAAATCTAAGCTGGAGCATGACTCTTATCCCCGCTCTCCTCTTCTCCTCTTGGGGTGTCCGCGGTGGTGCGTTTGGTTAATCTGGCTGCGTGGTTTAAAGATGCTGTGTGTGTTACTGATTGTATCAAGATCTGCTGCTCTTTAATCTAAACCGATGCTTTCTTCTCTAATGCTTACGAGTGTATTTCTGTTATAGGTGCTGTGTGTGTCAGCAATAAAGCCATAAAAGGAACAAGAAAAGAAAAGAAAAAAGTAGCAAAGTTTGCATCGAAACCCTTCTTCCATTCAATCCTTTTGGCACCCAGATCTAGAAAAAAAAGACTATTCATATGATTCATATGAAGCGTTATTTATAAAGACAGACCTTCATAAAAAGGCATTAAATCAAGGATTGGTATCAGTGTCACTTTAAGGGTACTTGTATTGGTACTAGCCCTGTAATTTTTTTCATACCAACGCCAGTTCTAAGAGTCTTGGTCACTGCACTGACAGGAGAAATTAACCTAACATAGAGGAAACCAGAGCTCCCAGAGGAAACCCACAAAAACACGGTTATAACATGAACACACCCCCTCCAACCACTGAACCACCATGCTATTCTATCATATGATGCTGTACCATACTAGTAACCCCGCTAGCAGTATAGAGTATCTAAAATTTTCTTCACATTGATGACCTACAACATTAAATGATCTCACATGCATTTCTTATTGGTAAAAACAGAATAATAAAGTATATTGTACTGGTAATACTTTAATAAAATAATAATAAATAATACTGTATTTGACCATTTTCATCATCAAAACAACAGGGTGAAATTGATATTTTATCCACTTGGACCATGTTTTGGAGGTGATAAACACAAGTTTATAGAGGTACAAAAATCACAGAAACTAATTTGTTTTTTTTTTTTGAATTACCGTCACTTTTCAATGATCAAACGGAGATTTTATCACGTGAAAGGAAGTACGGCTTTGGTCTTGTACAATTAAATTTATTTTTTGTGTCCGGACTTCCCCTTGTTGAACTGCTATCTGTACATCTTCACAGTGCCTCTGTCTCTTGCATTTGCAAGCATGCCCACACAGAGTCACACACAGTCACACACGTTACTACTTAATATGCTTTCCTGTTATTTCACTGCAATACTCTTGAGAATGTGTTGAACAGCCGAGACAGAAAAACAACAGTTAAGATATGTTGACCTTTATGGATGCCGTGTGTTTGTGTACGTGTGTGTGTGAAGGAGACACAAATACCTTCTTGCTGTTTAACGGTCACTGTGTTGTCGTAGAGGTGCTCAGTAAAAGAAACACCTGTGGATGCTGGGAAAATAATCATATTAAATACACACTGTGTTGGTTATTGCTAAATAGTCAATAGCAGAGGGCCGTCAAGCAATTCATCCAGACTAAGTGAGTTTAGCTAGCTGAGATTATCCCAACTCTCATACATATAACTTAAGAACCACAATCTTAATTTAAACTAAACCTAAACATGAATGTAACATGAGAGTTGAATGCTGGATCACTCAAATGATTAGCTGGCATGTCAACACAGTAAACCCCTCCCAAGTCCTGCCCCATTTTTCTGTTGTGTCTATTGTGCTCTAATAATAGTTGAGCAAGGTTGGTACCTGGTGGGAACCTCGGTCGAAAAGAAAAACAAATTTTGAAGATGGCTGAAAGATTTTGTTGAGGGACCTGTAAAAGCAACATATATTCACAACATAAGTGCAAAAGCACTAATATATCTCATACCAAACAGGAAAGGAGGATGTTGACTGAGTTTCCCGCAGATACCAGGCTTGATCAAATCAGCTGTTATTGGAGCACTGAGCAAAAAGGGGCGGGACTTAGGTGAATTGCAAGTAAGTAAGAAAAGAAAAGTGTTTCCCAATAAAGGCTTTAGATATTAGGCAGGATTGTAAAAACACACAAGCAACAAAAAAGAATCGACAAAACAGAACCAAAATTAACATAAAATCAACAAAAGGGAAAAACTTGGGTTTGAAAAGGAAGGGAGCATTGAATTAAAAGGTTTGCGGGGGAATTTTACACTCAAAACTTCTAAAAAAGTTAACTCATTTAACTCACCTGCTCCATCAGGCCTCCAATTACATACAACATGACTGCAGGCAAACTCCATCTGAGACACATAAAGACACGAAAACTTACTATCTCTTTACTTTTTAACTTACCTATGAACTTGACACACAGTTGTGGCAGCATCGGTCTCAACAATACACTGAATTCAACTAACAGGTTCAAGAAAGAAAGAAATATGGATGCCGGATGCAGAAATCACACAGATCAGCAGTGAGAAAACAACAGATCAGCTTCCTGGCACGGTGGATAAATCATCACCATGGGAACCAGGGTCATGTTATTTTTCTAGTTAACAGGTGGGTGAGTAAAACCATGAAAGCAGTTATTTCCTGTTTGAACAACTGTCGCAAAATAGAACAAAATGGCAAATAATGACCTAATAAGGATTAATCATGAGTATATAGAATATATTTAATGTTTATAACAGTAGTTTTAACACACATACACTAGTTTAAATGGATGTTAATATGAGCCAAAACAGATCTCGCAACTGTGAGTTCACCCTGAAGGAAGTAGAAGGATTTACTAGAAGGAACTCTGATCTGACGGTGAAGTGTTGTGTAATTTTTAAACCACATCGTGGTCACCTTGTTTAATATAAAGTTATTGATAGAACAGGATGGAGAAACAGACCAATCAGCAGTTGTTCTAAGGGTCAAACCTCCAGCTGCATCGAGTGTCTACTGATCTTCGAAATTTGGTTTTCTTGTCAAAATAGACAGCCTAGCACAAATATTTAAGAACAAAAAATAACAGGAGGAAAGGAAAGGACAGAAAGGACAAGAAGGAAAGGAAAGGAAAGGAAAGGACAAGAAAGGAAAGGAAAGGACAAGAAAGGAAAAGGTTAAAAGTTGAGGAAGTTATCAAGGTGCTCAGCACCTGACCCCAGCCAAGGAATAGTCGAGCAAATAAGCCCTCATAAAATGACAATTTGTGAGCTTCAGAGGTGCTGGCAAATAGATTTTCAGAGCCAAGTTAGCAGTTTCCCCGTTTTCAGTCTTTGTGCTAAGCTAAGCTAACCAAGTCCTGACTGTATGGCAGGCCTACTCAATTACTTTTTAGGCCAAGATTTGAAATAAGTACAGTACCAAGGGACCAGATGTTTACATTTCCAATGTCTGACCTTTAAAATTAGGAATTTATTTCCTAACTTAATGTCCACTTTGATGTTTTCACAAATAGAAAATAAACATATAAAATAACAGATAAAAACAATGCACCTTTGTAATCCAAGGTTGAACTTAACATCTTTTTTTTTTTTTTTATTAAATTTGACTCCTAAATTCCATCTGCTTAAACAAACTGGGTTAAAACGTTTTTTTTTTTAGAAAAACAAGCGTCTCCGTGCTTAACAAAAGACATAACCAGTGAATGGGCTCATTAAACTACAAATAAAAAGATAATATTGTAAACACCCATAAACATAGAAGTAGATGGCTGACAAATGTTGCATTTACTATTTTTTCATATTTATAAATGATCAAAGAACAGGAATGTGGTTGTTAAGATGCCGGATACGGCCTACAGGCGCCAGTTGAATAGGCCCGCGGTATAGCTTCATACCTAACGTACGAACATGAGCGGTATCAGTCTTTTCATCTAACGATCAACAAGAAAGTGAATAAATATATTCAGTAATGTCGAACACATTCAAAGTTGCTTAAAGAGCATATTTTCATACATTCTCCATCACATATCATCTACACGCAACCACATCAACTTTTCTTTTACGAACACCGGTAACAGATCTTATTACATCCAAACTACATTCTGACCTGCGTCAGTTGTACCTAATAATTATCATACTTTCTCAGAATTTAAACCACAATTTTAAGCAATTAGATTCTCTTGTGGTAAAATCCTCAGGGTATTTTGTACTTTTCCATGGTTTCCCAAAGGACTTGTGCTATCAGTCATTTTAGAGTCAAAAGCTGAATGTCTCACTTTGAACTTTTGACACTATATGCCAAACAGTTTTGGTAAGTGACAAAAATAACCCAATCTGTTGTCTAGATCGTAAAAAAATATGTGTTTAAGTCTTGCACTTAGTTCAGTGTTAGTTTGGCAGCTGCTTCAAACAGGTTCACCGGTAACTCAAACTCTAATTTGACAGTCCCACACAAGTGAAAGCAGAAATAATTTCCTCATATCTCAGCATGGCAGTAAGGAAACTTGATATACACACGTTACAACAAGTAAAGATTACCTTTGCCGTGGTCTGTGTACAGCAGTGCCGCTAAAACTGAAAGCAAGTGTTTGGACCGCAGCAGTATGATAATATATGTGTGTGTGTGGGCGTGTTCAAAGTCTTAAAAAGTAATGCTGCGTGTGTCAGGAAGTCGGTGCATGGTTTGTAGTCTAGAGAAATGAAAGTTAAAAGGAAGAGAAGAAGAGCTGAAAGAAAGAAGACAAAGATTTGTATCTACAGACGTTTTAATCAGAACTAAAGAGAAAAAAATACACGTAAACAATGTAGAACTTTTGATAGTGTGGTGTCAGAGGACTGATGTCCCTATCTGCTCACTGAACCGTGACTACTTGACTCCAATGCATTTGTCTCACTGTGTAGACTAATCAGACTGGAATGCTGTAAAACAACACGCATGCACATATCATATGCTTTATACAGTATTATAGTTATTTTATTAGTCAGAATTAACACTGTTGTTTCAAGGAAGTGCATTTAATCCATGCACAGCATTGAAAGAGAAATGAGATTTTAAAACAAAAGATAAACCATTATATAGTATTAGTCTTAAAGGAGCACTCTGGCTATTTTAAACACAGAGATCAGTTTGCTGTCAAGTGGAGGAGAAACAAACGTTTAAAAGAAAAGTTTTTACAAACTGGGCCTAGTTGTTTTAGCAACATGTCCTCATACCTATGCGACAGAATAGGTTGATTACCAATTACTCCCACTACGACATGTATGACCGCGTTTTGGTACGGCGATGGGTGTGCCAGACCTTAAGCACGTTATGTAAGTCGTATGGCATAAGTCACATGATGTTAAACACGAAGTTCACGCTGTGAAACAGCAGCAGTTTGGCTATGTTTAGGAACCAAACTACTTGTTTAGGTTTAGGATTGTGGTTTGGGTTAAAATAAAATACGCTACGTGACAGAAGCGACGGAAATGATGTGATGGAAATCACATAATGCAACCTCACCTTTGACTTGACTCACTGAAGGTTTTAAAGGCCCCCTCCAGTGAGGGTCGTGTTTTTAACCTTGTTAACATCCATGTGATTTCATGTGTTAAAAGACATATCAGGAGCACATACAATCTACAGTATATGCCCATTTTTCTAGTGATGACGGGCTTGTTTAAGTGGGGCAGGGAGGGTCTCATGAAACATGCTATCAGGTTGTATTATGTGAATTAGACCTAGAGTTTTAGGACTTTTCCTTTGCTCGGCTACTAGCCATATATTTCAAATGTGTCAGAGTGCTCCTTCAATTACAAAACTCACTTGAAAGGTGCTCAGCCAACGCAAATAATCAGCTTTTGTTCAGGAATGTCTCATATACAGCATAAACTGTGCTGAGTCTAGTTGTTCCTGTGCAAGAGTAGTACCTGTGAAATGTCTATACAAATACAACCAGCATAAATCCCTGTGTATTTACTATTCTCAATTGTATTTCATTTGTACAAACAAGGAATGTTCAATTAATGATTTCACTACATACAAAACTCAAAGTTTGTTCACCTAAAACTGCTACAAGAGTTAAACTAAATAATCATTCAGATCAATAATAATACTTAATTCAATTTTTGATAAACCTTCACAGTATCTCTAACCTTTTTGAATCAAATTTAAAAGGACCATACCAGAGTTTTCTGCTGTTTTTGCGCATTTCCTAAATCTTGTGTATACTTCACTTTACTGCTGATGATTCTCCAAAGCATACTGTCAGCTTTTAAAAAGGTTTTCTGTCTTTCACACTCCCACTTTCACAGTTTCTGTTCATTTATTGTTTGTATAGTATGAAATTTAGCTCGCAAAAAACTTGAAATGTGCTTCAAAGAGGCACAAATCACAGTAAACATTTAGTCACATTATTACTGTGGAATTATAGTGTTGTTATGAGAGTATTATTCTGTTGATAGTGATAATCTGCCCAGATGCTATTCGCTATATTACTTCTGCCCTTCCAGTGACTCCAGCACAGCTTTAAAATGGCGGCCACAGCCACGGCGCCAGGATCGGGCAGGGTGAGTCGCTCAGCTGCGATGTAGCTGGCTCGCCCCGCCCTCGCTGTGAGGTTACGGGTCGACTCTGCCCCCAAAGCTGCTTTCTAGAAAGAGAGGGGGAAGGAAGGAAAAAGATGAGGCCACTTATGGAATATATGAACACACACAGCAGCCAGCCTTACGATAAAAGCATGTTAATGTACCTGAACAGCAGCCTGTAAAACTGCCATCTCTCCTACAGGGGGTGCCGTGGTCAGCTTCATCAGCTCATCCACAGCTGGACACAGAGCATCCAACTAGAGAACATACAAGAAAACAACAGAGAAATAAAGAAAAGGGGTTTGTTTGATGGATATTTTCCTGCTGAACAAATAACATATTAATTAGGAAGAACTTAAAATAGAAGAGAAAAATGAAAAGTGTCAGAAAACAACTCTCTTACCATCGTTCTATCTCCAGGGTCAGCACCACCGTATCTGAGAGACAGTTGACATTACAGATCGTTTCTATTCATGTGAACTGAATATAATACTTTCTGTACTTTTTATTTATGATATTTATTGTTGTTAAATATCTCATTTACGCTTATTGAGTAATTGTTTATTTATTAATTGTAAAATTACAAAAAAATGACAAAGGGACATCACAAGCTCCCACAGCAAATAGTTTGCTGGCAAGCAATTAACACATATTAATTTTACAAATATTTGAAGAAAAATATCATGCCTCCTCATGGCTTGTGTCCCAGCATGCATTGCACTAGCCCAGGCTGCAGCGTCACTCTGCCCCTCAGTCACATGACCAGCCGCTGCAGTCAGGAACAGACTGTACAACTGAAACACACATGAAGATGAGTGTTAGTGTGGATGAAGGTAGGGTAAGCTGCCTGTTTCCACTTTATGACAAAAAAATAGGAAACCAACCGCTCCTGAAGACCCTCCCATCTTCTCCTGCACCAATCTAGCAAGGACTGATAACAGTCGCCCGGGGCAACCAGGGACCACATGATGTTGGAGCCACTCCTGAATGGCTGAATAAGCATTTTCACAATAAAAGTCTGGTTAGAGGATACTTCACAGTGCCTTCTTTAATTTTGTTCATCCACTTGCATGTTATTATGCTGCTGTTGATATACACACCGTTTCTTACTCTAGCGCTTGTGCATGAGTGTTCCCACAGTCTCCGTCCCCTGCTGCACGGTCCAGGGAGTTGAGTTCTTCCTGCTTTTCCAACAGTGTGGAACAAACCCTCTCTAACACATTACGCATCACAGGACTCAGCGGCCCTGGCAGAAAGAAAACAAACAGTCATACTTTATTCCTTTATTGTTATTTTTGTCATTTAATAAGACACGATGCTTTCCACAGAATAAAGACAGATGAATGAGCAAGATAACAAGCATCAACTTGAATGGCTGTAAGCAAAGGGTGACCGCAAAAGTTACTAAACCTGCACTTCCTCCAATGGCCACAAGATGGCCATAGTGTCACCGTGGGGTGTTGGTTGTGAATTGTTATTTCAAATGTAGATTTAAATAAATTAAATAATTGTTTTATTAAGGCATTGAGGATTAAACGGGTTTATGTCTGACTACCAAGTTGACTCTTTCATCACACCTCAGCTCCACTCAGCTTCTATCAAACCCCCCAAAATGATGATTTTTGGTTCGAACAACAGACACAATGACGTCATGCAATGAACCAAACTCCAGACCTCTGAAAACATTTCTAGGGTGAAATATTTCTGTTAGTCATGCCTTCTCTAAAGAGTCATAACACCCAGATTCACCACGTCATACATAGTAATACACTACATACACACTGTAGGAAACTAACCTTCGGAGTGTGTGTCGTCCTGTGGCCGTGTGGTCATCGCTGGAGGGTTAGTGAAGTAGCTGCGTCCACTTACACACACACTGCTGAGATGTGGCCAGGCGGGGGCGCTAGTCTTAGCGTCTATATAGGATAGAGGTTGTTAAGTTTTCGGTATTGTGAGGACATTTTTAGGAAGTGCAGATATTTTGTGAGGAAGGCTTGGTGTAAAGGTTAAGGTTCACTTCAGGTTTAGGTTAAAGGAATAATTCAATGTTTTACTAATAATGTTCCAGTATATAGTGCTGCAGGGATGATGTATTTTTGTTGGCCAACCCAGAAGTAAGCATCTCCACATCACACTCCACAAAAAGCCAATGGGATTTTTCCATTGTATTTTGAATGAGTTCAGAAAATAAACTCTGTGGCAAAAACTTTAAAAAGATTATGATGCTTAAATGTTTTGTTCAGCAAAATCATCTTCAGAAATGAACACCACTCTTATCATTTTTGAAGCATAAATAAAATCACCAGAAATGTTGTAGCACAAAAGGTGAAAACCTCTACCACTTGTGTTAACAACAGAACTTATTTCAGGCAAATAATGAAAAACCCATTCAAAAAACCCACTGACTTTGAGACAAGGAGCAGGAAGTGCTAATATGCTAACTAATTTCTGGGTTTTAGGACTCATTTTTGAAGCACTAATAGGTAGTCTATAGCTTTCCAAAAAAAAAAGCTATACATTAAAAAAATTGAATATAGGTGCATCTTAAGTTAGCTAATGCTAGCTAGCTAATTTGCATCAATCATTAGTTACCTAGTTTAATCTGATCGCTAAGGTTAGCAAAATGCTAGTTGAGCAGATTGTTAATCTATATCAGTAGCTGGTTAGCTAGCATTTTTGCTAACATTAGCTAACTTAAGATGCAACATTTTTTCACCATTCAAAATTTGTTCTTCTTTTCAACATGGACGAGCCTGGCACATGTCAGATCTAACCACAGGAAAAAAAGGAAATAAATACAAGCTTGCTAAGTCATCTTCATTCATATCAAGCAGTTAGCTAGATTTGCGAAACTCTAGCGAACTAGCTAGTTAATCTACATAAATTGTTTGCCAGATATTTTCATCTGATAGCTAATGTCTGTGTTTAACTGTTATTGGAGTCCAGAGCAAAAAGGTGAAGGACTAATAAGATATGTCCATGTGTGAGAGTCCTCTCATGTGGAGCGATACAAATGTTTGTATGCTCACCAAATAGTCTCAGTGTCTCCTGGTTTGCTCTCATGAGGGTCAGCGACACTCCCGCCATCTCCAGTGATGTCATGAACGACCCGGACATCACCCTGGTAACCACCACACCTCGACTTTCTGTAACCGTGGAAACCACCAGTCACATTCCACAACATCCAACATCAAAGAGAAGTGAACAGGTCAAAGAAGAACCGCCAACTGCTGCCTCTCTCTACAGGTCGCTGGTTCTTTTAATTCGCCTTTAAACCCAAACACAGGCAATTAAATGTTGCCATAGTTACCCAGAGAGATGATGGCCGCTCTAGTAACCACAGCCATCTCCAGACAGGACAGAGCTCCGAGGTTGTTCACACACACAACCACACTGTCTCCTGTGTAAAAGAAGAAAGACTCACACTGAGTTTAAACACAAAATGACTGCATACATTAAAAGTCAATAAAAAAGAGACATAATACATTATACTCAGAGGACCTGACTTAAGAGGCAGATGTGATTGGCTGTCAGGATTGGTCATGTGATCGATCATGGTCTTCACCACCTCATCTGCAGATGCCACCTGATTAACAGCATAAATTAATAAACCTAAGACAAATAAATGAAAATATAAAGATCTATATAAACAGTAGATTTAGGCTGGTACAGGCTGAATCAGACTCACCTTTGACCTTTTGATTCCAGCTTCACCGTGGATTCCTGAAGAAGATGGAAAACACTAGTCAGTATATAATTTACGGTACAATTCTCTCCCACCGTTTAAATATCTCTTAGTTTTTTTTCCCCTCTGTTCTTCTATGCTTTGATAGGGGAATATCAGCAGATACTTGGGTGCACTTAGATAGTTTTTCTCAGAGCAGGATACCAGCCTGGTGTGACAAATAATTTAAAATACAGAGAAAGACTCAGTGCTCTTCACACTAAGTTTGCAAAGATCAACTTCCAAAAACTTAAAACTTGATAACACTTTATACTGTGATACACATACTAATAAGCTACCTATTAGCATGAATATTGGTAGCATACTGGCTCTTTATTAGTCATTATCGACTCATATTAATGCCTTAGCAATAGTGAGGTATTGCAGAAACATGTTTTTTCATTAACATGTTTTATTTTTTTGTTACACAAGAATAGACCATATTTATTAAGTGTTTTAAGGGGGATTACTATCCATGTGGTATAAGATCCACACCCCATAATGAACAACCCCATAATGAGCATTTATAAGGAATTTATAAGGATTTTTAAGTCTGGATACTTTTTATCAGTTCAGGAATATAGTTTTCGTTAAGTCTAAACAACTGGTATCGGAGCTGCAATCCTAAATTTCTATCTGTGTCTCTTTTACACAATTCCAACTTCTCTCTTCCGCATCCTCCGATCTCCTCCTCCTCGTCCCTCACCCAGTCCCAGCTCCATGTCTCCAGGTGGCAGGTCAAAAGAAGGCAGACAGCCTGGGACGCTGCAGGGAGACAGACTCACCCCCAGTGTACCTACAATACACACACACACACACACACACCAACAAAATGTAATATAGAAAGTATCCCAGTGTTTCTACCAAGCTTCAAGTGAATAAAAAAAACAAAAAACTCACCAATTCCCTTCAGAACATCCGTCACCTTGGAAACGATCTGGTCCAATGAGCAGCCTTCTTCTGCCAAGGCACCTGCCAGCTGAGAGAAAGTGTTATCATGTATCATGACGTGCAACAGGCAACATTTTCAGAAACAAAACAAAACATCTGTGCTGTTAAGTTGCATGATGGGAAGTGTAGTGTTTCTGAAGCTTAATCTATACTGGGAAGTAAAAATCAGGATATCTCAGCCTCTGCTGCTTTCAATAGTCCTTCAGTTTTTATGGAAAAGCAATTCTAAATGGCCAGACTGCTCTTTTAAAAATGAATCCTGGGCTGAAACATCCTTTAAAAATATTTAAAGCAAAGGTTTTTTTTTAATACAAATGGGACAGCTACGCTTATTTAACTCCAAGTATTCCTCTTGATTTATAAAACTTTGTGAAAAACATCCTTATTACAGGATTAGTCTTATTTCTAGAGACTAGGACCATGAGGTGACAAAACTGGACTGTCACAAGAAGAAAGTGAAAAAAAAAAACAATAGAAAAAAGAAAAAAGAGGAAAAAATAAGAAAAATAAATACTATATGACCATTTTAAAAATAAAATATAATAATAAAAAAGAAGAAAGATTAGAAAAA
This sequence comes from Lutjanus argentimaculatus, assembly GCA_034769285.1. NCBI lineage: Eukaryota > Metazoa > Chordata > Actinopteri > Lutjaniformes > Lutjanidae > Lutjanus > Lutjanus argentimaculatus. Next base: position 1,005,911 of record JAWZSL010000074.1, on the reverse strand, counting down.
TTATGTTTGGTTGAATCAAAAACTAACATGAGGTTGAAAACTCCAGCAAATGCAGCTACAGTAAACAAACCTTGAGTTAAAATCTTTTTGTCACACTGCGATTTTCAAGGTAAATAAAGAACATTCAGGCATTGAAATTGTTGTTTACCTTGTGTATGAAGATGGTGCCACACAAGCCTCTCCTCCCGGCTTTACTGGGTTGGTCAAAGGCGCAGTCCTCAGCAACTATCACCATGTCGACGGAGACGCCGTGGTTACGGGCCTGCTCTGCAGCCAGTCCGAAGTTAAGGCGGTCACCGGTGTAGTTCTTCACAATCAGAAGGACTCCAGAGGCTCCTGTGGAGGGAGGAAGGTTGTTATTCTGCAATTAATTATTCTTAAAAATTAACATTCACGGTGATGCCTGGAAGTTATTTAAACACACACAAGTTTTTTTTCCCTTAAAGACATTTTTTGCAATGATGATTCCTTTTATTGTACTCTACATGCATTTAATAAATGCAGAAGCATCAATGGTTTATGGAAGAGGCCGACACACATTGGTGTACGTTACCTGCATTGTGCAGGGAGAGAATGGCAGCCAGGATGCTGGCAGGAGGTGGAGATGCAAACACTCCACCTGCTACAGCTGCTGACAGCATACCTGCCCCAACATAACCTGCACACAGAGGGAGGGGGGAGGAAAATGTGAGCAATAAGAGCAGAGATAAATAAAAGAGTACTCAGAGTTACATTTTAAAATGTTAAGTCCTACCCCCGTGTGCTGGCTCGTGTCCTGACCCTCCTCCAGACAGCAGGGCCACTTTGCCCCTCAGGTTGTCCAGGTCAGACCGAAGCACGACTCTGTGGCCCTTCAGTAGAGACAGGCCCCCACTGGCCCTCACAAGGCCACAGAGAGCCTCGTCCACACAGCTGTCTGCTGAGTTTATCAACTTCTTTTTGGGCTGAACGAGAGAAAAAAAAACAGACATACAATTATACAATTATTCATGTTAAGTTTAGTCACGTTTGCCTTTTTCCTTCCACAATCTCTGATGTATCTGATGTAGCTCGTTTTTTCCAAGAGGTCATAGCAACAAGCAGCTCACCAGAAACAACTTGCAGGAAACACATTGTTACCTTAAATAGATAATGATTTCTCTGCATTTTAACATTGTAGGAAACATTTGGAATATAAAAGATAATGTTCTAGAATTATTAGACATTTTAATGTAGAAATGTTATATATAACAGCATTAAATTGGCAAAAGTAAATCAAGTATGTCCTGTACCAACAAGCAAAATGGCGCTTATTAGTGCATCAACAATAATAATAACACTGAATATGAATAATGATTAACACAATTATTATTTAATGATACCAAGAACTCAAGGTACAATAATACCACTATAAAAAGTCCTGATCATGATATTAAAGTCATGATATTCTAAAAAAAAAGACGATTTGAAAAAAAAAGCCCTATATTAAATAAAACATCTGATGTGTACAACATTTTTTGTTCGTATAAAATGTGTTTTTCCTTTTAACTTAAAGAGCTTCTGCTTTCCTTCTTTCATAACAATAAATAAATAAATAAATTGAATAGAGTAGCAGCCATGACCTAAGCATGTACAAAAAACTGCCATGCAGTCCTTTTATAAGATTAAAATAAAAAAATAATAAAATAAAATAGTTAACCGAGTAAACACACACTCTTACACTATATTTTTACTAATGTAAACTTTAGAGTATTTTACATTACGGGATCTAATTTAAAACACACACACACATACAGACACACAATAAAATCCAAGTTTACAGAGGCTGCACAATAAATCTTCACCTGCAACAACAACACGGTATGAAAAGAGTGATTAATAGCTTTTATTTCAGTTCCATTATCACTGCAGTGGACTCTGATCCTTCAGCTGAGGGGCAAGTGTGCAAAACAATGCTGACTTCAGTAAAACAGGCCCACTAAACCCCCCTGTCATCCTTCATGTCAGCATTAAGTCACCGTCAGAAAGACTCACTGCTCAGTGCATCTCTTCACTCGGTTCTTTAATCTTTTACCACTGATTTTTATTATTATTTAATTTTATTTTTTTACCTCCATTGGAACTTTTCTTGCTTCCTCTCTCTTCCGACAGCAGGTCGCACCACAAGAGTACAACCAAACAGATTCTGCTCAAATGACACCGGATGTAATGCAAGCGTGCCTACAAAATAAAGCGTATGATTTAGTTGAATTTATAAAGGGTCTGATTTTAGCGTGGGTGAACAGAGCTACTGACAATGCGCACAGTAAATTACAATTAATTATTATTAATTAACACTTTAAACATGGACTGAAATAAAGCCTGCCATTTTTTGTCAGAAATAAAAGTGAGGAGTATTCGTTATGGTTTTTATTTTGAAAAATTCTATAGGAAGTCTTGCATCGTTTTTACGGTTGCGAAAGGCAGTTTGAGACGCCCCACGGACATCAGTCACTCCCACTTTTTGTTCCCGGTAAATTGATAAAATTGGACTGGATTTCTAAAACTAATTGGATGGGAGCTTGTTGACAGCGTGTATGTGTTCCACAAACTTTTTCAGTTAATAAACAAACAAAATTAGAGAAGATCTGTTTTTAGAAACAAAAGCATGTGAGAAAAGACTGAAATAATTCATTTATGTGCTTTATAAAACTTCTAGACAGAAGGAAATAAAACGGTAATAACGAGTATTTTACTTTTAAGTGACCCTGCTTTAAAACTGTTAGAAGGGATGTTTAATAGAGATAATACTCAGACTGGTGCTCAGCTGTGCTGTGGGGAGGAGGTAATTTGGTTGACCACCTCTCCATTCAGGCTTTCTGGAAGGAAGTGGCAAAAATCATCTCAAAAATTCTGGGCCTTTAGCGTCTAGCAACATTCACAACCCTTTATCTTTGAAATATCCCTGACAGACTGATTAAAATGACACTTATCTCCTAAAGATCTTGCTGGCAGGAAGCAAAAAGAGCTAATAAAATTGATCATGTTGTATTTACATTAGGTGTGTGCATGATCAAGCAGACACTAACTAATAGTCTTGGGGGTGCCAAGGTGGTGTGGGGCCCTCCAAATCAAATTCTACTTAGGCCCCCATAAAGGTTTGGGCTGACACTGTCTATATATCAAAAAGTATAGTTATAAAAGAGTGACTGATGAATAAATGGAAAAATAAAATAAATACTATGTACACAAATTACACTATACACCTTTTATTTTAAAGATATATATTTTTTTTATTGTCAACAACAATATTTCAAACAGGTTGATAAAATTTAGCATCATTATATATAGACATATAAACGATGGGAAAGTGCTACTGGTTGTAAGAAAAATGAGGTTTAAACTTGATGGTTTACACGGTAGGAAACTTCAGTAAAAAACAACAAAATAGAGTGATACTGTTTTTGATAAAAAGCATTGAGTAAAAGATTGAATAATGCATTTAGTTCTTATAAAAACGATCTAGATCTAGAACGAATTAAAACTTGTATTTATTTGTGAATTAAAACTTTAGCGGATTTAATAAGATAATGACTACAGACTGTGCTCATCTGGCTGTATGATATTGGTCCACTCCCCAAATTAGGCTTTTAAGGATCAAAATAATCTTAAAAATTGTAGTGCAAAATTGCACACCGTTATCTTTGAAATATACCTGACAAAATTAAAATGTACAATTTATCTCCCTATAAATTCATGTGCAGAAGAAAAGACTAATTAAAATCATTTATACATACTCAACAACATAAAAGTACGAAGGTGTGGGCCTCCATAATCATTTTGGCCCCATAAATTTGGGCACACTGCTATAATCAAAATTTTCAAAAAAAAATAAGTGAAACTCCGCTCACTCGGGCTGCCTGTAAACACATCGAACCAACCCTCCAGTTCCTCCTGCGTGACGCACGCAGCCCCGCAGCCAGCAGACAGTCCGCTCAGCTCCGCTCGGAACCGTCCACAGCAACATGCAGGATGGCGAGTGTGGAGACAGCCGCCGAACACGAGCGTATCCTGCGGGAGATTGAGAGCACAGACACCAACTGTATCGGGCCGACCCTCCGGTGAGTAAACCTCCCCGGCTAAGCTCCGCGGAGGCAGCTGAAACCCTCGGCGTCACCCAGCTGAGGGAGTGCGGCTAGCTGCGACTAGCTCCAAAACTTTAACGGTCATGCGTCCATTATCGGACAGCTAGCCGGCTAACTTTAGCAAACAGAAAAGCTAGCTAATTTACGCTGTGGACACCGGTGTGTAAGCCTGTACAGTGAGTCCTGACGGCTTAACGTTTTCGTCCCCACACTGTCCTTTCAACTTTGTCGCCAAAGTTTGTCAACTTGTCCACAGGCATCCCAGCAACTTAAGCTAACACCAGCTACCTTAGCTAACTGATTGACATTCTGCTCACTGGTGTCAGAGCTCTCAATGGGAGTCGAGGCTAAGCGTTCTCTGTATTCCTGGTGTTCAGTCAGGTCTGTAAACCTGCGTGAAGGAGTTTTTTGGTGGGTGCTTGTGGTCAGTTAGCCTGCTAGGTTGTTAGCAACAGACAACATCAAGGAGTGTCTAAGTACAGTAGCTCTGTCTAATGAATGAGTTCCTCCTATGATAATGTGGAGTGGTAACGCTACATTACGCGCCGCCCAGAACGCCACTGGTTGATATTAGTCACGTGTTTAAATGTTTGCGAGTGTTTAGACTGTTGCTCAATAATGTAGTGGAAACTGCGCTCTTACAGACTGAATGACTGCCCTGTTCGTGTCGGCGTTTGTGCCAGGATACATGGTTTCACATCCCATTAGTGGGGAGGATGTGTTCTTGATGCAGCATTACTTCAGCTGGGTTTGGACTTGAACTGGGTCACGGCCTTGTTTCTGCTCAGCTTCGACGTGAAGAAGAGCACTTATCATGTGACAGACTCCCAAAATTACAGAGAGAACACAGGTTAGGTTTGTGTACCTGTAAGCAGAGATGTGGACTTGAGTGGGACAAATTCATTTTATCACTTTAGCTGCTTCTATTCTTTGGAGTACACAACACAGCTCCAGTCACAACCTGCACAATCAATAATTATCAATACTGACCAATATAAAACTTAATTTTTGTGATAGTTTTTTTTTTTTTTGGCTGTATCACAAAGGCCTATGCCGCAAATAATTTCCCTTAATTTCCTGAACTACAACTAAAATTGACCCTATTCATTCTGAGCAAGTTGACACTTCAATACCCAGATCAGATTTGTTTGAACCAGTCTTTGACACCATCCAGTCAAGTTGCAGGAGAGCACCATGAAGAACTATCGTCATGCTACTTAAGTCCTAGTCTTGCATAGCCAGACCTATCTCCACAGCGCTCATGCTGGAGACATCTGAACCATTGACTGCATGATCAGAAACCAATGTGGTATTGGTTACTTCTTTAAGTTTATTTTTAGCCTGTATTTTAATAGGACAGCCCTAGATAGACTGGAGGAATACATGCAGCAAAGGGCCACATGCTGGAGCCCATGGTCACCACCAAGAACCCAGCCCCTGCACTTGGGGTGCAAGCTCTACCAACTGAGCTACTGGGGTGCCCCAGTTACTATTTTTTAAACCATATATGTGCTGTGATTGGCTGCAATAGGATTACACTACCTCTGCACCTGCCATTCACGCAGTCAAGCCTCAAGTTGCACTCTGGGCTGGTGAGCCACTGAGAAACTTGTGTTAGCTAAGATAACAAGAAGCTTCAAAATTTCTCTCTCAAAGCTAGATATAGTAAGTTGATTGTGGATATCACCAATTCCAGAGTGAATGGACTGATAAGTATTTACCTTACCAGCTGCAACAAGTAATAAACCAGTGTGTGTACTGTGCAACAAATGCCTTGCTGTGATGAAAGAATACAGGGTTAAGAGGCACTATAAATCAAATCATAGTTAGTTTCCTGAGGGCTTGGGGGAATATATCTATTAACATTATAATGAAAGAGTTATTTGTATCTATTTATTGACAGAGTATTCTGTGTGGCCCACGAACTAGAGCTGCACGATTTGGTAAAAAGTTCATATTGCAATTATTTTGACTGAAATTGTGATTGCGATATCTGATACGATTAGTGGAAATGATCAGTTTTGCGTTACAATTTTCATATTCACTGAAAAGAAAAAAAAAAATTAAATCGTGATGATGTGATATTTATTGAGGCCTGTACCAAACAAGCGTGTTTTCTTTCATCTGGAGAACAAGACTTTTGGGACAGGTCATGTGTGCACCACTACAGTACCTCATTATAATGCTGTTTTCTCATACATTTTTCCTTTTTCAAAAAAGTAGATTTGGTTCTGGTTCTGTGATTTATTGCACTTGGCCATATTGTGATAAATTGTGCAACCTTACCACAAACCGTCAGTGATTTTCCAATTTTACCACTTGTTATTAAAGTTGAATCTTTTTGCTGAACATTTGCGGAACATTGCGTATAGATGTTTCATTACAACTGTGGTAGTCAACAAAAAAGGAAATGGCAGTATGCAAAATGTGTGGTTGAAAATTACTGACAGAGACATGACAATTCCCAACTACGTTCAACATTTGAAGTATACACATAGAGTGGTAAGTCAAGGCTTGGTTGTTAAAATGGCATCACAAAGAGCCCTTTATGACTTGTTTATGACTCAAAACTCAAAGTTTAGGACTTAGGACTCCTCCTGTCTTGGCTAGGGTTCGGTATTGTTTGGATTTTAATGATTAAGATTCAGATTCTGCTTATCTATTTCAGTTCTTTATGATTCTCCATTCTGATTCTTTGAGTGTCCTCCTACGTTCCTCACATCAGAGTTGTGTGAAACCCGAATTATCACAGATAAATGTTACCAGTAAAAACACTGAGCTAAGCTAAAGTTTGCTAGATAACTGGAACAACAGTGGTTATTTTCTTGTTTCTTGACTATTATTATAGAGGTTTACTTAGTATTACTTTACAAGTAAATGACAAGTAAATCTAGCAACTCACTTTCCTGACCCGGCAAGTTGTAAAGAAGAATTAAACTATTAAAATATTTTGATACCTCTGCTTTTGCCTCTTTCTCAAGAGGTACATTATCACAACCCCCTCCAGCACTGCCATGTTTGTTGCTGTCAGACACTTATGACTCTTTCTCCTCTTCTTCGAGATAACTTTTGACTCTGAGTGGTGCCCTCTTGTGATATATTGGTTAACATCCATGCAATTTAAAGGACACATGGAAGTATGTGGGCAGTGACAGTTACATCATTTGAAATGGATGTGTCTTTTCTTTGTATGTATAGGGGTATATATGAGTCTTGAGATGTCCAGGCAGAGCTTGTCTAGACACTTAACCCACCGTAACATGAGACAGTCTGCAACTGAGTGAGCTCATAACAGCTGACTAACTCAACAAGTCCTTAGTTGTGAAATATTCTAGTCTTGAAACAGAAAAAAAAACACAAGAAAGCATCTTGTAATGTCTTAGGGTGTCCATATCAGCAGATATAGACATTTGGGTACTGGAATCGGATGGGAACTTAGAAGAAGTGGATTGTGCATCTCTACTTTTAAGCAGCATCTGGATGTCATTTAAATGTTACCGTGATTGGTGTTAATTTTATCCCAGTTTCTTTCCTCTCAGAAGGAACCCTGTCCTTGACCAGCGGTATTTGAACTGATTGTACAAAGAGGAAATAGGTGATGAATGAACAAGGAAATACAACAGAGGAACTGGACTATTGAAGGCTTATTAAAGGTGTGGATATATACCTTTGCCAGTATGTTTTCGTCTTGTCCCTCTGTGTTGATCACTTTCTCCAAATAGTGAGACCTATTTAGCTTGTTATTCAGGCCAGTTACTGCGCCCGATGGGAAGTTAGCGAGCCCACAGAAGTGTGTGTCTGAGTGTGTGTGTGTTTACTGGCCCTCTCAAGATCCAGTTGTCATATGACTTGACAACTTTGTGTGACACCTCTGGCTGCCACATTCTCCTCTGAGTGTGTCTGTGTGCTGTTCAATGGCACAGTGAACGACTCTGACAGACAAGTAGACCGCAAAAATATTATTTTTCTGTCCTCACTGCCACCGCTGTGTGATGTTTCATCTCTTCCAGCTTCATCTCTTTGACTGACTGTCAGTGTTTCCACTTTAACCGCTCATACTCCTAAAATATAACAGCACAGGCTATGTTTGGAACTATCAGCTACATCTTAAGCTATATTTATCCCGGAGGGAGATAATTTTCATAGGCAAAATATTTCAGATGATGAAGCATGCAACTGTTAGAAACAATTTCCTTTTTGTACAGTCTTACCAGAGCAATACAAGCAGATCTGGTGTTGTGAATTGTTTAGGAATGCCTCTTGTATTAAGCATTTTCTCTACATAGATAAAAATGTTTGTTGGACTAGAAATCTCTCTGCTGGCTGCATTTGTTTTCGTTTGTCAGTGTGTGAAGCCAAAGACAGGAAGCAACAAAACAATAAATAGCTTGTGTTGACATTAAAAGTCTGGGGAATTACGAATTACTAGGGAATGTTAGTCACCTTGGTCAGTGGTCAGTTTTCCCTGTTACAGAAATTAATTTTTGTTGGACTGTTAGAAATTATTAGCAATGTTGGTTCATTGGAATATTTTTTTTGTCATGAAACAGTTTCATCAAAATGAAAAAAAAAAAAAATCACATAATCTCTTAATGTAAAAATGTATTAAATGAAAAGGAAACATTTCTGAGCATTTATGTGGCTGTGTGAAAAGATGTGGAAGTTGACTGAGATGTGTAAAGTGTTTTACTTCTGAGCTTAAATGAGAAATGTTAATTTAGCGATTAGTCGATCAACAGAAAATGAAGTTGTAACAATTCTGATGAAATTAATTTTTTTAGTCAGGAATCCCTACAATTGTCTGGTTCCCGCTCCTCAAATGTGACTATTTTCTCAGCTTTCTTTGATAGTAAATTGAGTATATTTGGGTTTTGGCCTGCTGGATGGACAAAAAACTTTTTTTAAATTTTATATTTTACAGACCAAATGATTGATTGACAAAATAATGCAGATTTATTGATAATTTTCAGTTGCAGCCCCATTTTATTTTTTAAGAACTATGTACATTTACTATACTGTTACTTATTTTTCCTAAGACTGAGCAACAATATTTTACTTGTAGAAGAAAGCTTTCCCAGATTTCTTAATAAAAATTAGGACTGCAACTAAAGATTATTTTCATTGTCAATCAATCTGTTGCTTGTTTTCTCAGTTAATCAATTAGTTGTTTGGTCTATAAAATGTCAGTAAATAGTGAAAAATGTTGATCAGTGTTTCCCAAATCACAAGACAACATCCTCGAATGTCTTGTTTTGTCCGCATCTCAAAGATATTAAATTTACTGCTATAAAATAATAGAGAAACTTGAAAATATTCACATTTAAGAAGTTGGAATCAGAAAGTTTTTACTTAATTTTTTTTTTTAAATTGCTCATTGATGAATCGATTATCAGAATAGTTGGTACTTAATTTAATAGTTGGTTCATTATTGATGAATCGTAGCAGCTCTAACAGAAATAGCATAATTTTGTATATTTTCACCAAATTTTCTAGCATAAGCATTCTAATGTTCAGCCTCCTGCAAACCATCCTCAGTAGTAACTTTCACGGGACGAAGACTTTCAAACAGCCAGGAAAAACAGGTTGGCAGTGAGAGTTAAGGTGTGTGTGTGTCTGTGTCTGTTAGGATGTGTGTTCCTTCTCCTGCAGCAGTGTGCAGGTTGAGGCTGGCTGCAGCATTCCTCCCTGACAGCAGAGTAACTCAGGACAGATCTGACAGGAGTCAGCCAACTCCCTCCAGTTACAAACATCCACCTCAAGACAGAAAATGCCTCGGTCTATTTATGTGTTCCTATGTATGGAATTGTTAAATATTGTTATAAAACTAGCTAGTCTCAATTATTAAAATTAAAGAAATCAGCCAGCGAAATCCTTCAGACATTTAAAGAAGAGACATTACATCACATCTCACATTTAACGACTGAATCTTTATTCAGATTTTTGTTGTTATAGCGTTGGCCGATATGGCAAAAAATTAAAAAAAGAAATTTATTCCAATAGCTACTGGTATTTGATCGCCATGAAAAATACAGGTGTGGAGAGGACCGGGGTAGAGGTGAGACACAAGTGTTTTTATAAAAGCTTCCCTCATCTCCCCCGTCCCGTGCACAAGTGTGAACATTACCTGTTGCTGATTGGCTGGAATAGTGTTGTGCGGCTCAGTCCGAGCAACCTTGTTTATATCCCATTTACGGAGCCAAGGCTGTGCAGAAAGGATTTTTTTTCAGCGCACACACAGGATGGGGAGCTACAGGGCAGTGAGGAAATATTTGCTGAATTCGATAAAAACGTGTATGATGTAAGAATGGCATACTCCACCTTTAACTGTACATATACAAACACACATCTCTCTGTTACTGTGTGCGCATGCTGTTTTTTCTGCATCACTGTCAGGTCATGTTGGTTTCAGATTTCAGTTACATCATCACAAGAATAGTCATCCCCACAAGATGAGCAGTGTGGAGATGAGTTTAAATGCCTGTGGGGTTATCTGCATTTAGCTTTTTTAAATGAAAAGTATTTTACAGAGGATAAGATTCTTGTCTGTCTTTCTCTCTGGTTCTTAACAGTTGATGAGGGAGTTCTTTATTATCCTGAGAAACTCACTCACATTACAGTTCACATAAACACAGAGGAGCAGTTTCAGGGCAAGAGATGCTGATGACCAACAGAAAAGTTGTGATTATAAAAAGGGTGTTGAAAAAGTGGTGTCATTGAGGAAGCAGAGAGATAAATGGAGAGATGTATGAATTCATGACAGAGCAGTTCTCAGCAGTGTGTCTGCAAGAAAAAAATCCGTCTGCATCTAGAACAGGAGACAGATTTAGCTGCAAAACTGCAAACAAGTGCAAGAAAATGCATCAATCAATACAAAGACTGTGTTTTTTCACAGGGCTTATCTTGGGCCTGCTATAGATGTGGCTGATATAGATGGATATAGAATAGAAGGCTGACCTGAATACCATTTTTGGGCCTTCTAAGTAGAGCCTGACCAGTAGGTTGACTGACATTATATATTGATTTTTTTCGTATTGACCTATATGTTGTCCAATATGTGCCTATATGAAAACTTATAATTTTTTTTAACATAACTTTATACATATTTTTTTTATTTGTTAGCTTTATAGGCAGCATTTTATGTATATTGATCCTTTCTAGGGATGCACGATCATTATCGGTCTGATATTGGAAAAATATACATCACACAGATAAGTCCGATAATAAATTTTTTTGCCGATAACTACATCCAATTATAAATAGCCAACATTGCCTTGATTTCACTTGTTTTCAGTCCGTTTGTTTGCCCTGTGTTGCTGGCGCCTGCTGTTGTCACGCGCATAACGTCATATTGATGCGCCACCTCAAACATAAACATGGCTCCACCATCACCAGTGTGGGCATTTTTCACTATTTCTGAAAAAGACAGCGCGATTCAGTATGCAATAAATGTTCAGCCGAAGTGCCGAGAGGAGGTAAAAAGTCTCAAGTTTCAACACATCCAACCTTATTAGCCACTTAAAAGTTTCACCATCGAAACAACGGTATATGGAGAAAGTATGAGGATGCGAAGACTGCTGCAGCTAACGCTGCACCGCCAGCCAGTAAGGAGTCTGGAGTAGGGATGTTCCCGACGACTAATTTCCCTGAAGATTAAACGCAAAATTTAATTTAGACTAGTCGACTAGTCTAACACTAAGAAAACACACAGAGAGCAGTTAAAATTGAACAGAATTTATTAATTTATAATTTTAAATACTGTCCGTAAAAATACTGTGTGTATTAAGAGCCATTTGAAGCTGTTAATCACAGTCAACAATCGCCAAATCGTACTTTAAATGCCGCTGAACTGCGTGCTACTTTGCGCTGTGCAATACAAACATTACATATTAATATACAAAACATGACAACAACTCACTAAATGCTTCACCTTTTCAGACCAAAGAGGATGACAGTGTCTGCGGGCAAACAACCTGGAGCTGACTGTCAGCTGCCAGCCTGACACACAGTGTGGCTAACATCAGCAGTGCTAGCAGCAGCAGCAGCAGCTTCTCCAGGTTTAAGTCCGTGTCTGTACTTAATGTGGTCACATGTTACCCCAGTCAAGTGAATATATGTATCAGCGTATTCTGTCACAGTCTACATTCAACATTATTTCTATCGTCTAGATTAAAACACTGCGAAACCACGCTGGTTTTTCAAGCTGTCATCTGTCCGACTTTACTGATATAAACATCCGTGGTTGCCTAGGCGATGGGCGAGAGGGGCTGAACTATAATGTACTCGCAACACACATTCAAACACTCATCTATAACAACGTACAGAGTTTTCATTCTGTAAATCTTTTATTTTTGTGTGGACAGTGATGCACTTTATTTTTGCACTGAGTTTTTGTTCTGTAAAATCTTTTTTATTAAGTGATGCAGCTGAGTGAAGCAATAGTAAATGGGTTTTTTTTGAGTCATAACTTTTCTTGTTTTTGTTGTGATTACAACACTAGTGATGTATGTTACATTATGTTGGTAAGTCAGAGGCAGAGTTATAATGTTAAATTCATCTTTACTCACTACATCTTTGCCTTTCTTTACCTCAGGTGTATATATAAACTATTAAAAATGTTATCGGCATCGGTTATGAGAAGCAGGAAGTTATTGGTTATCGGTATCAGTGGGAAAAAACAGTTATCGTGCATCCCTAATCCTTTCTCTCAATTCAGGTTTAATATATACATATATTTTGCTCTATTTGTGCATTTTTGTTTTCCATTTCTAATTATTAATATACCACTGAAAGTTTACTGCACCCTGAAAGAACATCGGCTGATATATAGATATTGGCATAAATTTATTTTCTTCATAATATTGGTGTAGATATTGGCCCTAAGAAAATCCAGTATCTATCACTATTGGAAAAAACAAATAAAGATTTTTATGCCTGTGCTGACTGATCGTGCTGCTGGTGTGTGTGCTTCAGAAATGGCTGAATGTTTCTCAACCCCTCATGTTTCTTATCTTTGTTTGTCTGTGGCTGAGCTCATTCCAAGGTGTGTTGTATGTTGTAATCTAATCAGTCAACTCCAGTCATGCTGCAAACAAGGAGAACCCCTGTCAGTAGCTTTCAAAATGCTCCCTGTGTGTGTCTGTGTGTGTGTGTGTGTCTGTGTGTGTGTGTCTGTGTGTGTGTTGAGCTCCACCCTGTGTTTAACAGTGTGCAGCTGGAGAGCTTCGTCAGATTTAGCCATTAATGACAGGGAACCTTTATATGTGTGCTCATTATGTGGCTTTCTAGTATATGGCCTTGCAAAATACTTGTTTCTGATTGGTTGGCAGGTGGTCAAGTTAAACCTCATAGAGAAGGTCAGGCTCTTGGCTGAACAGTTTAAATCATTGCACAAGGTATATTAAACTGCAGGTAACCATAGCAACAGTACTGATGCTCTGCGTCAGTTAGCTCAACTCTAGGGCTCCATATTCGACGTCAGTACTTTTTAGCCTTGAGCTTGGGATGACAGAGTTTGTCAGTCAGTCCAACTCAGACTGAAGTATCTTACTTGGATGGACTCCCATAAAATTTTGTACAGACATTCGTGGTCCAATGAGTCCTATAGACAGGCGATCCCCTGTCCTTTTTCTCTAGTGCCACCTGCAGGTCTAAGTATTTGCAATATTTGCAATATGCAATATTAGAGGGAATGAATGATGAATGATGTTGGAAACACTGTAAAATGTTTGATCCATGAAGCTGAGATAAGGAGTTATCTACACAACACCTTATTATTAAACAAGCAAAAACTAAATAAAGTGTCAGGTGACTGGAAGGAGCAGCTTATCAAGGTAAATTTCCCTCGCTGATACCAAGCTGCTTGCTGCTGGCTGTTTGTATTGTCATTTAGAGTACTAAAATTTGAACAACAATAAACATGTGTTTTCTGTTTAAAAAGCGCAAACGTGGGAGTACTTCACACCCACCTTTTTACTTGAGTGGTTACGCCTCTAAGTTTGGTGCATCTTGGCAACATGATCGTGTTTGCTGCATGACAAATTAAATTTACTAAAATGTGAACATCTACCAGCAACTGCAATTAAGAGTTCAAATACACTTTAATCAACAACATTATTTCATGCTGAAATCTACCACTCACTTTCATATTTTACCAGCATTTTCTGATGACTGATTCTTTCCCACCCTGAATGTGGTTTGCACAGGTGCACTGCTGGAGCACACTGGAACAATACTCAGCCACTTGTTTTTCTCTTGGCAAGAAAATAAAATACTTGTAGTTGCATGATATTAATAATCGTTTTGTAAGCAACTGAAGATCCAGTCATCACTAAAGCTATGATGAGTGTGATGAGTGTGATGCAGACTGACTCGCAGCAGTGAGACGGACAGAGGGAGTGTTCATGTGGCCTGACAGCTGCGTAATATTCTTACCATGACGAAACTAGCTGAGCAAGTCCAGCTGTTTACTGATGGTGATCATGTGATGTGATTTCTATAAAAAAAAAAAAACCCTCATTCATAATGGTGTAGTAGGTAGTGTTTCTGGCGACTTATATAAGAGAAGAATCATAGAAGTTATATGTGGGAAAAGTCGTGACCTGGTTGGCCCTATTGCAATTTTGATAACATTTCAGTTAATTCTTCAGCCCAAATTCATGATTAGTTGGAATCAGGTTTGCACTTTTGCATTTTTACAATTTTCATTTTCACTGAAGTAAACAGTTAAAATGATGATGTGCTGTTTGTTTGGGTCTGCACCAAACAAACATCTCTGCAGCACTACAGTACTTCATTATAATGCTGTTTTGTAACACATTTTATTCTTTATCAAAAAATTGCTACTTCTGTGATTTGGACATTGCACCTGGCCATATTGCAGTTTCGATAATATATTGATTAATTGTGGAGCCCTGTCGACTAGCGAGGCGTTGACTCTTAGTCTTGATTGGTATAGACAGAAATCTGCCAATAGCACCATAAATTGTAACCACTGCCTCTGTAGAAAGACAGTCTTGCCATCTGATGTGGATGTCCTTCTTGATATTTCTTTGGCTGTCTAGTAACTCTTGATCAGTGACCTTTAACCCTCTCCCAGTCAGTGTTTGTACTGGCTTTGATCTGGTGTTTGCAGACAACTGATGTCTGTTTCCGGTGTTCATTCAGTCCCTTGACAAAGGTCCTCACCAACTCTCTGATGCAAAGTTCCCCTCATCCGTCTCATATGGTATCATATAGGCCTGTCACTCCTGTCCTGTCTTCAGGGTGCAGCAGCAGACATCTTAAAAGGATATTCCACCTTTAACGATAACCCACTCAGTACTCACCCCTTATGCCGATGTGAGGATGGGTGAAGATCTTCAGTTCACAAAACAATCCTGGAGTTTCAGCAGAAAACAGGGTTGCAGCCAAATCCGGTATAATGGCAGTGAATGGAGACCACATGTTTTTAGCCGAAATGTCAACTGTAGCATGTAGCAGGTAGCATGTAAACATGGCGTCGATCTCGCGAGACTTTGTATATCTCTTAATGGATGAAACATGGCGTAAATGGGCGTCTTTTGCGGTTGAATTTTAATGTCGCGGCTCGCGGACACTTGGATTACACCACACAAGCAGGATGGAGACATTTTGTGTTTGTTTTGTGTTCTTTTTTTTTACATTTTATCCGTGGTCTCCATTCACTGCCATTGTACCGGATTTGGCTGCAACCCTGTTTTCTGCTGAAACTCCAGGATTGTTTTGTGAACTGAAGATGTTCACCCATTCTCACATCGGCATAGGGGTGAGTACATATTGAGTGGATTATCATGTAAAGTGGAATATCCTTTTAAGGTGTTGAATGGTTTGTTATAAGTGCTGAGTCCTTGTGGTCTGTAGGACTTCCCATGTGAGTCCTGGCATGCTTCTGGTGGTGCCTTTTGAGTTGGGTTGGGATATTCATCATCCAAACTTTTTGTCCGTTTGGTCCGCTGTCCTCTGATTTCAGCCACGTTGCATCTCTCTGGTTGGAATATTCTCATGTTGAAGACATTTAGCATGGCCTGAGTACTTCTGAAGGACTGTGTGTCTGCAGGGTTGCACTGTAAGAGACTGGAGGGAATAACTTGCCACAAGCTTGTTAGAGCCCACACACACACCCCGCTGAGTCATCAGTCTGTACTTGGAAAGACACACAAACACACACACACATCCATTCATACACGCTCAGGGTTTGTTGTGCTCGTCTTAAGTGGGTTAAGATCTTATTTAGCCAGCTGTCGAGCAGCCAGCAACTCGTCCCCAAAGACAACACACACCACACACACCACACACCGCACACACGCAGAACGCACGACAACCACACACACACACACACACACCACAACACACACCACACACACAACGGGCAGCTGTTCACAATGATGTCATAACTCTGAGCACATTTCTTGAACTTCCTGGTGTTAATGTTCCTTGCTTCCAAACTTTTTGCTCCCCAAATCTGTCCAACCAGCCATCTGTCCCTCGCTCTTCTAACACCTCCTCCTTCAAAATCTACATCTCTACACACTATTTCCTCCCTCTCTCTTGCCCTCAATCGCTCATTTTCTCTCCCCTTTCCTTTATTGTATGTAACAGAATAATGAAAAGAGAGTTGAATCTAGATAATGATATCTAGGTATTGTTTTACTTAATGCAAGGTGTTGTCTACAACATTAAAAAATGCAAAAGGGTGCCTAACATTTTTTTTGTTTTCATGTCTTGCCTCACTCCCGAGTCCATGACAAGCAGATAGACACCATTCTTTCGACTGTGCGTGCAGTAACAAGGGAGAGACGGGCAGAGCTCGCCCACAATTAGCTTAGCTCAAACGCTGGGAGTCAGTGGGTAGCGTTAGCCTGCCTCTGCCTACAGTCATCAGATAAACTCTTCAGCAACTCTAAACGGTCATGCGTGCTCGTTGTGACGCGTTTTTTTTTACCGCGTTATGTTACGTTATCTATTTTTAGACTTTCTTTTCGAAAGAAATACATACGAAACTAAACCACAGGGCGCATGCCCGCCAGTAAACAGCTGAGGAAGAAGGCAGAAGAAGAGGAAGAATAGAAGAAGACAAAAAAGAGCTCATGCAGTAGATCGGTGAAAGCGATGTTCCACTCTTAGATAATCATCCACTCAATATATATCTCACCCCTATGCCGATGTGAAGATGTGCGAAGATCTTCAGTTCACAAAACAATCCTGGAGTTTCAGCAGAAAGCAGGGTTGCAGCAAATGGCAGTGAATGGAGGACATAATGTAAACTAGCACTAGATGTAATTTATGCCATGTTTTTAGCCGAAATGTCCAGTTTGTAGCATGTAAGAAGATACAGTTTAAACATGGCGTGGTACATCAGGGAGACTTCGTATATCTCTTAAGATTGGATGACACTGTGAAAATATCACAAGATTGACGCCATGTTTACATCGTACCTGCTACATGCTACAGTTGACATTTCGGCTAAAAACATGGCGTAAATGGCGTCTTTTGCGGTTGAATTTTAATGTCGCGGCTCACGGACACTTGGATTATACCAC
Source organism: Lutjanus argentimaculatus (assembly GCA_034769285.1). NCBI lineage: Eukaryota > Metazoa > Chordata > Actinopteri > Lutjaniformes > Lutjanidae > Lutjanus > Lutjanus argentimaculatus. The sequence continues at coordinate 988,252 of JAWZSL010000074.1, read as the reverse complement.
ACGAGCAGGATGGAGACATTTTGTGTTAGTTTTGTGGTTTTTTTTACATTTACATTTGGTCTCTATTCACTGCCATTGTACTGGATTTGGCTGCAACCCTGTTTTCTGCTGAAACTCCAGGATTGTTTTGGATGGAACTGAATGATGAACTGAAGATCTTCACCCATCCTCACATCGGCATAGGGGTGAGTACATATGTAGTGGATTATGAGTCTGGGGTGGAGTATACTTTGAAGGAGTTTGTAGGACACTGTGACACTTTTTTTGAGAGAGAGATTTATAAATCAGTACAGCAGAAGCACTCGTTTTCTGTTGGCATAGGTTGACAAGCCCCACATCTACACTACCAATCCATACCGGTTCTGACTTTCCCCTCGGCCCGGGCTGTTCGACTGTCTCAGCTTCTCTTCGTGCACGCTCAGCTTCCAAAACATGTAGTTCCTCCTCCGTATATTCTGGTTTAAATAGGTAAGGTTGTGGATCTTCGTCAGTCCCGAAGAAATCATCCTCGTCCTTTCTTACAAAGTCGGCCATAATCCGTAGTAGCAATCTTCTTCTACTCGTAAACAGAGGCTTTGTTTTGTTGACCTACTTACAAGCACGTCCGTGGTGTTTGCGCATGCGCCCTGTGGTTTAGTTTTGTATGTATTTCTTTCGAAAATTACATGAAGTGCTAATCTTAGTCTAAAAATAGATAACCTAACATAACACAGTAAAAAAAAAAAAAAAAAAAAACGAGTCAGAACAAGCACACAGGACCGTTAAGAGTTGCTGAAGAGTTTATCTGATGATTGTAGGCAGAGGCAGGCTAACGCTACCCATTGACTCCCAGCGTTTGAGCTAAGCTAATTAGCGGTGGGCGAGCTCTACCATCTCTCCCTTGTTACTGCATGCACAGTCGAAAGAATGGTGTCTATCTGCTTGTCATGGACTCGGGAGTGAGGCAAGACACGAAAACAAAAAAAATGTTGGCGTATCCCTTTAAGCGTTTTTTCACCAAAGTTTAGCAACACCTGTTTGCATTTTTTATGTTGTAAACAACAAAAACCTAAGTAAAAATATCTAGATATCTACTTATCTCTCTCAAACTCTTTCATTATTCTGTTACATACAATAAAGGAAAGGGGAGAGAAAATGAGCGATTGAGGGCAAGAGAGAGGGAGGAAATAGTGCGTAGAGATGCAGATTTTGAAGGAGGAGGTGTTAGAAGAGCGAGGGACAGATGGCTGATTGGACAGATTTGGGGAGCAAAAAGTTTGGAAGCAAGGAGCACGAACACCAGGAAATTCAAGAAATGCGCTCAGAGTTATGACATCATTGTGAACAGCTGCCCGTGTGTGTGTGTGTGTGTGTGTGTTTGTGTGTGTGTCTTTGGGGACGAGTTGCTGGCTGCTCGACAGCTGGCTAAATAAGATCTTAACCCACTTAAGACAAGCACAACAAACCCTGAGTGTGAAAAAATGCCGTATCCCTTTAAACAGAACTTGGCTTTTGGTGGTCGGCATCTAACTTTTATTTATTTTATTTTAAATTAATCACAGACTAAGGATGATTTTATTTGTGAGAGATTATGACTGAGATAATGCATTTATTACAGTGATCTTAAAAGTAATCTCACAAGCGCATACTGTAAGCATATTTAAGCTCTTTTAGTATGAAATACACATTGATCAGAATTACGGTGTGATCATATTACACTTGCACAGCCTGAAAGGCCATCACACCAAGGTCAGCGTTCTCTGTTACTAACAGCCTTATTTATCCTGTCATACAAAACTGGCATATCTGTCCAACTTCCTGGGAAAACATTTCATTGTGAATTAGAAAACAGTGGGAGGGCTGTCAGGTACCCTATCACGGGCCAAATTTGGCCCACTGGCTGCAAATTGAGTTTCACTGGCCTACATAAATCAAACTTGATGGCATACCCAAGTTCATTAGACCGTTTTTGCACAGCTTGGCTTGTAATAGCTGAATTCTCAATGTCTGTAGGAGGCTTTAGAGAAATGAAGAGGTGAAAGTATAAGATTTCTTTTTACAAGATAAACCAAATACTAGGGAAAAGAAAAAAAAATGCTGACCACCTCAGTTATTTTTGAACACCACTGATTTATTTACTCCATCCAGTTTCGTGCAGCATTTGACACATACTGTAATCAGAAACACATGTGCAGGGGAGCAAAGAAATGAAACATGTTTCTCTCCTCTCCTCTCAGTGTCAGACAGTACCAGGCACTGTAGGACCACTCACTGCTAACACGTGATAACACATGCTAAAAACACTTGTCCACACTGTGAGGAAACAAGCTATTGTTCCTTGATTGTTATTGTTTGTTCACTGGAGAATGAAGTAATCGTTTCTGTCTCTGGTACCATTTATGATACAATTGTATGACAGTAATTATGACTGAGAAGTTTTGAGAAAAGTAATCCACTTAACTGACTCACAATGATCATGTCACTGGGGGCTAACTCTTTCTCATATCATGTAGACCTACAGATAAAAAGAAGAAGAAGAAGAAGAAGAAGGGTTTCCTCCTTTTCTCATTTGTTCATACATTTTCATTCACTTACTGAATTTCTAATATAATTTCTGTGTTTATTTGATGAGACAGTGACGGTGCATGGCTCATTGTTTGTCGAGGGTAGTGGTTGTACAGACTCTAGACACACAAACGTAATTCATTGTATTAACTTTAGATGTGTGGTATGTCTTGTTTCTACGAATGTCTTTGTTTAATATCCGTACACGCTGTGTCGACTCTGTGTGGCCTGTGTGTGTGTGTATGTGTGTGTATGTTGTGTGTTGTGTGTGTGTGTGTGTCTGTGTCTAAAGAAAGCACTTTGTGGCGTCAGACTTGCTCTCTATTGTACAAGTCCTGGCATTTCCTGGTCAACAGGAGGAAGGGTGGTGGATTCAAGCCATACACAGGTGTGTGTGTGTGTGTGTGATGTGTGCTGTTTTTGGAAGGGAAAGAACACAGGAAGAACTGTGATCATTATTACAGAGAAGTCTTGTACACATAAATACTCAAATGTTATTTTTCTACATCTGTGTACTCAGGAGGCCAGTTTGATAAACTGTTTTGACGGAGACGAATTTCGGAAAAACAAGTTTTGTGGTATCTTGGGGTTCTTCATGGTATTCTAACCAACAGGAAGACATCTCACAAAAACAGTTTTTTGAAATCTGCTGAGATATATTTGACTTCAGATGAGGTTTGTTTTAGGGATGCACAATTAATCAATTTTTTTAAAAATCACAATCACAATTTTCAAATCACAGGATGTGCAATAGTTGTTAAAGGCTAAATCTGTATCAAAAAATGTTTAAAGTAATGAATGTCAGAGCAGAATCTCTACAATCCATTCACAAAATTGAAAAACATCTTCATTGTTGATTCCTTAAATCACACCATAGTTTTTTTTTTAACATGGTTTTAAAAATTCACAAATCTAATATCACAAATATCAGTCAAAATAATTGCAATTAGATATTTTTTCAAAATAATTCAGCCCTAGTGTGTTTCTTAGCTGTTTTATGCTCAGTGTGACCTAGGGCGTTAACAATTTATTATTGAAATTGCAATATCCAAATCGGAGCAGGTGGGATATTTTTGTTAACGTGAAATGTGTCACAATAAACATCAGACCTGAAGCAATGCCCTGCTACAAATAATACTTGTTTGGTACAGACTTTAGCAAAAATCACATTATCATTTTTCTATATTTTTTTTTAGTAGGAATGAAATGCAAAAATTTGCTTTTCTGTCCCTCTAAAATCATACTTATATTCCAATAACAAGATCCTGTCAAAATAATTGTTCAGCCTTAGTGTGACTGTGACTTTTTCTTAATATCCTAAAGTGCCATGTAATGTTGGCTGGAGGTTTGAACTGCAAGTAGCTGCAGCTCTTATGCACCTATGCCCCAGTTCCTTTGTGTATCAGTGATTCACTGACAACTCAAAAATGTTGGAAACCCAGCTGATGAAAGCTAGATTGTTCCCAGAGTTACTCATATTGAGGACTGCATGATAACTTGAATTATTGAACTCAACAATCTAAATTTACTACCATCAAAGTTTTCAATAATTAATTAGTTTGAATCCCTTGTAATTAAACTGAAATGGTTACAACAACAATCAGTGACATCCAACCATACAACCAATAAGCCCACAGTCCTTTCCAGAATAATTTATGCAGCACTTACTGTTGACTTGCCCTTAAGCAAGGCATTGATTTAGAAATGACCCTAATGGCCTCATTGCTGTGGTTAGTAGCAGCTTTCAGTTGTGACTGTGTGAAAAAATGTGGAACAGAGTGTAGCTGAAGAGCTTGCAATGACGCCGCCTGGTGACTCATTTTGTAGATGCATCTGTTCACAGCTGGATTCCTCGCCAACCTCCGAAACAATGTAAGCATCATTACAAGGCAATTAACTACACTTCAAATGGCCGCCTCTTTTTGGCATCTCTTTCATTTATTTTCTCTCTCCCTCCTCTGTCCCTAGGTAGCTTTTCCATAATTATTTTGTCTTGTCTGTTAAGATTTTAATTATCCAGCAAGGTTGCTTGTTAAACAGAATAAGTGGATACAAGTGGAATTTAATTTTTCAGCTGATGGCACATTGAAGTCTATAGCAACGTAGAAGTGGAGAAACAATTTCTCAATAATCTTGTGAAACTCATTCTTGTGTTTTAAAGTCTTAATGCGCAGAAGAGCAATGTGTATGTTAGTTGTACAGAAGGAGATTATAAAAAGAATAACTTAAATTTTAATAGGGCTTTGCAAAGACAATTAATTAAGCTATCAGAGAGTTCAAAGTGACATCTTCAGATTGCTTATTTTTGCCAAAGAACAGTTCAGAACCTAAAGATTCTTCATTTACTGTCATAAATGAAGAAGAAACAGCAAATCCCTACCTTTCAGAAGCTAGACGCAGCAAATATTAGTTTGAAAAATGACTGAAATTATTAACTGAATATCAGTATTTTTCTTTTGACGTTAATTGACTAATTGATGGACAGATTGTTGCAGTAAATATTTGGCCTCTTCTTACCTGTTGTCTTCTCTGTCTTTTCCTCCAGGTCGGTATACGACGGTCAGGAACATGGCCTCTTCATGGAGAAGCTGGACGCGCGGATCAGGAACCATGACCGAGAGATTGAGAAGATGTGTAACCATCACTTCCAGGGGTTTGTGGACTCCATCACAGAGCTGCTCAAAGTACGAGGAGAGGCACAGAAACTGAAGGTAAGGAGGGACGAAGAGGATGGAGTCTAACAACAACTTCAATTGTTGATACTTTTCTTTCAACTGTTTGTTGTTTTTCTCTCTCAGAGTCAGGTTATCGACACCAACAGGCGTCTTCAGGATGATGGCAAAGACGTAAGTTGACACAAATATCAGTACTGATTTCTTTCCAGAGACTTCTTATCTGATGCTGTTTCCTTCACCTCCTCTTTCTTCTCTTCTTAGCTCATCAGCTCCATGGAGGAGCTCAAACAGTGTCGAGTGCAACAGAGAAACATCGCCACCACCATAGACAAACTGACACACTGCCTACCAGGTAACATAAGCTGGATAAGATATTGTGTTAAATTAGATTTATTTTCACAGCAGCTCAGCTCATACATGCAAATGAACAACAAAATAAAACGATTCCAAAAGCCTTTACTCTGACTTCCCAGAAGTCCCGAAAGAGTCGAAAAGATTGTTTTTTTTTTTTGTTTAATCAAACTGCCTTTTACTTCATCTCTCATTTTTTCTTTCCAGTCCTGGAGATGTACAGCAGACTTCAGGAGCAGATGAGGGCCAAGAGGTGTGTTACCAATTCTATTTTGCCTGTTAGATCTCACTTTCTCCCATACTCAAACACCTTTAGTTTGGGTAACAAAATCTTCGGTGTGTTGATGAGATTTTCTACAGATAGGTTTATAAATTTTCATTACAAAATCTGTACATCTACATTGAATTCAAAGTGGTTTACTGCAGTTTTATTAATGACTTAAGCAGGTGAAGGAGGGGCTGTGCGGTGTTGACCCTTGGCTATGAAAAACTGTCTCTTTTGGCATTAAATGGTGAAGAAGGGTGTGCCAGAGTATTGGCTCCGGACAATGGTTCAGATTATTTAAAGCGGGGTTGTACGACGTAATTATCCATAGCAAGCATGAGAGTGGAGCGCAGAGTGGAAGGATGGAGTGACACTGCTCAGTGCCCATTGCACCCACACTATTTTTAGTCAAAACTTGGCTGTTGCAAGCTTGATAATGCAGTTCACAAAGTACTTTACTTTAAAAAAGTAACAGAGAAGTGATACAGGTGTACTATCCCTGTAAAACTAACAGATGACAATAATGTGATATCATAAAAAGAATGTGGAGAGAGTGTGTGAATATGGACAGATGTGCCGACTTGATTTAAACAGTTTATAATAGAGCATGTGTATGAAGTGCAGACTGATATAAAACTTCAGTGATGATAAATCGTGATGTTACTTTACAGTTCAGTGGTTTACACACTGAAGACTAAAATATCTTTCTGTGCATCTGTCAGACAGACCTCGTCTCCTGCATGCATTGTATTAATGTAAACCATGATGAACTGTCCAGAGTGGTCTCTCCCTCTTCATCTCCTCGGTGTGTGTCGGTGTTCAGTTTGCTGTCTGCTGTGGTCTGAAACGTCCTCAATGAGACTCAATCTGTGAGACTGATGTAAATTATCTAGAATATTGCGCACCGTTAAGTCATTATATAGACTGAGCCGGAAAAAGGTGAGTATTTTTCTCCTCAAAGGACAGTGTTTTATCAAAGAAATAAACTAATATTAACAAAAATAATAGTGAAGAAATAAATAATTATATCATACATATGAATAGCATGCTTTTCTTAAAATACTGCTGGCTCTGTGGTATTGGAATTTCTGAACCCTGCAGTGCGCCATAGAAGCTTCAATTAACATGTGTATATTGAAGCTTTTTTAGTGGATTTTGGCCTACAGGCTATGGTTTAAGCTAGGGCTGAATTACAATGCTGACTTTTCTTTTTTGGAGTGAGTGATTTGTGCGGAGCGGCCCATTGCGGCTTTGAGCCGGGGAGCGGGGGGGTCGACTCTGTGAACGAGGAGTGGAAATTCTCACTGCTCGACTCTGCTCGCATGCTCTGATCACTAGTCAGTTAATTACCTTCAGGGGATGGTGGTAGGGCCGTGTAGTGGTAAGAATCTGGTGTTTGAATACATACCACGATACAGGGGTTATGATTTAATATATAGTGATATATTGTAAGACTGTAAGCAGTGTGATGTATTGCTGTTTTTTTAAAAAACTTTTAGGAAAACTGCCATAGTACACCACCACAACACCGTATGCGTAACATTGAAGTTTAAAAAGTTTGCTTTTATGCATTCAGAACAGTGAAGATAGACTGCTGTCCAACACAAAATGAACCACTGCCACAAATCTTTGCTTGTATCATGATTTGAAGATACAGTGTTTCAAGAGTCAATTTAGTATCACAAAACATAATTTTGTGATATTCAAGTGTATAAATGTTTTCTTACACCCCTAGATGGCAGTCAGAAGTTTGGCATTTTGGAGAAGCAGCAAGAGTATAAGTGCAGGAAGCCAAGCAATGTACCGCTGTGGGCAGGGTCGGCTACATATTTTAGCCTCCTTAAAAAGACCAACCTTAAACAATCTATCAATATAAGTGTACGCTATATTTAGAATATTTTCATCGCTTTACCTTGCTATCACATAGCCTTTTCTAATTAAAAAGGCTAAAATCCAGTAATCTGAATTTTATGTGTTAAATACAATTGACAGATCTTGAAAATTGATAGAATCATGAAGTTAACATTACTTTTAGAAAGCTGTATTTCAGTCTGTTTGGGGGAAATTTGTGTTGATCATGCTGTAACTCCAAAAATAAACCAACATTGACCAGTGCTTGTACTTTTTTGCCGGCCTGGAAATAGGTCCTAAATTGCATTCTAAATGGTCTTAAAATGGTTTTAAAAAGTTTTAATTTTAATTTGTTAAAACCTGCAGAAACCCTGGTTACAGAAGCCAAATATCACTTTAATTTTACTTCACAGAGCAGAGAAGAAGGAGGTGCTGGTGTTATTGTGTGACTCGGTGTTTAAAGAGCTTGTTCGATCAAGGTAGTGGCAGACCAGCAACTCTGGTGTTCTGTAGATTAAACTTACTGTTTTCATCAAATGAGTCGGGTGGTGGGGAAATGGTGATATAATAAGCAATATAACTTCAGTGTCCTGTTGAAAAAGACTGCCTGACAACAAGGTAAGGCAGGGAAAATAACCTGAATATAGTGTATACTTCAGCTGGCTAAAATATCTTGTTGCTGCTGACCCTGTCCACAGCAGTACATTGCTTAGCTACCTATACCAGCACTCCTGCTGCCTCTCCAAACTGGGGGCATACTGACCAGCATCTACTGTAGGTAATACACTGACTATGGATAAGCACCTCCTACAGCCCTACTTCAAATAAAATGTTATTTTACTACCATACAAAGTTGTCTAAAATTGGAGAATGAGCTGATAAGAGGCGGAAAGCATGAAAGACTGATGGAGAATTCTCTTTTCTCCAGTGAAACACTAATGATCTTTGCAAGAGGAAGAAACAGGCTTAGTGGGAAATATCATTCTTTTTGGGAGGAACCAGAAGTAGTCATAATTCTTATCTTGTTTGCTTCTTTTTTCAAATAACACCACTTTCAATATACACTTAAACATTAATCGCATTAGTAAATGGTGCACTTTGACAATTTTGACTATTGTTTATCCACTGCCAGCCACTAGAGGGAGCAATAGCTCTTCAAATAGCTTCACTCTGTGTCTTTTTCCCCTTCCTGCCCTGGGCCTGACCTGTAGACAGAAGTCTGGTTGGTCATAAATTTGTCGTTTGTTTGTGTGTTTTTCTACTTTTCTCTGTCCTGCGGCTGCTGGGCTCGCAGAGAGCAGCGAGAGGTCAGCCAACAGCGACTGCTCCTGGAGAGAGAAAGTGTGTGTGTGAGAGATGCAGTGGAGTGAAGTGGAGTGAAGTGTTTGGGGAATATTGTATTGCCAAAGTTCCCTGAGGTGTATCTGAGTGTATTTATTTCTCTGTGTGTGTGTGTTCTTGTGCTTGAGTTTATTTTTGTGTGTTTCTGCTTCCTTTTAGTCATGCATCTGACCAGCCAGGACATTGTTTTATTGCTGCGTGTCTGTTAGTTTTGCAACTGTTTCTTACCTTAGAGTTTGAGTGTTTAAAATTTAGGGGGATCTATTGGCAGAATATGGCAGAAATGAATAAAATTTCAATTAATTATAAGTTGTCTTAACATTAAGTTTAAAAGTAAGTTCATAAGAAGTCAATTGGCTGTATGATTGAATAAATGATTCAAGCAGACCTCTTTAAAATACTTTGTGTGTGTGTTAGGTACTACCCGGCGCTGTGCACATTGGAGCAGCTGGAGCAAACGTGTCTTCCCCGTGCTGGTCAGTACCGGTTCTGCTCCATTATGGCAGAGAACATCCCCAAACTGAGGGTACAGATCCGAGACACGGCCATGACGCAGCTGAGAGACTTCCTGGAGAGCATCCGGAAACACTCAGATAAGATAGGAGAGACCGCCATCAAACAGGTACACAAAGACCCATAAACAAGCATACACAGACTAGCTTTTGTTTAAGAGTACTCCACCAAATTATCTTTGCATGCTTACAACATTTTCAGACTCACTATGGACAGTTAAAAACAAAGGATCAAAATCTAAGCAGAAGAACCAAATACTTTATTCCACACCGTAGTTTTTCTTGCCATAACCTGGTGCAACTCAGCCGCTGGCAGTTTGGTTGGAGATTTGGGTGGGTAATGCTAATAGCAGCTAATGTAGCCCATTGTTGCAAAGATTAAGCAAATGATGCCGCTGGTGTGTGAAAAAGCTGTTTTTACATGTAACTTTTGCGCATGACTATGCAACAACAATACCATATAAAACAACAGATTATTAATGTGGGTCATTGTGGTTTCATCCTCAGCATAAATGCCTAATTAGGCCGTGACGTCTTTGTCAGTCCATATGTGTCTGCTGTAACTCTATCATGTTGATGTGTAGAAGCACAGAAAACAACTAAAATTGCAGTTGACTTTTAAAAGTGCTGGCTGAGATAAAATTTCATTAGCATGGCTAAAAATCCTCAACCCTTTCTTTTAAAACACTTGCACCTTGAGCTATGAGCTTTTAAAACCTGATGACGATATGAGCTGAAGATTTCCCCGCGAAGAAGGCGTCTTTACTCAGCCAGTTACACAGCTGTGAGGGTACACCACAGTTACAACACTACTGCTACAGATGGCAATCAAAGACAGAAATGAGATTATCACAAACTCTGTCCACTTTTTCACTTTTTTCAGTGTTCACAGTAGTTCATCTTTCAAAAATAACTACTGTGTGTACTAACATCAGTGCGCAGTATGTGTTTGTGTGTGTTTGCTGATAAGGACTCCTCAGTGTTACAGGCTCTTACACCACACTTGGTTTTTGTTCTCCATCATGTCTTTGTCTCTCTGTCTGTTAATCAGAAGCAGCCTCTGTATGTGTGTGTGTTGCGCTGTGGTTCCACTGCCAGTAAACAAGCATGTAGGCGCTGCAGGAGACGCCGTGGCCTGTCAATGAACATGCGCATTCACACACACTCACACACACACTCGCAGAGAGACCCAGCTTTTCAGCACTTACCTAATTGTTTTTCTGTTTTCCAAGGCCAAGGAAGTTACATACGAGTGTGTTTGTTTGTGTGTTTTGTGTTCTCTTGTGGTATCCATAGCTCAAAGTGAGGCCTCTTGTTTATTTGTGTGCCTCCATTATTTGGGGAATGTTGTTCCATGGGACTGCAGGATGAAGGGTGGGATGGGAACGAGGAAGGAGCGGTTGACGACAGACAGATGAGCGGATGGAGACTCTGAGAGTGGCTGCACAGTCTGTTGTGTGGTGTATACTAAACATGACCTCCTCTGTCAATAATTGCAGATTTTGACATTCAGCAAATAGTGAATTGTCACATTGGCCTGGTGGTCAAAGACACATACCTTCAATTGCAACACGCCTGGTGTGGTCCCACTCTGTCTGCCCACATTTCCTACCTGCCTCTCTCCTGCAGTATCAAATCTGTGCTGCCAGTGGCTCAGGAGGTAGAGCTGACCACCCACTAATTCCTAAGTTGGCACTTTGATCCCTAGCTCCTCCTGACTACGTGCTGAAGTGTCCTTGAGGAAGACCCTAAACCCCAGATTGCTCTCAATGGTCAGACCAGCACCTTGCATGGTGGCACGCGAATGTCAGTGTGCGAATGAAATAAAGCTGTAATGATTTGTTAATTAAGAGATTAGTCAATTGAAAGAAGACTGGCTTAATTGTCTTGATTGCTTTGTTCTTAATTGTTTTGATAATTAAGTCATTGTTTCTGTCATTTTTCAAGCAAAAATGTCAAAACATTTGCTGGTTGCAGCTTCTTAAATGTGAGGATTTGCTGCTCTCCTTTGTCATTTATTAGAGTAAATGAAGAGTCTTTGGGTTATGGACTGTTGGTTGAACAAAAGAAGTATTTTGAAGACATCATTTTGGCCTTAAGAAATTGTGATAAGAACTTTTTTGACATTTTATAGACTAAACGATAATCATGAAAATATTTGGCAGGTGAGTCGATAATGAAAATAATCGTTAGCTGGAGCCCTATTTTGCTGTCAACTAACTTCCCTATTGATTAAACCAAATTTTTTAACGTCGACACGCCTGTTTCGAATGTGGCTATGTTTTCCTCCGGTTGAGTGGTTATATCCAGTTTATTCTGACACATCAACCTTATAAAGACTGCCATACTGGGCTGGTTTTACAAGATGTCATCTCTCCCACTTTGCTGATAACAACATCTGGGTCATCCCGCCATTAGCACAGGGAGAGGGGCTGCCGTCTGCTGGAGCTACAGCTCCAGCTTTTGGTTGGTGGCTGCATAACATCTTAGAGGCAAAAATTGGTGTTGTACATTAATAAAATATTAATAAATAGTAGTGAGAGCTGCATTGTTTAATCGTTAAGAGGACTATTCCTGTGCATTTCTAATAAAAATCATTATATATATATATGGAGCAATTTACCTTTAATCAAAGAAAGTTCTTTGAAAGAAAATTCTTTTTTAGGGAATGATGAATCAATTGGCAATGAGAGGCAGAAAATTTTGGAATGTGGGACCTTAGTAGGTTTTTTGTTGACATAAAGTGTTTGTCGGTGCAAATATATCTGCATTTGTTAATGTACGCATGCCCTTTAATGCAAATATCTGTTTTTCTTTGCACACATTAGTACTGATTAATTGGAATGTTGCATGACAGAAAAATACTCTGCAATGTTTTTGACTACTGATTAATTGTTTGAGTCATTTTTCAAGCAAAACTGCTTAAGGTTCATTATCTTTAGCTTCTCAGCTGTGAGGTTATGCAGCTTTTCATTGTTTTGTGTGATTGTATAATGAATATCTTTGAGGTTTTGGGATGTTAGTTTGAAAATTAGGATTTTTCTAACACTTTTTAGACTAAACAATTAATGGTGAAAATAATCTGCAAGTGAATCAATAGTGCGAGGGGGCTGGTCTTCCTTGTACATGAAGGATTAAAGTCCTCATACCTGTGAGTGTCTAACCTTTTCAAGTGTCCAGGTGTCTCCAGGGCTTTGCACTGTATTTCACCCCCTGGTTGTCCTTGTGAGGATTCACATTATTTTAGGTTCCCACCAGTGGCATGTCATCAAATATTTTTTTATCTGTATGGTATCAGTCAGCAGATATAAATGCATATTGACTGTCATGGCATAACCCATCAGTCGGCATTAGAGAGAGGTTCACAGCCCAAAATACTGACAGATTAAAAAGCAAAAATAATGCAAATATTACTGCATTTCACTGCTGCATTTCTTTGACATAAAGTTGTGAAAAAAAAGTAGATTGTGGGGTCTAATGAGGTCTGTCCTCTAGATGTCACCAGAGGGTCATTTCTTACTCCAAAACATTGCTGTTGCTGGTTGACCAGTGATGAGCTCCTCTTGCAAGCAACAAACTCACCTATTTATCTGAGTTAGAGCAACATAGCAAATGCAGATGATTCTCTACAGGGCATGAAGGGAGTCACTGAATGGTTTGATGAGTATGAAGATGATGTGACTCATATTCTACAGCCTTCACAGTCACCACAGCTTAACCCAATTGAACACCTGGGAGGTTTTAGAGTGAAGTGTTGGCGGGCTCTCCATCACCACAATCAAAATACCAAATTATTGATTTCCTGAATCCATGACAAGGTGTGCTGAAGGTGTTCTGCAGGCGAGCACCTTAACTACTCATTTGTAGGTTAAAACTTTTGTCTTCTCTCCTTGCAAGGCTTTAACACAGGGTGTCTGCAGCGTTTTAAAAAGTCTAAAATACAACAATGCAATCAATCATTAACGATAATCAGGGATGGAAAACTAAAAAAAGATTCAAAAGTTGAAGTTTAGTGAAGTAAAGGTTAGCGGGATAGAATCAGCATACCCTTGTTTGTTTATTTCCCCAACATAAATCATATTCATTCAACTTTGTTTCACTCTTTTCTTCTCCCATGGTCTTCCATGCACCCCGTGCAGTGGTCCCATCCCCCAGTTTGGGAAACAGTGCAATAATGCTAATTTTAGGCCTTAAAAGATCTTAAATACGATTTTGAGTTCTTAAAAGGATATTCCACTTTACATGATAACCCACTCAGTATGTACTCACCCCTATGCCAATGTGAAGATGGGTGAACATCTTCAGTTCACAAAACAATCCTGGAGTTTCAGCAGAAAACAGAGTTGCAGCCTCATCCAGTACAATTGCAGTGAATGGTGACCACGGATAAAATGTTAAAAAAAGAACACAAAACAAACACAAAATGTCTCCATCCTGCTCGTGTGGTGTAATCCAAGTGTCCGCGAGCCGCGACATTAAAATTTAACTGCAAAAAGACGCCATTTACACCAAGTTTTTAGCTGAAATGTCAACTGTAGCATGTAGCCGGTAGGATGTGAACATGGCGTCGATCTCCATGCCATGTTTAGTGAACTGAAGATCTTCACCCATCTTCACATCGGCATAGGGGTGAGTACATACTGAGTGGGTTATCATGTAAAGTGGAATATCCTTTTAAGAATGGATTGGATTAATGAAGTTAACGTTGTATCTGCAAAGTTGTATATTTCAGTCTCATTAGCCTGTGAGCACAAAACAAAACCAACATGGAACTAATAAACATGAATGCAAACTGTGCTGTCCGGTCAGTATTAATCAGAGCGCACACAGCTAGTGTGTCGTGTGACATGGCATCTCCTCATCTACACCAACATGAAAAGCACACATGCTGGACTTAACACATGGTACATAAACATCAGTCATAAAATTCCATTCTTTGTACTTTTTTTGCCAGTATGGACTGGACATATGTCTTAGATTGCATTTATAATGGTCTTAAAAAGTCTGAAAATTAATTAGATTAATTAATTAGAAATCCTGTAAGTCAAAGTAAAACTGATTTGTTTCTCAAAGGGTGCTGAAAGTCTGAACTAAGGTTCATATTTTTGTTGCATTATATTCATTTGATCTGTTAAGTTTTGGTTTTACATGGCAGTTATGCATGCATACTAAAAAACTATCAGCCTGTGTCTAATATCAGCTTGTTGTTGTGGAAAATAATTGAAAAATGTTGCAGTTTTGGTGAATCGTTTTTCTTTGTAAAGTTGTTGGACCAAATGCCAGTTAAACATTCCTCTCCTGATGTGCGACTGTGGCTTTGTTGAGATGTTTTCTCTGTTTAGAGCTCTGACGAAAGCCTGCTAGAACTTACTGAACGTAAGAACTGATTATTTTCATTATTGATTAGTCTGCTGATTATTTAACAGTGGTTTTCAAACTTTTTTTTCTGCCCAAGGCACACCAAAGGGTGAGCCAAAATCTCTTGGCACACCTGTGTTCATGTCCAAGCAAAACAGCCTCTATTGCCGACCTAACCAATGGAGGCAACGAGTAGTAAGCAATCATCCCCCCGGGATGTGGGTGAGTTAAAAACATAAGGCCACAATTAATCAGGCCTTTAATGTGTCACACACCTAATAATTCCCACCATCCAGCAATGGTGCAGGGGCTCACTTTGACAGAGGGTTTTTACCTGGATTTGCCACGGCACACCAGTGCGACTCTACAAACCTTTGGGAACCACTGCGATATAAAATGTCAAACAGTTGTGAAAAATGTTCATCACAATTTCCCCAGAGCCCAAAGTGATGCCTTAAAATGACTTCTTTTGACAAATTAATACTCTAAAACCCCCAAACTCTTCATTTACTCCTATAAATGACCAAGAAAAGCAGTACATTCACAAACAAATATTTAAGAAGCTGAAACCACCACACCTTTTCTTGAAAAATGACTGAAGGGATTAATTATCAAAACAGTTAGCAACTGATTTTCCTTTGATTGACTAATTGACGCAACTCTACCACACTCACTCCACATCCACACACCCTGAACCCTTCATTGACCCTTAAGTGGGGGGTCCTGGGACCGCAATTTGAGAGTCACTGGCATAGAAAATCCACTTGCAGTCACTGAAGAAGCTAACCGCTAACTCCTCAAACCACTAATTACAAGGGAGATTATGGAAACCCCAGTGGTCCAGCAGTCCTGATACTGATACTGGGATTATGTTGTTGTATCAAATGTTTGACTCAGAGCGCTCACACTCAATCAGAAGCCTTGTGGACTAAGTGTGTGTGTGCGTGGACGACGTGGGTGAACAAATTAGGAGCTCTTCTTCTTTCCTTCCTTTGCTTCACCCTTTTTTCTTATCCTGCTTCTTCATTTTTCCCATCTCTCCATCTCTTTCTCTCTCAGACAGTGTGTCTCTCTGGTGTGCTCTGTTCCAAATTAGCTCTGACTCTCTGTACCCGGCCGTCGTTACAGCTCCCTCGACCAAGGATGTGAAAATAAATAGATCTGGGGAAAGAGGAGGGAATTGAGGGAGGAGACGGAGGAGAGCACAGGGCTTACAATGGTGCTATTGTCTGCTGCCACATGCCCCAAGAAGAAGAAGAGGAGGAGGAGGAAGACGAGGAGAGACGGAGGAAGTGGGATGAGGGAGGAAGATGGGTGGAGAGGAAGAAAACACAGAGAGAGAGATGGAGGGAAAAGGAGGTATGAAGAGGAGGAACAAGACGGAGAAAATGACAGATGCTGAGGAAAGAGGCAGAGGAAGGGATAGATTGTGAGGTAGAGTGTGTGAGGATGGAAAGCGGAGGAAGAAGAGGACAAAACATGATGAGGAGAATAAAAGAAGAGCGAAAACTGGAAGACAGGAGGAAGAATATTATGGTACAGAGGTAGACTAGAAATACGAAAAGAGGGGGAGAGGGAAGTGAAAAGGACAATGGGGAGAAAAGGGAGAGGATAAACATTGAAAGATGAAGTAACAGAAGAGGAACGAAAAAGGAAAAAGACAGTCTAAAGATGAGAGATAAAAGGGATTGGAGCAGTCTTGAGGAGGAAGAGGGGATAAGAAGGTTGCTGCTCAAACAGGCAAACATTCACTCCTTTTTGTAAATTATAGTAAGAGTATTTGTTTGTTTGTTTTTTTCCTTTGTTTGGACAAAATAAGAAATCTTTTGTTGTTTTTCACACTTGCTTTGGCAGTGTAAACATCTGGTTTGCCAATAAAGCTTTTGAATGGAACTGAATGGATGATGTCACCTGTGCCCTAGAATATTGTGATGGGCGTTTGTCAGTGTTGTCTATGTTTTATAGATAAGACGATTAATTAATCGAAGGCAGGCATCCGGTGCTCAAATCAGGAGTTTTGGGGTTATCAGTGGTCGCTGGAAGCAGTATCAGCCGACACGATCACTGATCTTGGGGTCTATTTAAAGACTTCTACAGTTATCGTTATTTATTCTTAACAACATTGTATATTGAGTATCATTATAAGTTAATAAAGTTAAGTTATCACAGAGGTACCTGGGGATCTGTTGTACAAACATATGGTTGAGTTGAGTTTTGCTGGTAACAATTTGAAAATATTTTTTATTGAACATTTTAAACCTGCCTATGTAAAGATGAATGGGATATTTTGATTTTACGGTTTTAAAAATACTGTAGTTAAAGACCATTACAGGGCTTGTTATTGATAGCAGCATTATCTACAAGCATTTAAGGACTGTAAAATGAGATCAGCATACTCTCTGTGTGACTGAGGACTAACTGCTGAGTCATACACAGCAAGCTAGTTGGACTAGCCAGTTAGCTTATCACTTGGTGAGACTCATTTAAACAGGATAATTACTGACATTCTTTACAAACATCACAGCGGTCCAATAAACACACATAACAAGAGGGAACAACATCATGAAATGGAGAGAATCCAGTTGTGCTACATGAGCCTGATAGCACATTGTCTGTGACCTCTAGTCCTCGATGAAGGCAGAAACATAATGGAGACTAACAGTGGAACGAGTACCAGGGATTCATGGTCTGATGTTGTTTCTTTCAAGGGGGGGCTCATCAAAGATCATTAAAAGTGGGGTGACTCATGCTGGAGAAAGACAGCTGATATTTGTACACAGCAGCCAAACAAACTAACACCTCCTTTCTGTGCTCCTTCAGAAGCTCTGCCTTCAAATTTGCGAGCGTGCATTGCCAAGGAAATGACAGTAACAACTGAGCAATATGGTGGAATCCAGTGGTAGCCTCAGTGAGGGAAAAATAATATTTTATTGCTGTGAAAATACAACTGTGGAGAGGACCGGGATAGAGCTGAAGCACAGAGCCAACAGACAGCTGTTGAGAGCCGGAGATCTTTGGGGTTGAGAGCCAGGGACAGACCAGAGGTTCTGGAGGAAGAAACATGGAGAGCTCAGATTTTATGTTTCAAACTTGGATACGTCTTCACTCCTGCTTCTCAACCTGTCTGCCGCAGTGACCCACGGAGGAGCCGACCGCACTCTGCTGTTTTCAGTAAGCTAATTAGTCTCTCTGTCCATGTTGGCTGCTGACCAGAGACATGTATTTTAAAGTTACTTCTTGAATGTAGATGTAGGAGGGCATAAAGAAGAGACAGGAGGAACAAAACAGAAAAACACATTTTTTTCTGGTGAGTGCTGTCAGAGGCTGACTTACAAACACACACACACACAAAGCTGGAGCCTACTGGCTGGTGATTGCTGGCTGTTAGCATTTGCCTGTTAGCTTCCAGCTGTCTGTTTGGGGTGAATAAACACACTTGTGTGAGTAACACAAATAACAAATTTTCCCAAAATGATTTGCTGATCAGACCTGCGCAAGCAACTTAATATTCGCTTCGCTTTTGGTGTGAACCATGTCATTACAGTCAGTCTCCCTTCCCTCATCTCCCCACCTCCTCCTCCGGTCCTGCACACAAACATGAACATCACCTGTTGCCCAGTGCCTGGAATACTGTTGTGTGGGTCTGAGCCACTTTGTTGATGTCCCATTTACAGAGCCAAGCCTGGGCAGAAACTTTTTCAGTGTGCACCTAGGACGAGGAGCTAGAGCACCGTGAAGAGATATGCGCTGAATTTGATAAAAATGTACTGGATTAAAAGTGCACACCCCACCTTTAAGACAGGATAAAACAATTTGTTGACGTGATTGTAAAATCTCTCCTTGCGGTATTGGAGACCTTTGTGTTGAGTGTAGTGTGAAGCCTTCAAGCTCATGATTGTATTACTGGAACTGGCTTTCCTGGATCGCCTTTCACTGTATCACGGTGCCCAAAGCAAGATGGTGCAGGAAGAACGAGGAGAAGAAGTTCTAAGGAGAGGGATGAAATCATTGAGGAGATGAGGACAAGAGGAGTAGGACAAGATACAGAAGAGTGATTTTAAAAACGGCAAAGTGGAGAGGAATCTTCTTCAGCCAGAATAGACTCTTTGTAATTCTTCTCTAATTCTCCCCCCTCATTCGTCATTTCCCTGTCTCTCTCTTACTCCCTGTCTCTCTCCCCCAAAGTTGTCTGTCTCTGTCTTATTCTCTCTTCCACTCTTTCCATCTCCTCATCTTTCCATCTACTTCCCTCCTTCCTTCTCTTGCTCCTCTTTTTTTCTCTTTTTCTTTTATTCATTTTCAGCAAAGGACAAGTTCAGAGCTTCTGCTCTGTATTCGGTAGTTTTACAGACACACACGCGCGCACACACACTTGCACACACTAATGGGAAACAGATTGCTGGGCCTGTGAAGTGGAAGAAGATTGATTACCTGTATCTAGTTACTGAACACACACATGCGTGCGCGTGCAGCGGGGGTGGTGGAGGGCACGCGCTGGGCCGGTGTATTGAACCATCACAAGGAAAACGAAAATAGACTGTTATGGGTCGTTGTGTCAGTCACTCTGCGTGTGTGTGTTGTCTGCCGAATAATGCTCCACAGTTCACTGCCATCGGACACCATTATTTCTGGTTCGGGGTCTGCCTGCCAAAAAGTGATCTATAGTAGGGATGTCCCTGTCAGGTTTCTGCTCCCAATCCTGATCCGAGTCATTTAATACAGAGTATTTTTCTGTTGAGTGCCAAATTGATTTTTAGATTTTACTACATAGTACAGCTGTGCAGTGTGCTTTGAGTACACCTTGGGTTGTTTTTCAGTACTGGTACAAATACTATACTTGCGCATAATCATTGATACCAAAACAAAACTTTTTTGATACTTATTATGCCTCCCCAGTGGTGTCTCTCTGTCTCATTCTCATGAAGGAACGCCTTAAGGGAATTTCTTCAAATTTGGCACAAACATTTACTAGGAGTCACAGATGAACAGATTAGAATTTGGTGGTCAAGAGTCAAGGTCACTGTGACCTTATGTCCATCCCATTCTCATGAACATGATGACTCAGGAACACGGTGAGAGAGTTTCTTCAAATTTGGCACAAAGAATGAACTGATTGGATTTTGTTGGTCAAAGATCACTTTGACCTCATATCCATCCCGTTCTTGTGAACATGATATCTCTCTCTCTGTCTCCAGGAATACATGGAGGCAGTTTCATTGAATTTGGCATAGATGTCCACTTGGACTGAAAAAAAAAAACTAATCAGAAGTTGTTGGTCAAAGGTCAAGGTCACATTTTTGGCCATCACTGAAAAATTCTTAAGCTAATTATGACCAAGTTCCACGCAAATGAACAGTTAAAATTTTGGGACATCGTAATGTTCAGCTCTCTGTCAGTCCTCTGTACTCTTCTGTACAAATAGTCTTTATGTGAAGACAGCATATTTCTCAGTGGAAATCATTCACTGGAATCACATATTCAATTTTGTGATAACTTCCATTTCAGACATGGATGTAAACTCCAACTTGACTGGTTGGCAGAGGTGCACAACAGTGAGACAGTAATTCTAGGTTTCTACAAACCTCTTTTTGAATATACCAAAACCCCCAAAACTTCTCAGAAATACCACTGTTTGAGGTCTGAAATTGGAGTTTTTGCCAGATATGTTGAGCGACATCAGGAAATGTCTGGTCAAAAAATGATTAAACCAAGACTAAAAGTCTGACCAAGCTTTCAACACCAACGTGAATTTTCAAAACTCAAAAAGGTTACCCAGTCTTATCCTTAACAGTACAGACAATGGCCTAGTAAACTGTCTTCACCTGCAAATACACCAAAAACTTGGTCTGTCATTGAATAAAAATAGCTTCTATGGAAATTTTGGCATTTTGGTTTTTGTATGGATTAAACCAACAAGATGTCAATTAGTGAGCTTTACCAGTACTGATAGGCTGGTTTTGTTAGTTTTGGACAGAGCCTAGCTTGCTCCGCTTATAATGTTTTGTGTAATATCTGTTGCAAGGGCCTCTCCTCGCCCTCAGCAAAAAGAAAAAATACTGAGTTCAAATGCAGCAAACATTTAGGGGCATGGTTCACCTGCAAAATGACCAAGCTCCCTTTTTTAAAATCCAAAAGTACTTTCTGTTGCACATTGTCAGTGTTGATATCCTCTATTAAAACTGATGGTTGCTGCATCAGGAACAGCGTTTTTGTCAGCTGTGGTACCCAGAAGTCAATAGGTTACAATAAACGAAAAATAAGAAATTAAGTCATTTTTATTTAGCCAATATCAATTCCCGTCAATTAAAAAAGTGCCTTGATAGGCTTGTGTTTGTCCTGCAGCTTCTCCTGAGACAACCCTAATGTATAAAAAACATGACCCGCTGTTTTTGCTGAACCTGTAATAGTCAAAATGCTGCACTATGTACATATTTGTCACAATTCACTCTTGGCGTTTTTTTCCCTACTACGTAGCACACACTCACACACACACACACACACACACACCTGATGTGTTAGCGAATGCCTAATGTGCACAGGAACGTCTATATATTCCAAACTCCCTCACAGAAAAAAATATATAATTCATTGAAGTTTGGCATTTATTATCTTCTCAGATTCATAAAATGTAGCTCATGAATGTTTTGTCATTCAGTTAAACAAACACAAGCTGTTCAGAGTACCTTGGGTTGTTCAGATCTTGCCATTAACTACATTTTTTTCTGTCTTTTTTATAATTGGTGACAAGTTGTTTTGGAAAACAACTTTACTGCTGGCAGTGATTACTTCTGTTCAGTTTCCTAAATTCCTAAACAAAAACTGCAAATAGTCTCCACTGTCACTACATAAACCTCCATTTCCTTCTCACAGAATGGCATGGATGCCTGTTTTTCACAAATTGTTTCAATTTTCCCACAACAAACAGACAGTTTAACCACTTGTCAACAAGGAGATCACTGCAACTTTGCTCTTTCACTTGCAATTTTTGTCAACTTCCGCACCAAGGCCGCAAATACATACAGAAGACTGCAAATCGCCTTGAAGTTAGTCAGGGAAGCCACGCAGCACATATTTATCTCGGGGCTGCCTTGTGGTGTTGCCACAGTGTAACATCAGATCATTTTAAAAATATTTAGAGTCATTTTGCGCTAAATGGATTATAGCCTGGCTCTGATTCTGCTCGTCATCCCCAGCAGTCTGTTCTCGCTTCCTTGCGGGGGATTTACATCTGTGTGCCTCCTGCATTGACGTCTTCTTTTCACCCTTCCTGTACCCCTTTCTCCTTCTCCTCATTTTCCTTATTGCCCAGTACCTTATTCTCTATCCACATCCTTTTTTCCCACGTTTTCCTCCTCTACTCTGATGGGATTGTGCACAAGAGATTGTGCATAAGCGATGATGCGCATTCCCGCACTTGAGCTTCAAGTGCCACATTGAAAGCCACCCCTGAAGAGAGGCACGACAAAAGAGTGGGGTTAAAAAGCTTTTTATATTCTGCAGAACTTGTTATTGTGTGATGGATAAGAATGAATGGCAGTATGAGCGTGTATACAGCACGCCAGTGGATGCCTCAAGACACACATAGCACCTGTTGAAGAATGCTTCAACCATTAAGTGGAATTTTCTGACGCAGGTGCTGACGTCTGAATCTGCAGTGTCCCATACTCTAGGAAAAATGCTCGTCTGTCATTCACTCTTTGCTTCTTTCATGAGTTGCTGTCTTTTCAGGTCTAGTTATGTTAATTTGTATGTGGAAAGAAAGAAAATGACCATTTGACGGATTAGAAAGGAATGTCGTGTGGAGAAATGTGTCTGCTGACCAAACAAGACTCTTCACTTTTTTCACGTTTTTTGAGATCTGTGCCATTTCTGTACATATATTATTCTGTTCTTTTAGTTTTCAGTGCCTCCTTGAAGAGTTTAGATTATTTGATTCTCGAAGAAGATGAAAATATTGTTTGTCACCTATTCTTTTTTCCTAAAAAGAGAGGGCACAACTTGGCACATTTCTGTGTCTGCACTTGTTTCTATGTAGAGGAAAGAGACTTCCCACTGATTTTGTTTGTTTTGTTTGTAACTTATTGTATTATATGACTCATTAGTCTGTGTGTGTGTGTGTGTGTGCGTGCGTGAGTGAATGAGTGCATGTGTGTGGGCATTAGATCAAAGATGGCATTGTATTCTCCCAACATCACTGATATTGTGTTCTTCCGGGTTTGTGCATATCCACCCTCCTATGAACACCAGTTTTTCTCATTACCGCTGTCATTAAAGGCGCAAATCAAGGCGCTTCAAGCCTCTGACGTATTTATTGACGTCCTTATCGACAGATTTAAATGCACGAGGTAGGCTACGTGCTGGCGCCGGCGAGCTGAGGAAGCCATGGCATTCATGTAGGTTCTCAAAAAGACCTGAGGCGGATCTGGGTGTGGATGGAAAGATGCACTCAGTTTAGATCTGAGAGGGTTTCCCCCATGACAAGGTTTTCCCACAGAAATATTTTGGTGGCCAAGCTGTGAAGGAGACTCTGCATAGGAATAAGCGTTCAAAGAACCCAAAGAGTGAGTGGTGTTTGAAGAAGGAATCCAAGAAATCGCCATATTCATATTTAGATATTAGCAGCTGTGTTAAAAAGATTGCGAGACCAAAGAGCAGCGTTGGCACAGACATTAAATGACATGACCCCACATAAATTGCAACAGAAATTCTTTCAACTGTGCTAGTCTCATAAATATGTCATTTATAACTTATAAAAAGTGTTAAGAAATTCATGTAGGGAAAAATACTGACACTGGTAAAGCCACAGTTTCCCATTGCTGCTAAAAAAAATGACATTACGGTTCACATAACAGTCAATGTGCAAAAAGAAGTTCTCAACTCTTAGATGCATAAATGGGTCAAAATGACCATGTGGGTTTGTTTTCTTGCGATATCTTTGTGATGAAAGTTATGAAAGTTTTTTTTCCCACAGTTTACAAGTTCATTTTCATTATTGCCAACATTAATGTTGATTAGTGCCAAAGTAATATTTGCTATTTTAAGTGATATTTATTTATTGGCTGTCATTAAATAACAGCAAAGACTAAACTTAACTAGCATGTTTAATCAAGGGCTGCAACATCAACAAAATATCAGAAAATAGTGAAAAATGTCCATTTTCATTCCAAAGTCCAATGCAGTGTCTTTAAGTGTTTCATTTTGTCAGTTCAAAACCCAAAGATATTCAGTTTAATATGATAATGAACAAAGAAAAGCAGAAAATCTCCATATTTGAGAGGCTGAAGACAGCATTGTCTCCAATTTTTAATAAAAAAAACTTAAATGATTAATTGTTTATTCTATGGTAATTTTTGGTATACAAGTATTTTAATCTAGTGATGTTGATTCAAAGCAAAAATGTGTTAACAGGATATAGTTAAGAAATGCCTTCAAACCACACCTTGGAACTTTTTATATGTACAGAGGAGACTTTTATAAGCAGTAAACATTTGTTTGATTTTCTGTTGGCTCACCCCCTTTTTCCTCATAAAATGCCTGAACTAAAAAAGGTATTTTTGGGAGGATCATATTTAGGCGATTTCCAAAACTTTCCCTTGAGACATTTTTTTCCCTCTTATTCAGAACATACTGAGGACACAAAATCCACTGACTTTGTTTTTGTTGCAGTTTGTGTCATGTCGACCCACACTTTTTAGTAAAATGCCTGGACTATATGGAGACAAAAAACTTCATCTCAATTACCTACATAGTTAACAACAATAGAAAATGATGAGTCTGGAGGTCAGCTTGTCCATCTCTATAAGAAACGTGACTCTGTTTTCTTTTTGTGTTGGATACCAAAACTTCCTGTTTGATTCTTTTTATTTTTAGGATTCCTGGTCCAACACTGCCGCAGAGGGACCTGAATGCATCATTTCCAACAATACTCAGTTTTTCCCCAAATACTCCCATAGACAGGACATGCTTTGCATCAGATATTAAGCTACATTTCACATTGCATTGTTCTGGTGAAGATCTTTCCATTTGGACTGCATTTCCATTTCCTGCTGTCTCTGCCCCACCTTCTTTAATGTCTGTTTATTTTGACGAAACTTCACAGATGGATCATTGCAACATTACGCAAATGTATGCTACATGTTAAATTGATATTGAGCTATAGTAAAATAGCCATATTCGAAGTTTGAATTTATTTATTTTATTTATTTTTAGCCTTTTTTTTGGTTTTCTTCTGTGATTTTGTTCTAAAATTCAACTCAAGACATTGTGTAAACGCATAGCTTTCAGATACTTAACTTAAATACATAAATGTTACTAATCCACCTAAATTTAAATTACGGTTTTGACAAGCAAAACTACAGCTCAAATATGTTAGCTGTCCCAGTCTCCAAGCTCAGGTCCTCAGCTCTAATTTTATGTGCTTTGTTTTTGGTTTCATTGACTCTTCATCCTTCCTGTTCTTCCCTTCCTGTCTTGCTATTTTCCCTCTGGTGTATTCTTAGGTACTTTTATAGGTCCATGTCTGAGTATTTTCAAGGGACAAGGAGTGGCAGGTTTTACTCAAAGGTCTCAACCAGTGACCTCATTACAGCGCAAATTCTAAGCTTTCCCCGAAACAGTCTTAAAAATTGGAATTGGGAAAATGTTATTTATGTGGTTACTGCTTACTCACCTAAGAGGATTAACAAGTTTTCTTATGAGAGTGCTTTTTTTGTTTGTTTGATGTGTTTCTCTCTATCTCGCCTGTGTAACACGTGTCAGGAGCTCTACAATGGAGTTAGATTGCAGGCGGTGTATCATTGTTATCAGTAAACATCTGGTTTTGGTGTCAGACCCTCCAAATCAAAGAGGCTCCACTGCTCTGAAGTTGCGCCAAAAGCTAAATGCAACAAGTTCCCCTTCCTCTCCTGCTGCTTTTGAAAAGTGTTCTGGGAAATGTAGGAAAAAACTGAAGTAGAAACAAACAAAGCATATTATAGGGGAGAAAAAAAATCAGTTCTAGTGGTTGAGTTTGACCTGTATTGCTGGCTCTGATGTGTATGTCTGTGTTGTGCTTCAGGCCCAGCTGCAGCGCTCGTTGGACAGCTCCGTCTCCACACAGCCCAGGGCCCTGATTGGCCGACGCAGCAGAAAAGAGGTGGCGGCAGCAGGGGCGGGTACGGACAGCGGCGGACAGGGCGGCAGTCCGTTGTCAGAACAGGACTCTGGAATCCTGGATGTGGAGGATGAAGAAGAGGATGATGAAGTGAGACCCTGCAATCACACACACAAACACATGAAAGTATTTAAGCTGCAGGTGACCTTCTGATTGGCTGAATTCATCTTAGTTGAAGAAAGTTAAATTGCCAGTTTTGTCTGTTCCAGTCGTCTCTGGTTGTTAGCAATACGATCTCTGGTCTCAATGCACAGATTATCTTGTAACATTCCAAATCAAACCTTTGATGGATTTCCCATTGGCAGGGTTATCCCAATAATCCCCCAGGAGACCTCAGCTTTACTTGCTTCCTGTCGCCTTCTCCTTGTTATTTCTCCAATCTGTCACTATTCTTTTATCTTCCTCCTTTTTCTTTCATTTCTTTCATTTGTCTTTTCTTGCTCTCAGCCCCTATCTCCTTGTCTTTCCTTTCCATGTAAACCTCTTTAACTGATATCACAAAGGTATCCATTGTTAATAAAAGCATTTTGTTTTCTTCACACAATTGAGAGCAGATGCTTTGTTTTGGAGTCATAGTGCCAACTGGGATGCAGCTCAACTATTTTATTTACTGTTTATTTCTATTACAATTATTTGCCTTACTTATATGATAATATAGACCAGGCGTCGGCAATTAAGTTTGGCCTCGGGCCAGATTTTTTCCAAGCCATTACATGGCGGGCCACAACCAAAACAATGGCTAATTTATGGAATTAATAGGGGAGGATGAAAATGATAGGCGCTCGTGAAATGACAGAACAGACGTACTGAGACATTCAAGCTGGCTGATGTAGGTTAAATTTGCTGACTGGCCATTGGGGGCGCTATTAATTATCTGCACGTTTGTTAAAAAACAACAACAACCACCCCACACACACATTTCCACGTGTTGCTGTTAGCTGCGAAAAAATGGCACTATCAAAAAATCTAAAGAGAAAAGTTAGCAGTGAAAACAGGATCTTTCATGATGAATGGACAGAGAACTATGCATTCATCTGCCCAGTTTTATTAATGCCAAGCCCACCTGCCTGATCTGTAACGAAGTTGTCTTTTTGCTCTGATTTGCTCCGATTTGCTTCCGACAGTGCAATGCATTGTTATCGGTTTATATTTGTTGTGCCATCACAGTCATATAAAGGCCTAAATAACACTCACGCTATGTTTGAAACTCGTGCTACTCACATTTCTGTTCCTACGTATATACCTATGTTTGATGTCTGGCCTGTTTGATAGAAGTGTTTTAATTTTCACAATAATATGACGCTTATGTCCGTTGTTTGAGTGACAACTTGTGTTTTAGAGACTATTGGAATTTCAGCACCAGGTGCTGTCCGCTGACGTCATTTGTTTTTGCATGTTGAGCGTCCACGCTGCACCTCTCTGATGCGCTTATTCACCCTTGTATCCAGATATAACAAATAAGAATTTAGATCGATTGAAATGTTTCTGTTCTGAAAAATGAAGTTTCCAAATAAAGAGCTTTTTTGAGACTGTCAGTCCGATTTTTAAAAAGTATAATTTATTTTTTTATTTTCATTCTCTAGTTCAAACAGTCTCACGGGCCAGATGTTTTTGCTTGCGGGCCACATGTGGCCCGGGGGCCGCTAATTGCCGACCTAGGATATAGACTATTATGATCTGATGGGTGTTGTTTAAAATGAGGCAGCAACAGTTACGTGACCTGTTTTGTCACATGTTTTAGTTATGTAGGTAGTTTCGGCCTAGTAGGTTTACGTTAATTCTTTTGCTAAAGGGTAGTTTGAGAACTTTTATCTTTTTGTTTCTAATTGTTGGAAGAGATTTTAGTGAAACAATTTACCCAAAATAAATATGAAAAACTTCTTTCAATTTTTTTTTCAATCATAATCTTGAGACATAGAAACATGAAGCACATTGCAATAATGATGATAGTGGCACATTTTAAAATTTCCACCCTATTTAAAGACAAGGACAGGAGCAAATTTTGTAGAAAAGTGGCCTCTGAAGAACAGTAGGTGGTTTAAGGTCATCAGTAACATGTTTACAGACTGTTCAAAGGATGAACTTGTAGAATTTCTGTTGTTACTATAAAATGGACACAAAGCATTTCGACACTGAACTCTTCAAGTCATCCCTCCCGGGTCCTTTTTGCAGCGCTTGTTGTTCACACTCAAGGAAAGCGAAGTACAATGAAGTCGAAGAGAATAGAGCTGAACTTGTCACCCCCGTGCTACCATTCTGTTTTAAGGTCCCTGTCGTCCCCTTGGCTTATTTACGTCCTGTAAACTTGACTCACCCCTCTTCACGGGAAGACCTTGGCTCGAACAAAGGCCTGACCCCACGGTCATCAGGGTTACGACCGCATTGGCGCCGATGGTTGGCATCATCGCAGCCGTCGTCTCCTCACGCCATCCCTGCCCCTGCCATGTCTTTCCCTTTCCTCCCCCTCCCTTCATTTACAGTCGTCCCCTTGTGTCTCTGTATCCTCTTTTTCTTTGCTGCCTTTGTTATTCTTTACTTGACCATTTATGCTTTTTCTTACCTTAACTACTGTTTTCTTGTCGTCTTCACTTTTTCTACATTTTATAACTCTCCCCATCATCACTTCTTTCTCTCTTTTATTCCATCTCTGCCTGTTTGTTTCTCCGTTCCTGATTTGTTCCTCGTCAACTCTTCTCAGACCTTTTCTCCTTTTTTTGGTTACATTATCATCCATTTCCATTCTTAAATTTTAAACTACATTTACCTGCTTGTATCTCTCTTTCTCTTCTCTCTCCATCTCTCCTCTCTCCTCCACCTCTGCCTTTAAGTTTTTTGACTCTGTTTGTTCATATTGTATCAATACTCTTGTGTGTGCAGAGTTGCATCAAAGCTGGCATTGTGCTGTTCCTCCAATGATTTTTACAGAAAGCAAACTTTCCAGAGGGCAAGAGGGCACATGGTTTTTTGCTTTGTGTGTGTGTCGGTTAAAATGGGTAAATTGCCACTGTGTTGTTCTCCGGAAGACAGAGGATGTGGGTAGAGGGGAGGGAATGGAATGTAGGATGGTTAGACGGAGGGATAGTGGAAAGAAAGAGACGTATGAACGGCTGGTGACACTGTCAGAAGATTTTCAGACAAAATAATGAAGTGCTGCAGAATGCCTTGCTCTGCTCTCTCTTTCTCCCCCTCTCTCCTAGGTCTCTATCTTCTGCCCGGTGCAAAGTGGCGCACAGTGCAGCACAGCTGTCTTTGCTATTTTATGACCATTGCAGTTGTCACTTTCTCGTCCAGCGCCCACGTAGTGTAGGTAGCAAAAGTACTTGCGCCCATCTATGCGCCCCGTGTTGGTCTTAAAATAAAGAGAAAGCAAGTGCACCATTGACCAACAAAAATTTGGTCTAAAGTTAGTGGTGCACTATTTTACTGCTATTTAAAATATGCATTATTTGGATAGGAAGATATGTCTCCATAGGCAGATTCACAGCATGCGCACACTCTGCTTCTAGGACCCTGCAGTTAATCTGCAGGTCAGGAAAATTAACATTCTGATCAGTAGCAGATGGTTCTAAGTTGGTGAAATGGGATGAAGCATATCCCAATTAAAAGAGATGCTGTGTGTAAGCCCTCCACTATTCATAATAAAGTTAATTTTTATGACCCATCACTACAAGTGTGTCATTCTAGCATCCATGTTTACTTCTCCAACTTGCAGAATTCGCCATTTAAATAGCAGTGTACCAGAGGCACGTGGTCCTTAAAGGGAATGTGAGAAGACTCCGTCACATCGTCAGGTGAAAAATGGAGATGAGATAGAAATAAGAATACAACCAGGAAATAATCATATTTAAGAAGGTTAAATCAGAGAATTCTGGCTTTTTTATTAAAGAATGACTCAAACTGATTAATCAGTTATCAAAGTAGTTGCAGACTAATTTAAAAATTGATTCCTAATTGATTAATTGTTGCAGCTCTAATCAGTTCAACACAATACAACCCCCTTGTGTCAAGCACCTTACTTTGTGCTGTTCAGCTTATGCACTGTTTAAATAGCAAAGTGGAATTTGACACACTGTAAATGCACTTGAGTCATGCACTTTAGACCACGCACTATAGATTGTCTAAACAGGGCCCTCAGTGTTTCTGTCTCTGTCAATTACAGTAAAGCACAATTAGCAGTGACACGTCAGAAAAAAATCTGAAAAACAGTTGTTGTGAAAGTGTTAAAATCATGAACTGTTTTCATCAGAAATAGTTTGCCAAAACAATGATAGACATGGAATGATGCAACTACTTAGTGATAACATAAATAAAGTGAGAGATCCTCAGAGACAAAGAAGATTCTGGAAGTAGCAATGTAAAATAAAGATGAGAGAAAGCAAATCTTACTTTCTGACGTGCCGCTCGATAAACTTGTGTTGGTTCTGCCTCAAAAAACATCAAGCACAGTTTGATTAACATCATCTTTTTGAAAGGAAGGAATGCCTGTTACTTGTGGAAAATTTCTCAATATTTTTTCAAATATTGGGCATTGTAGAAAAAAAATTGACTTCTCTTTCCACTTTTGTTTCACAAACAGAACAGTTTCTCTTTGTCTTATTATCTCATGTTATGTCAGATGTAGTCGCTCTTTAAATTTCAGTTTGTTTGGTTTTCTATTTGCATAATATGCAAATACAGATGTGTGGATAAAGAAAAAGAAAACAATGGCAATAACAATACAGATGCTACCATATATAAGATGAGAGTCTTGAACAGTAAAGCAGCCTATCGTGAGGTGTTTTTGTTGATTGCTCATATCGTTTCTCTCTGTAGGTCCCAGGAGCTCAGGATTTAGTGGATTTCTCTCCAGTTTATCGCTGTCTGCATATCTACACTGTGCTGGTGAGTTCATCCTTTTCTCTTATCTCCATAACTTTCATCTGTATTCATCTGTCACCTGATGTTTTATCCTCGACTCAACTTGATCCACGAGCACTCCACTCTGTAGCACATGTGAACATGTTTGTACAGCCTGTTTTAATGATGATGAGCTCTAATCACGATTCTTTCCTTTTATAAACCACTTCTTATATCTCTGCCCCCCTCATGCACACAATTGCTGACTTAGCAGTAATATTAACAGTGGTCTGCAGTCCAAATCATGTATTCACTTCACTTGTCGATGAAGAACACATTAGCCCAAATTTCATTATTCTGATTCTTGGTTTGACTCAATAATAACTTTCAACAGACACCATGATAGGACTCAGTTTAACTTTATTGTCTTGTCATTATAAGAAAAAACAATTACAGTAATAATGTAGGTGAATATAGGAAGATGTTGAAAATGGAGAAATGGGTAATAAAAACAGCCAACACATTCTTTTATTGATTTTTGAGAGAGCACACTGAACAGTAGGAGGTGGGAGAAAGTCTTTCATCATGGTAGATGTAGTTTAATATTGTGATGAAGTTTTACACCTGACAAATGTATTTGACTGTCAGAATCAGAATGCGGTTTACTAAGGAGGTTAAACAAATAATAAATGTGAAAAATGGGAGGATAAGTGTATGATCTACTGTATGGTAATGGCACATTTCCTGGCACGCGTATCCTATCAAGATCAAATGTGGTTCATCTACACACTGAGATCTATAAAAACAGACTTGGCTGTCAGTGCATATTTCATGAATCTCACATTAGATTTTCTTATTTTCCTGTTGCTGCTTTGTGCAAAAACAAATGAGATGAAAATAAGATAAATCATAAACAAGTAACATTTATGCATGAGGCCCATTGAGTCAGATGTGGAGATCATAAGTTAATGAAATCTTTAGTGTCCATTGGACGGGATAAGAGTTGTGTCACTGGGGGTCCTGGGTCTTGTTGATAAGGTCAGCTGCAGTCAGAAAGACATTATATACTTTAGTATGCTTAGTACTTGTGCACTGAACCTGTAAGTCCAATATTGCCATAAAGCAGTCCTGCTTATTAGTTTGCAGCATTGCCCACAATGACCTTATACAACCAAAGATATAAAGGGGGAAGCTGCCTCAGTTGAACCAGCAAAATCTGTGATGGTCAATGGTCGCGTCTTGTGATATACAATATGTTGTCATATCGCTCAGCCATAAAGGAGAATAACTGCTCGGTTTATGTACAGAGAGGTATACTGTATATGATGCTTTAAGATGAGGCCTCTGGCTCGAGCCTGGCTTCACTCCAATCAAGCTGCTGCAGTGTGTGTGTGTGTGAGAAAGAGGGAGAGTGTGTGTGTGTCTCATCTCAGTTAGAGTGAAAGCGACATGGGTGGAGGTGTTGACTGGGCCATGACTGGGTTAGTTGCACATTTTGGGGTCTGTGTGTGTGTGTGTGTGTGTGTGTGTGTGTGTGTGTGTGTGTGTGTGTGTGTGTGTGTGTGTGTGTGTGTGTGTGTACGCCTGCAGGCTTGTCGGGGCTGTGACCGGGTCAACACGGCCAGAGGGTTGGCTGTTTCTGTTCACTTTGTGTGTGTGTGCATGTGTGTGTGTGTGTGTCTGGGGGGCTCTCTGGCAGGGGGACAGGAAGTGCATGAACTTTGACAGGAAGGAGAAAATGAACGGGCAAAAAGAGCGATAGAGGGAGGGGGGCAGAAAGGGAGAGTGGAGAGGTTAGGGAAAGTGTAAAGGGGGCAAGTTGATGGAAGGAGCGGAAGAATAAGAGATCGGGAGGCTACAGAGAAGGGAGAACAAGGCTTAATGATAGAGGAGGAGGAGAGATGAGGGAAGAGAAGACAATGTTAGCATTGTGTGAGTTGATGTTTAAGGGCTTTTGGCATATGAGTTTTTAATGGTCAGCAGGTTATAACAGTGATTTCTAACCTTTTTGCTTGCGACCCCTTAAATATGCTCTTTGTAAACACACAAAAGTAATGTTTTCCTTTACAGTGAAAGCAGCTTGCACTAGCTCCAAAGATGCATGTTTAGGATGTCCTCACGCATTCGCTCGAATGAAGCTTAGTGGATGTGTTGTTTGCTGGCAGTCACTTTTGAGAAATAAAGTTCCTTTGAGGAAGAAAGCCTAAAAATGGTTGATTGTTGAGTCTCATCGGAGACAGTTTATCGAGGCAATCATGAGCGAGCATGGACCAACACAAATCAACTGTGTGTGATAAAGCAGATACCTGACAGTACAAACAGCGACAGAGGAAAGAAATTACAGAATATAGTGATTCAGTTAGAAGCAAAAGGCACTGAGAGATGAACATAAAGAAACTTTTAAAAATGTCTTTCTCTCTGCCCCCTGTACACACATGAGCTGAGTATCACAACACTCACTTGTTCGAGGGGGAGAGAAGGAGGCTCGTCAAGGTTTGGCCATGGTTGGCGAGACGTGACCGCAGCCTGATGGGAGAAGAGTCAGGCTTGCTTTGGCGCCGATCAGAGTAGGTCTTTTCCGCAGCTCAGTGTGATAAAAGCAGTAATGGAAATGCAAATCAGTGCTACATGGTTTGACTCAGCACAGCCAAAAATGCCATTGTCACTCATTGCCACCACACACAAACACACTCATTGCCATGAGTGTGTTTGTGTGTCTGTACTGACAGCAGTCACCAGAGAAGTCGATTCTTTCCTTTACATCCTCCCTCTCTTTACTCTCACAATGTGACTTTCAAATACATTTCTCCTCCAGTCAGCAGTCAACATGGACAGAGAGACTAATTATCTTATTGTAAACAGTGCGGTCGGCTCCTCTGTAGTCGCTGCTGCACACAGGTTTACGAGCAAACATGAAAATAAATTCACTTTTTCATCCCAAAAGTTTAAAACATAGACTCTGAGCTCCCCTCCTGCCAGTAAAGTAGCCGGCATCAGAGCAACTCCGGTGTTTCTTCCTCCAGAATCTCCAATCTGCCACCGACCCTCTCCCAGAGCTCCCCGGCTCTGAGCAGCTGTCAGTTGGCTCTGTGTCTCAGCTCCAACTGGTCCCCTTGGTCCTCAGCAAAAGCCCCACAATAGACATGAATCAACACAACTGAAGTTAAAGTCAAAAGTAACTGGGTGAGCTAACAAACTCTTGAGCTGAGCTCAACTTACCTGTGATTGGTTTAAGTCTGCTGTCACAGGCCAGATTCCCTAAAGGCTGAAAACAGAGCCAAGAGGAGGTGCAGAAGTCTAGTTTTTGTCTCCACTTGATTTACAATATTCTGAAAGGTTATTATGAAATTATTTCTCAATGATACCAAAAAAATGTTTAAGTGGTCCCAGTCCATCCCTGACCACCTCCAGAGGTGGCTTGGGGCTGATGGGATCACTGTTCATCTTCTATACGTCATTGGTGCATTTGCACCTGTGCCGTCATGTGGTCAAGCACCAAAAATGCACTTTAATAAATTGTGTAAAGGGGTCCTCTATACTGTACCACTTGGATAGGCTAAGGGGGAGTTGAAAAGTTTAGTTCACTTAAATGAAAAACGAGCAACAAGAGGATGTTGAAAAAAGGTAAAAGAGAGGCGAAAAAATAAGTAGGCAAACTTGGTGAAATGGCTGAAGTAGAAGAGAAGAAAGTGAAAGAGGGAGAGAAAAGAGGAAAAAAAATAACTTAAATGTTGTCAAATTTGGAAAATTATTCAAGTCCAATTTTATTGATATAGCCCAAAATCCCAAAATTGCAGTTTTCCTTAAGGGGCTGTACAACGTACAGCACACGTAGACCTTTGATTTGCATAGGGAGGAACTCCCCCCCAAAACATAAACCTGAAATGATGAACAAGTGGTAGTGATAAGAAAAGAGAAGAAAGAGGAGGGGAGGGTAAAGGTCAGCGGAGGTACAGTGGCGGTGTTTCCAGGAAGGGGAGAGGAGAGAGTGAATCGGCCTCAGAGCGATAAGGAGTGAAGAGGAGGGGGAGGAAAGGAGGGAGGTCACAGGGAGGTTAAAGGGGCAAAAACAGGAAGGCGAGGGTGAAAACACAACACAGAGGGAGATTAGAGAAAGGGGTAACTATAAGGGTGGGAACGAGGAGAGGAGAAGAGGGGGGAGAAAATGAAAGAGAAGGAAGGCCAATGGAGAAAGGAGAGAATGAAGGATGAGAGATGGAGGAGAGGGGAAAGGAGTGTGTTCTGTCTCGGGAAGGTGTTGAAAGGTCTGACCTCTTCACCTCTGAGGTCAGCCTCACTTGTTCGATACTCTCTACCTCACTCCCTCTCTTACACACACACTCTTTCTTATAAACCCCAATTCCAAAAAAGACAAGATGCTGTGTAAAACAAATACAAACAGAACACAATGATTTGCAAATATTTTTCAACCTATATTCAGTTTTATACATGCAAAGACAAGATGTTTAATGTTCAAACTGATTAAGTTTGTTCTTTGTAAACATACACTTGTTTTCAATTTGATGCCTGCAGCACATCTAAAAAAGTTGAGACAGAGTCATGTTTATCACCTTTTCTTTTAACAACATTCACTAAGTGTGAACTGAGGACACAAATTACCGAGGTTTTGAAAACAAAATTCTTTTCCATAATTGCTTGATGTATGACTTCAGGTGCTCAACAGTCCGGGGTCTCTGTTGCTTTATTTTGTGCCTCATAATGCACCACACATTTTCAGTGGGAGACAGGTCTGGACTGTAGACTGTCTGAAAGCAGTCTGAAAGCAATCTGAAATGTTGACTCATCAGAGCACAGTGCACTTAAACACTTTGTGTCAGTCCATCTCAGATGAGCTCAGGTCCAGAGAAGTCTGCACTGTTTCTGGATGTTGTTGATATATGGCTTTCGCTTTGTATGGTAGAGTCTTAACTTACATTTGTAGATGCAGCGACAAACTAATGTGACAATGTTTTTCAAAGTGTTCCCAAACCCATATAATATACTTATATTACTATAGTATAT
This sequence comes from Lutjanus argentimaculatus, assembly GCA_034769285.1. Lineage (NCBI taxonomy): Eukaryota > Metazoa > Chordata > Actinopteri > Lutjaniformes > Lutjanidae > Lutjanus > Lutjanus argentimaculatus. The sequence continues at coordinate 952,345 of JAWZSL010000074.1, read as the reverse complement.
ACAATCGTGTTGGTTTTTAATTTAGTGCTGTCTGAGGGGTCAAAAGTCACCAGTATTGAATGCTGGTTTTCAGCTTTGCTCCTTACATGCAGAGGTTTCTCTAGATTCTCTGAATCGTTTAATAATATTATGGATTGTAGATGTTGATGCAGTTCTGTGTTCAGTGGTAAACCTTACCCCATCTGTGCTTGTGAACGATTGAGGCTTTCGAGGATGCCCCTTTCATACCCAATCATGATACTGTCACCTGTTACCATTTAACTTGTTTACCTGTTGAACGTTCCAAACAGGTGTTTGTTGAGTGTTCCACAACTTTTCCAGTCTTTTGTTGCTCTAGTTTTTTGGAACGTGTTATGGGCATCAAACTCAGAATGAGCTCATATTTACAAAAACAATAAAGTTAATCAGTTTGAACATTAAATATCTTGTCCTTGTAATGTATTCAGTTGACTATAGGTCAAAAAGGATTTGCAAATCATAGCATTCTGTTTTTATTTACGTTTCACATTCCAAATGAATCTGTTCCTTCTATGATTTGCTGCAATATTGTAACTGTTCTTTTTGGATTAAAACAAGGATTCTTTTCTCTTTTTTTTTGTGAAAGGATGCTGGTTCACACATTTTCACACACACCACACACACAACACACACACTTGGCAGAGACTGTTATATCCATTAAGGTGGTGTTGCAGCAGTTTGAATGACAGGCCATTGGGCAGAGATGTGGATTTACCATTAGAAAAGAAAACCAGAATGTCCAGCACAGTTTGCTGTACTGGCCAGGGGGGTCGACTGGAAAATAATGAACACACACACACTCTCACACACGGTTTGATTGTTAAATGAGAATGACTTGTACTCACACAGGCACGCGCATGTAACCGTTTCATTTATTTTTCTAGTAAACCTGGATGTGGAATCCCATTTGCAATCAAGACCACCACTTTCTCCACATTTTTTTTTCTTCTCCTCCTTCATCCATTCTCTCCCCTCATCCTTCTCTCCTTCTCTTTTCCATGTTTAAAGTCCACGATTTTCCAGCCGTAGTCGAGCAGCGTTGGGCCTGAACAATACTCCTTTGTTACACTCACACACGCACAGCACGTAGAGAAATGTGGACAGAGTTGTGATCAATGTAAACATGGGCTTGAAGTCCAACACACTGAGCGGAGCAGAGGGGAGGAGAGGGAAGCAGCAGTAGTGACTGCATCACGCTGGTCAGACTGGGAGCTCTGAGCTGCATCAGAACAGGACAGCTGGAACTCACATAACTGCTCTGACACTCCGGTTATTCTGAAGCTTTTAACATCACCATTTAAAACTGCAAAATCCATTTCACTGCATATTGTTTACTGTTTATCTTGTTCCTGCTCATTTTTCAATCATGTAAAATGTATATATTGAATTTGTGTCTCATCTGTTTTGTGAAATTGGTATTGGAAAATACACAGAAATTAGCAAAATAAACAAATGAAATTGATTCTTATCAAATTGCTACAATCAGTGCTTTCCTTGGTGGGGGTGAAGTGAATCCTGAAAAATGTGCACTGTTGACCAATAGCAAGCTGTGTTGACAGAGCTGACTTTTGAGAAAATGGAGAGCCACAGAGTCCAAAATGAAGGATGCTATCAGAAGCCGTGTTTCCATCCAAATGTGTTGCAAATTCTACCTGAATTTCAAGTAAATCTGTAGAAGAAAATTTGAGTGAATGCTTGTTTCCATCTACTCTCTTATGCAGTTATTAGGAGTTGGTTCATTGAGATCAGCAGTAGGTGGCACCAATTCTCCAGTCGGAAAACTGTTGTATGATTGCAGAAGAAGACAGTGTAATTAAAAGAGCACCGGTCGAACCTGAGAAAAACAAGGTAGAAAACAGGATGTAAATCTGGTTACATAAGCGATCATGGATGTATTATCGAGCCATGGGAGCTATGACTAGACTGTAGGAGCAGAAATAGCTGAACAGTCATTTGAGTTAAATGAACTTATTCGGAAAACGTGTTTCCCAGAATGGACAAACCAAACACTATTTTTTTTTTTTTTTTTGTGGCCACATTGGGTTCTCCTACACACTTGGAATGGGGGGGAAAGAGGAGGTGTTTGCCCTCTGCAAGATCACCCCTAGTTGGCATTAATTCTACACACTGGCCCTTTAAATCTTTGCTTAAAGGCAATAACCATCTCAAGTGATGTCAAAGTTTTTGCATTTTGTAGTTTTCTAATTTCATAAAATTGTTTTCTAATGCAGATAAGAATACATTGATGGACACATTGATTAGCCTTTCTGTTGAAGGACAAACCTACCTGCAAAAGAGGAATTGTTTTTCGGACAGTTATGATCCAGGATACAATGAGTACAGATTTCTTTTGAATAAACAGCGTGAACTTATCGTGCTGTTGGAGACCAAACTAATTAGCTTGTTAAGTGAAAATTATGAAGAACAAAATGATGTACAAACCTGAGAACAAAATGCCAGGGTGGGATTTAACAGCCCAGTAGAAAGAAGTTGTTAGGACTGACAAGTGCTAGCCCAGCTGGTCACCAGGTTACAGATTAGCTAGGGCCCTTGCCCAGTAGTAATGTAGAAATGGAAGCTCCTAGAACCAAATATTTTGTGACTCTCACTGGGTCCCTTTTTGGTGTGACCTGATGTTTTATCCATATTTAATTTGGACTTCATCTTGTTTATCTCTTCTTTTCTTTTCTTTTCTTTTTTTTTTCTTTTCTTTTTTTTCCTTTTCTTTTTTCTTTTTCTTTTCTTCTTGTCTCAATGCTCATTTGTTTTTTATCTGTGTTTATCATAGTTTTTTCTCTTATCAGTTTTTTTTACCGGATTAAGGTTTTTTTTGACTCCATGTTTTTCTTCTCTTTTTCTTTCTTTTACTTTGTTTCAGCTTCTTCTCTGCTTGGTCTGTATTTGTCTCTCTCTACATCTCTTTGCCTCCACTGTGTATGTGGCGTTGTAGCAGACACACACAAACACACAATATCTCAGCCCTGTGTTTCACCTCTGTGCTCTCTCTCAGGGACAGCGAGCTCTGTATAATGAAGAGTTCATGGCCGTTTGATGCTGCTGGTTTGTTGAAAACACATTGTTCAGCTGAGGAGCAAACTGGGAATTAAAGAATTAAAAGTTTTTGTCGCCTCACAACATCAAACTAAACGTAGTTCCAAAACACTTTCTAGATCTTGACCAGTGGGGTTCATATTCATACATTTACTTTATTGTTTTGCTTGCTAACATGGTGATGTGTTTTCAATGGACATTGTTTCGCTTAGGGCCAGATTAAAGAATTAAAAAACATGTTTAAATGCAAAACTCCCTTCTAGATATTTATGTTATACTCCATTTGTGTACCTATAATTTATTTAACATTTAGTGAGAGTGAAAAGGCCAACAGAAACAACATAAATACATCTCATCAAAAACTTCTGCAGAGATGTACATTTATATACAGAAAAAGACAATTTAACGTCTTCTTGAAGGGCCACTCCACAGATTTTACACATGAAGTTCAGTTTACATGCCATTAGAAGCGCTACATAGCCTGTAAAAATAATATTAGGCCTTTATAAAATATTCTTATTGGTCAACTTTCTCCTCTCCTAGCTAGCAAATCTACATAAATCGGTAGCTAGCTAGTTACATCTGATAGCTAATGTTAGCAAAACACTGGCTTACTAGCTAGCTTATCAATCATTAGCTGTCTAGTTAGCTAATGTTTTGACAACAGTAGCAAATTTAAGATATGACTGTATGTGGCTTTTACAGGTCCCCCAGCAACATCTTTTAACAATCTTCAAAATTTGGTTTTCTTTTCAACATAAATGAGCCAAATACATAGCATATGGAAGTGTAGAGCAAAAAGGGTTGGGATTTAGGAAGATGACACATAGAGAGCCATTTATTTATTTTACTTTGGTAAATACTTTTAAAAAATCAGAAATCATCAGGCTAGATTCTCTTATGCAATGAAAGTCTCTTTTCCAAATATAGTGACTAAATAAAGTGAGAATAAGTGACGGACTGTGATTTACCTCTGGTTTCTTCTCCTTTTTATTACTTTGCTTAGATGGCACTAAAGCACAAGGTCTTGGAAAACACAAAGGAGTGTTTGTTTATTTCCAGAATGTCTCTATTTTTATATCTTACCAGCTGCTATCACAGTGATAGCAGCTACTGGTCACCACACACATGAACATATAATGTCATCACCAGAGCCCAGCGGTCAGCAGTGTAGAAATACTATATGTGTGCTGGTGGTGGTGCTCTGGTCTGTAGGTAAAGGGGGCATGTTGTGTTATCTGCCCAGTCCTGGGCTCTTATCTCTGAGCTCACCAAGGACTTTGGGTCCTGGTCCGGACCCCAGAAAGATCACAAATTTCTCACACAGGAGAAGGGCCGATAAGAGAGAGAACTTCTGTGTAATGGAAGGAAAAGATATGAGGTGGTTAAGTTTAGAAAGCTGATTCTGTGTCTCTGTGTGCGTGAGCGGATTTTAGTTTTGATGTCTGACCATTGACGCCAACCAAAACTGAACAGCAACCAGTGCTAGTCATCAAAGACACATTCTCTATCTCTCTCTTACTCACTTTGTCTCTCACATGACCTTATCTCAACTTTCCCATCATTCAGTGGTTCTAGCCTTTGGTTTTATACCTCATTAAAATCATCTGCCCCTAAAATCAATAACGGCCTCAAACAACCTTAAACATTTGGCTGCATACCTTGCTACTGTCAATGATGAAGTGCAGCTTCACTGTTCGGACCACATGTTCATTTTTCCAGTCTAGCTGAAAGAGCAAGTGGGTGGGTAGTGGTAATCCTGACTGCTGAAATGGGACATACAGCAACAATATTCTGACACAAATTGAAACCAATCTGGTTTTTGCTTTTTTCTTCTGCTTTTTTTCTAATAAAAGGTATTTGCCGGTCCTTAGAGTAGTTAAAGGTCCTGCTAGGTCATAAAATGTCAGAACTATGTTTTAAAATAGTATAAAAGGGTTTGTATAACGTTAGTATAAATGATTGATGGTGAGTTTATCAGTAAATCAGGCCAGTAGTAGTATCTTGTCATCGGAGCTCAGCACGGCAGTAACTTGGCTCTCCATTACAACAGGGGTACCTGCTAGAAGGTGTGTCTTTTAACTCAGTAGTTTTCAAATTGGGATCTGGGGACCATCAAGGGTCCTTGAGTGGGTTGTAGGGGATCCCCAGCAAAAGGGAGTATAGAATATTTTAACCTTTTCAACATTTCTTGGAAGTTGGAACGACAATGGAAGAAATAGTGTTGGCCGTTTTGATTAATAATTCATAGTGATCTTAGCATGATCATTGATTGACTATGAAGACTTTATCCTCAAACATAAAAATAAACAAAATACTCAGAGGGGATGCCTAAAGATAAAATTCTCTCAAATTGGGGGGCATCACCATGAAAGAGTTTGGGATGCTATCTTTTAATTGATGACGCGGCTGTAAAACAGTGGAAAAACATTTTATTTCCTAGAAATTCTTCACAATAAAAGTCCCCTGCTCTTTTGTTTTCCATCCATCCATCCATCCATCCACCTGGTCTTACCTGTAATTTGTGTTTTAGGGTTTGCGTGATGTGTTTGAGAACTACTACAGAAAGCAGAGGAGGAAACAGGCTCGCCTTGTGCTGCAGCCCCACTCTAACATGGTATGACCCCACACCACGACTCTGTGTCAGTCTGGATGCACTTGAAGTCCACACACTAACTACACCTGCCCTTCCCCTGCACACACACTCCCCTCTCCCATTCACACACACACTCCCTCCTTAATCTATAACTTATGTCCACTGCTGTTGTCATCATCAGGAATATTGAACAAATGGAAGGTTTAATGCTAGAAATATGTTAAAAACAGTGTATTAGTGTGTTATCAGAATTAAATCCAGCTTATCATTTTTTAATGCAAGTTTATTGTATCAGGCAAGTTAAGTAGTATTTGCTGCTGATTATTTTTATCTTTCTATACTTCCTATACTTCCTTCCTTTGTCATTGGACTCTCTATCCCTCTCTCTGTTTCTCCCAATCTCCCTCTGTTTGTTTTTTTAATTCTTTTACATTTCTAGCATGAAACTCTGGAAGGATACAGGCGGTACTTCAATCAGATTGTTGGGTAAGTCTGTTCATTTGTCTCTTCCTCCATCAATCCATCCTGTTTGAAATTTTCTCACTGTCTAGATTTCAACTGGATTGAACATTTTTTCTTTTAACTATGACAAAATAAAAAACATGTCTTTATAAAAAATGTGTAGAATGGTTTACAAAAATGTATCAATACATTTTTTTCATAGAATGTTTTGAAACCTGTTTAGTCTTGTTGTACAGAAATATTTGTGTTTTATCTGTACTATATATCTACTGCCCTTTACTCTTCTTATGCAGTATGTGTAAGTTTAGCTGTTTACAGTATATAAACAATAACATATTTTAACTGTAAGGAGTAAGTTGCAATGAGTGTAACAAATCCATCCATCCATCATGCATCCTCCTTCCCCTAACCTGCTCTCAGACCTTCATTCATACAATTCATGGATCTATCCATCCTTACATCCACGTCATCTCTTGACCCACCTCTCCATCTATACATCCACTCTCCATCTATTCATCCTCCCATCTATCTATTCCATCCACTCATTGTAAGCCTTCTGTGTAACTTGGCAGAAGATGGAGTGAGAGACGGTGAGAAAGAGAAACTTCGAGTGAAAGCAAACATTCAGCGTTTAGCGGCACCTCATTTCACGTCATTTGAGTGACTCCTGACCATTTGACATCTTTTCATCTCTCCTCCTCGACGACTGTTTTTTTCCATCCGTTTTCATCCCTCTCTGCCCACACTCACCCTTCCCCTTCTTTTACTTTTCCTCTCATCCATCACTCCATCCACTTCTCTCCATTGCATTCACACACACTTGCACACACACTCTCCTCTCTCACAAACACACACAGTGGTGACGATTGATAGAGTGTGTGTGATGGTGGTTGGCTTATTGCTGTTATTTCTTCTGTCTGTCTGACTGGAGCAGACGCTTTTATAAACACACACCGCCAAGGCTGGACACCAACACACACACACATGCATACACAATGGTGCACACGCCCTCAGGTCTGTTATTCCCATTTGAAGTTTTGGAAAGTGCCATCCAATGTCTCTCATCCATTGCTGTTTCTCTAGTGTTCAGTCATCCTTTCATCCATTCTTCCCTTCATTTCCCATCCATCCACCCGTCCAGCACATCACCCTTTTATCTGCAACAGTCTGAGTTGTTCAATAATTTAATCTTGCCTTTATTCTCTGTAACAAGTGAACAGCTTGTTGTTAAACATCATTTCAATTCATTCAACTTTTATTTACACATGGCACATAGATGAGAGAATTTAATGTCTTGCATAGTCAACTTTTCTACATATTAGGAGTGTAACAATATATCAATCTGGATCAATATGTGAATTCGCGTTCAACATGATATCGTTAATATCATCGCAGACCCTGAACTGATCAAATCGATCAGCAATTACGAGCTTTCCAAGATCTACTGTGTTATATTTGATTAATGTGATTGCACTACATGCATGATCTGGGTCAATTCTATAGTTGCCATCAGTTGCATAGTCTAAAATGTATCACCAATTAATGGTGGAGAGTCCTTTGGATATTTTGCCATATGTCCCACTGTTTTACAGAGGTGTGGGCTTAAGTCAAACTCAAGTCGCAAGTTTGATGACTTCAGACCCGGCTTGACAAAATCAAAAAAGACTCGCAACTCGACCTGGACTTTAACACCAGTGACCCCTGACTTCACTTAGACGTAAGCCTTTTGACTTGAAAATGCTTGATTCTTTCCCCAAAGACCGAAGAATAAAAAGTATGTCAATTAAAAAGAATTGATTAATTTTTCCTTTATTTCTTGAATCACTAGGGTTAACACTATTCATTCTCAGCAGGTCAACACTTAAACAAACACAGCATCCAATCAAGTTGCAGGAGAGAAGCATGAAGGACTTTTGGCACATTACTGAGTGCCAGTTGGAAAAAATGAGACCAAAGACGTTTCATTCACGTACAAAAACTGAACAGTGGTCAACAAAAACCAAACTGCAGTATGCAAAACGTGCGGGCAGAAAATTAAAGTTGGAGGTGCAACAACTTCCATCTTTCAACATTTAATGTTGGACAAAGAACAGTAAGTTGATGCCATGTTGTTTAAATGGCATTGCATTTGGTGAATGACTTCTTTAGGACTCAAAGTTTAGGACTTGGAACGTGCCTATCTTGACTTGGAACTAGAGTAGAGTAAAGACTTGAGACTTACTTGTGACTTGCAAAGCAATAACTTGGTCCCACTTCTGCTATTTTACCCTCTGTAAAACCTCACTTTCTACTGGCAGTTTTAGTCCTCCCATCTCTCAAGAAATGCAACCATGACCCTCTTGATTTTAATCATTTTAGACACTTCTTCAAATTACCATTTTTATCAAAGGTTTTAGAAAAACTTGTTCCCTCAAAGTTTGTTTTTTTTAAATGAGTAATCAGAATGTATTTGAAAAAAGTAAAACGTGGAAAAAGTAAAAGATCAATTGAAAATTCTCCCCCTACATATTTACACTCCTCAGTAAAGACAAAGAGAAGACTAACCATGCATAGTCGAGCCACAGAGTCGACCACACTGTGGCTCATTGTGGTCTGGCATGGCTCTTTGGGCACTGGTTTGAGTGAGACATGTTGTCAGTGGACGTAAACCAAAGTCACGGTTTAAGACATTTCACACAGGCGTCAATTCAAGAAAGCAGTACAACATATGATTGACGATTGCGGTTCGTAGCTGAGACATCAACAGCTTTTTATGCTTGATTGGATGAATGTGCCACTTTCTTGGCTGTTGTTGGTGCTCTCAAATGATTTTCAAACTGGGTAATCATGCCGGCTTTTCTGGAAAAGTTATGAGAATTCACTAAAACGATCCACCATAAATTACTTAACAACATTTATAATTGATTTTATGTTGATAATGCCTAGTTTAAATAGCTGTTAGCAAGGCATTTCGATCCACTGCTGTTATGCAAACAGTAGGAATTGACCATATCAAAATAAACAGCTGGTGAAGCTAAATCTACAGTCATTTAACTATTACAGAAGAAGAGGGCGCAACAAGATGATGTAATTAAAATTAGAGAGTGACAGTCAAACCTGAAACTGTGGAAAACCATGTGGAAAACATGATGAAAATATGATTCCATGTTTGCTCCATGTATAAATTTGAAGATCGGTCTACACAGACCTCATGTTTTTATCTGGTGCTTTTTTTTGTCTCTTCAGTAGAAAGTGATAAATATGGTGAATGCTTAACGTCTGTCATCATTTATTCGCCAAGTCCAATATTCTTACATTTTGTTATATTTTGTTTCTATCAATACATAAACATTCCACCCCAGCTGGACATAAACATTTTTGCAACATTTTTACATTTTTGTGTGTGGTTTTTTTTTTTTTTTTTTTTTTAACCCCCCAGTTTTATGGCTCCAATGGCACTAACAACAGCCATGGCCAGAGGCATTATGTTTTCAGGTGCCCCCTTATTTGTTCATCTGCCTGTCCATCCAAATGTTCAGATTTAGATGTAGATTTTGTTGGTCAAAGATCGAGGTCACTGTGACTTCACAAGGCATGTTTTTATGCCTCCATAGTGGCAACAGGCATCATGTATTCTGTCTGTCATGAATGCCTTCACAGAATTTCTTCACAGTTGGCACAAGTGTCCACTTGGACTCAAGGATGAACTGATTAGATTTTGGAGGTTAATGCTCGAGGTCACTGTGACCTCACAAATCATGTTTTTGGCCCAAACTCAAGAATTGATATTTTACTTATGACAAAATTAAAAATAAAATGATGAAGTAATGACATTTTCTATCCTGAAGGTCAAAGGTCATCTACACTGTTACATAATGTTCATCACAAACAGCTGAAACTCGTCGTTCTTACACTTTGGGTTTTCTACAGATCCTTTAAGCTCATTATTCTGCTGTATGACGATTTAAACTCTGTCTTTGTCGTCTTCTTTCTCACCTTCTGTCTTTCCTGTCCTCCGTCCATCCAGCTTCTTTGTTGTGGAGGATCATGTCCTTCACACCACGCAGGGTTTGGTCAACAGAGCATACGTGGAGGAGCTTTGGGAGTTGGCGCTGTCCAAAATCGTTGCTGCCTTGAGGACACACTCTGTAAGGACACACAACCAAAAAACAAATACACACTTGAGAGCACAAAACCCATCTATTCACAAATGTGTGTATAATGACAGCACTTTACACCAAGCACACTGACACACTCCTCTGTCTCCTCAGTCATACTGTGACAACCCTGACCTGGTGTTGGATCTGAAGAACCTCATTGTCCTTTTTGCTGATACACTGCAGGTATGTGTCAGTGATTAATCGCACACTGGGAAGAAAGGAAAAGCTTGCCATCGCCCTTTCTTTCATTTTGGTCTTGTTGTACTTTGTGTTCTTATATTCAGGTATCTTGGCACATACCAAGTAACCTATGTGACCCCAGGGGCCCATGAAACTTGTTCAAAGTCTGTTTTGTAGTTTAAAAATGGACGGCTGCCAATCTCTAAAGAAAGACTTTCTTTCTTAAATCGACCTTTTTAGAAGTAGATGTTTATCATCTGATGTCAGTTTATTCTCCACTGTATGTATGAACTAACCTGAATGGATGGAGTGTGATGGATTAGGGGATGAAGGGGAGATAGAGGGGATGTGGGTAAAAAACCGGACGGGGAGAACATTCGTAAATGAGTGATAGAGAACAAGGGAGAGGGCGTGATGAATGGATGGTGTGATGCCCAAAAGTCGGTTCACGTGAAGTGATGAGGTGCCTCCGAATGGCTGAATTCACCCACTTTTCTTCTTGTTTTTATACAGGCTCAGACTTTCCTGTCATCCTGTCAGTGCTGCCAGAGTCCTATTTGTGCTAATGCTGTGTTAACAACATGTACTAAATAATGGATCAACCAAAAATTGTTAATTATTTGTTAAAAATGCCATACTGTTCCTTATGGCACAAACGTCTCAAAAATAACCAAGACCTCTCACTGTCTCTTGAGTACTGTGTGCAAACCACAAAGCAACAGGCCACATTTCATTGGTGATGTTAATCTCAGGAAAAAAAAAAGAAGAAAAGGAATGGAAAATTAAGGCCAATGGCCCACCGTGTTCCAGATTCTGTGCATTGCAAATTATTTGGATGTTTATTGAAAGGTCAAGGTCACTGTGACCCCAAGTCTGTCCCACTCTTATGAAGCTGATACCTCAGGAACACCTAGAGGGAATTTCCTCAAATTTGGTACAAGTGTCCACTTGGATTCAGCGGATGATTTGGTTAGATCTGAGTGGCCAAAGTTCAAGGTCACTGTTACCTCATGACCTTCCTATTCTCGTGTATGCGGTTCAGGATTGCCTTGATGTAATTTCCTCAAACTTGGTACTCTGGACTTACCTTGAAATTTTTATCCTACCTAACCAGTCACTCCTTATGCCTAAACCCCACCAACCCAAGCTGTGAAGGCAACAAGTACTAGCCAATCAGAGGCTGAGTAGGGTGTATCATGACTTTGCCCTCCTGGGAATAATAAGAATAAGAATAGAATAATTGGTATCTGTACTTATGTGAAATCGCCATAGTTCAGTGCCTAATAAATGTATTTTTTCAAGCTCAACTGCACATTTTAGAGTGTCCCTTTATTGTGAGTAGTTGAAGGCACGCTTGTGTCATAATCATGCTGTTTAACAGCATCTCTAAATCCCACATCTGTCAGGTGGCCGGATTATTTTTGTAAAGGAGATGTGCTCACTAACAACGTCTTATCTTTTTTTACTTCAGCTTATGAAAAATGGGACCAAAAACTAAAGTGTTGCTTTTATATTTTTTGAGGATATTTTGAGGTGCATATTATGCTGTTTGCTGTCCCTGTTTTTTATATGAAAAAAAAAACAAAAACTGGTTGCCATTGATGGAAGCCACAGCCAAGAATTGGTTGCCAGTTTCTCAAATGATTGCCTGTGGTAACCTGGAGAAGGTTACTGTCAAATTGTGGTGACAAGGTTTAGACATCAGCTTGGCCTCCTTGTTCTTGTGCATGTTCAGGAGCAGCTGGACGCTGACTGGTTGCTCTGGTTTTCTCTCCTGCAGGGTTATGGTTTCCCAGTGTCACAGCTGTTTGACATGCTGCTGGAGATGAGGGAGCAGTACGGAGAGATCCTGCTCAAGAGATGGAACTCACCTTCAGGTATCGACAACAGATAGACGACCAAACAGTCGCCGTTTGAGTGGCAGAATCAGAAAGTTGATTGGGAAAGTGGAGCTGCATAGGTGAAAAGTTTGTTTTTTAGAAGCTGAGGACGTGTTACAGAGTGAGTGCTGGCGTGACCTTCCCCTTTCTAGTCATAAGGTCATGAGGGCGCAGCAAGATTGTGGGACCACCACACACACACTCACACCGCCGTGTTGGTTTGTGGGAAACTTCCTTGTCCTGGTTTTGAAGTTTTACGAGCAGCCAGAGAGAGGAAGTGTTTTAAAGCAAACGTCCGGAACATTCTCTACCCTTCAGAATGGGTAGTACCCTCACAAGATTGTGTTCACTTATATGTGTGTATGTGTGTGTGTGCTGCGCGCGTGTGTGTGTGATTGGGCTTACATGCCATTGTTTCACCATCGCTTTTGTCCAATGACACCAGTGGGACTTGGAGCGAGAATGGACAAACAAACACACACTCTCTCTCTCCTACTCACACACACGCCACACACACACGCACACACACATACACAAACACACACTGGGGAAGCCACAGGAATGTTGTGTTGTATTGTTGGAGAGGGAGCGCTCTCCGGTTCACGGCCTCTCCATGGAACGTTGGAACGTCCGAACTCTGGAGCGCCAACAAGAAGTGGGGGTGGTGAAAGAGGGGAGGGTGGTAAGAAAACCTCAAGCATTAGAATGACCCCCAATGGGATGATTGTGTATATTTGTGTGTGTGGTTTTATTCTGTGTCTGTGTGAGAGAGGCTGATGGCATCTTAGTCTCTCCTGTCGTCCCCTCTGAATTATTCACCTGGGATTATTCTTTTCCGTCTCCTCTTCAGGCAGGTGTTGGATCAGGACAACTACAGTCCGATCCCAGTCTCAACAGAGCAGGAGTACAGACACTACACTTCCCAGTTTCCCTTGCAAGACCCCGAACTGGAAAAGGTAGAAATGACCACATAAATGTTCTAACTGATTAACTTTATTGTTTTTTTTGTAGATATACACTCATTCTGATCATTTCTTTTAAGAACACTCAGTAAGTGTTTGGGAACTGAGGACTCTGATTGTTGAAGTGAGATTCTTATATCGCTTGATATACGACTTCAGGTGCTCAACAGTGCTTCCATACATTTTCAGTGGGAGACAGGTCTGGACTGTAGGTAGGTCAGTCTAGTACCTGAACTCTTTTACTGCAAAGCCACAAAGTTGTAACACATGCAGAATGTGTCTTGGCATTGTCTTGTTGAAATAAGCAGGGACGTGTCTGAAAAAGACATTGTCTGGATGTCAGCATATGTTGCTTTAAAACCTGTATGTACCTTTCAGCATTAATGGGACCTTCACAGATGTGACAGTTACCATAATGCCATGGGCACTAACACACCCTCATACCATCACAGATGCTTGCTTTTGAAGTTAACGTGAAATGTGGACTCATCAGACCACAGCACATTTTAAACTCAGTCCATCTCGAGCTCAGGCCCAGAGAAGTCTGCGGTGTTTCTGAATGCTGTTGATACATGGCTTTCACTTTGCAATGGTAGAGTCTTAACTTGCATTTTTAGATGCAGCAACAAACTGTATATACTGATAACGGTTTTCCAAAGTGTTCCTGAGCCCATGTAGTATCCTTTATATAATATTGGTGTTGATTTTTAGTACAGTGACCCCTGAGGGGTCAAAGGTCACAGGCATTCAATGTTGTTTTTCAGCCTTGCCACTTTACATTCTCTGGATTCTCTGAATCATTTAATGATATTATGGATTGTAGATGGTGGAATCCCTAAATTAAACTGCAGTTTTGTGTTGAGAAATGTTGGTTTGCCACTCAGTTTTTCATAAAGTGGTGACCCTCAGCCCGTCTGTGCTTGTGAACTTGCTCCCTTCAGGGATGCCACCTGTTCACCTTTTAAATTTTCCATACAGGTGTTTGTTTGATCGTTCCACAAGTTTCCCAGTCTTTCATTTTGCCTGTCCCAACTTCTTTGAAATGTGTTGCAGGCATCAAATTTAGAATTAGTGTATTTTTTAAATAACAAAGTTTATCAGTTCAGACATTAAATATCCAGTCTTTGTACTGCATTCAGTTGACTACAAGTCAAAAGGATTAGAAAATCATTGCATTTTGTTTTTATTCACATTTTACACAACACCCCAACTTTTTTGGAATTGGTGGTTGTAGAATCTCGCAAGAAAGCAAGCCTGGATTTGTGTGAGGTCATTTGTGTGCAAAATATGAAGTAAACTTTCAAATAAAGTCTCACTTAATCCCTGTCTTTTTTGCTCTATTTCCTCTAGCTTCCCTTCCCAAAGAAGCTTCCCTTCTCTGAGTTTGTGCCAAAAGTCTACTGCCAGCTCAAAGAGTTCATCTATGCTTGTCTGAAATACTCTGAAGATCTGCATCTCAGGTACACTCGCACATAAAACTTGTGCTTTTTGTTCATCCTCTGTCACTGACATCCATCGTTCTACGACTACCACTGCAGTAGCTACAACCCATATGGTCTGTGGTGTGGTATCAAGGGCTGCTACTCGTATCGTAAAATAAATGTTTAAAAAAAAAGTGAAAAATGCTCATCCCAATCGCTCAGAGCCAAGATTGATGTCTTCAGATTTTTTATTTTGTCCAGTCAACAGTCCAAAACCCTTCATAGTCATAGAGTACTTCATTGAATGAAGTACTCTGGAATTGGTATCACTTGAAGATAAGTGGAATTGGTACTGATATTGCAAATTTTTTAATCGTTACTCAATCCCATGTAGCACTGCCAGGATTTGATCTTGAGTGGCAAGTGTTTTGCTCCTGTGCCCCATAATGTTGCCTTTCCCCCAAACCCTTTTTCTACATCTTTTTTGCCATTGTTTCCCTCTCTTTTTCCCTTTTCCCACTCTCACAACTATTCAGCAGACTTTCCTCTGTCGATTCTTTCCATTTTGACCAGGGATCTTTGTCTCATTAGATTTGGCCCTCACGAAGACACGCGCACACACACACGCATGTGCACACACACCACAACTCAGCAATCAAGCCCAGCTTCTGTTCCATGTTCTGTCGAGGTTAAACAGTAACCTTCCGTGTGTGTGTGTTTGTGTGTGTCTGTGTGTGTGTATTGGTTACGGTTGATGGAAGAATTAACTAAAACAATGCAGCTACTTTTCTGCAGAGGAGACGAGCAATCAGGAAACGACTTCCGCTGTCCAGAAGGATTCCACAGGGCTGGGATTCAGCCAGACACACGAAACACACACACATACACACACACTGATCAACATATATGGAGACATGGGCTCATATATGTGCACATAAACAACCACAGGAAACTTGAACTGCGTGTGTAAACTTCCAAGATCCAAAGTAGCCAACTCTGAGCTAAAACACACTCTCATACACATTTTACAGCAAACCCTGTGAATTCTTCTGTCCGTTGTGTGTTATTAGTGTCAAGCTCTGATTTGGTTGGTAGTTTCAAACAAAATAGCATTTTCTTTTATTCAGACTCACATCCCTGGGAGGTCTGGGGGGTTTTTATTGAGCGTATTTGCATCCAATTCCTGCATGTTTGATGGTGTTTCTCCATGGGCTTGATGTAAAATAATGTGTCTGTATATTCATATGCTCACGCGTCTGTGTGAGCCTGTGTACTTGCATAGATGCACATGTATTTCTGTTTATATGTGCTTCTGTGTGTTTGTGTGTAGTAGTGTGTTGCTTCTCCGTGGGGGCTGGGAACCAGGGAGGTACCATTGATCCGTGACCGGCGGAAGAAAGAGAGACGGAGGCAGGAGGAGGAGTGATTGGAAAAAAAAAGTTTTCTAATCAAAGGGACGGAATTGGCATAATAGGAAAAAAGGAGAAGGGATGAAAAGACGGACACAAACTATCAGTCTGTGTGTATTCAGACATGGTGACCCAGCTGGTGAAACCACCGGAAATCCACTAAATTTAATCAAGCTTGCGTTTCAAACTGGAAAAGCTGGTCACAGTAACAAATTAATCCTGCCATGAAGTCCAAGAATCCAGCTTGCTGTGCAACCCCCTTCTTTTTACATTGAATATATAACATGCAAGTCTGTGTAAAAAAATGATTTTGTGGATAGGCGCAATATTTTTAAGCCTGTCCCATGGGCTACCAAGCCTTTAAATCTGGTAGCAAAATTGCATTTTTGGTAGCCTAATGTAAACTTTTGTAAAACCCAAGTGTGACCCAACCATGATGTCACCTACTGGTCTGTTGACTGCCGCTTTGAAGCTCAGTGTTACGAGGGTTGCCATCTTGGTTTTTCGCAGCCTGCCTGTTTGCAATCTTACTTGTATTACAACTAAACAGTGCACTAAAATATGTTTCTGAAAAACACAATGAAATACCCTGCTTTGTCATCAATTTTAAATAGGCCCATAAATTTTTACTGAGGTCATACAACAAGTGAGAAGTAGGGTAATTTTTCCAGAAGGATATATGCAATCAGACTGTATTTGCAGCCAGAGGAGTTGCCCCCTGCTGGCCATTAGAAAGAATGCATGTTTAGGGTACTTCTGCATTTGCTTTACTTTCAGACCTGCAACCATTTTATGTTCTATGGTACAAACACTGGGGAAAAGACAATTTAAGGCAGCTCAACACAGCCCTCCTTAACTGGGACACTTGTGTTGTCCGCTTTTCTCATGAATTGTGGTGTTGTGTTTCCTGGAGGCATTGTTTCTGATGGAAAAATGAGCTTAACTTCTCTGCTAGTTGAGGGAACTGGCAGCACACACCACACTACATTTCATTCTTAAATGTGTCATATTTTAGCCATTTAAACTCCTGCTTCCAACACTACTAAATTTTCATTGCTGTTTTTTTTGGTCCACCTTTTTAGTTTCTGTTGATTTTGTAAGGATCATATTGACAGTTTGAGTAGGTTTAGTAAACCCAGATCAGTAACCCTGACATACAGTATCAGTAGCTAGTCAGACATTAGTAGACTGTTTTCATAGAATGTTGAACTAAAAGGTGCAAAGGAATCTTATTCCCAGACTGCCAAGTCTTGCAGTATGGGGATAAAACTTGGTGGCCACAGGTAGCCACCTACATGGACTATTTGGTGGCCACAGAGTAACTTTATGGGCCATGGTTGATGTAGAATATCATATTGTCAAGACCCTAAAACAAAAAATACACATAAAATTTAAAGCATAACTGGAAATCCACAAAAAAACACCTGTAAGATCACAAACAAAGTCATGAAAAAGACAAACACATGACTGTGTAACTCAAACCTTAAAGAAACCTTTTCTTTACAACAAATGCATGTGTGCATTCAGACATGACAAAATAAGTTAATGTCTGCACCATTTGTGTGGAGAAGTTGTACAGTAGAAAGTCTGCTTCTGACTAATTTGTTGGATTACTTAAACAACTCTGAAATCATCTGTCTGAACTAACAAAAATGTCCAGACAGATGTTTTTTGTGTGTTTCTCTCTCTGATCTCTTGCTGACCAGACAGCACTAATCGTTCTTCTCAATCAGAGTAATGACTCCACTATTTGACCTGGCTTGATTTCTGTGGTCCTGCACACCCTGCTATCTGGTTACCACGGCGGCACGCCTTCCTGCGCGCTTCAAACACACACAGACGCACAAGTCCGGAAACAGACGGGATGATGGAGCAGGATTGTGGTCATTGATCCTTCTGACCTCTGACCTTAACCTCCGTTTGCAAGTCTGATTTGGATGAAAGCACCAACTTAAAAGCACATGATCGCACCTAAGTCGGAATAACAACTTCCCATCTCAAGGAAATGGGACCATCACAGGAGCATGTGAAGACCTGACATAACTCGTACTCACAACTCCCGTTTTTCCTGGGTTTCTCCTGTATTTCAAGGCCATCTCCCACCACCCTCCCATTTTCTTGTTTCTCCCAGGAAACTCCCTTAATTTGCATGCCTCCACATTATTATGAATAATCATCATACAGGGATCGATATTTTTTGTAATGTTTTTTGTATTGTATTGTATGTCAGTGCAACCTGGCAACAAACAGCCCACAATCCTACATTACTGATAACCATTATTGAGGTGATGGACTGACCAGCATACTGGCTTCTTCCATTATTAGTTTCAAGATGCACTCTATATCACCTTCTATCCTAAGAGATTATGATACTGATTGTTTGTGTGATCAATATTGTGTATGAGACCTTTGTTTTAAACTCATTGCACACTTTTTGTGTAACATTACAGCCACCTTATTTTAATCCCTTCAGCAGTGAAGTCCATTCTCTCCCTGCATAGATCTGAAGTAAATCCATGCCTCAGTGTATTATAGTATTACAAAGGTATAAGAAATGTTCATTTGAGGAAAAACTTCTCTAGAGGAGGGAAACAAAGTATATTCAGACCAGTTGTTTGGAGTCGTCCCTAAGAACATAGTAATCTACATCAGGTAATACTTCATCTGAACATGACTGGCAGGTTTAGTTGCATGTTATTTTGGCTATCATGGCTCAAGAAACAAAGACATCACTTTAAATTTGACAAAGACTTGAGTGTTGGTTTGGCAGAGGCTACGGTGATGAAGGCAGCTCAGCTCTGTGATGTTTCAGGAGAAACAGCAGATGAGGTGATGTTGGCATGAAAACTTGTGGGAGAGACATCAACCTGTAGCCCAGAAGTAGAACAAGTGCGTTCTGGAAAATCAGGAAGGTGAAAACATGCGAAATCATGCCACAGAGATGCCCATGAGCCACACACTCAGCCCCAAACTTCAGCCCCGCATTAGAAGACTGTGGGTGTGAATGTGTGGAACTGCGAATATGAGGCAGGGTGTCGCTGAGACAGAGCATGCCTGCTCAGCCAGCCTGGTTGAGGTAAAGACTGGAAAGAAAACAGAGGCAACTGTGGATGAAAGTGAAAATGCCTCTTGGCCACAATCTGCACACAAGCAAAGACAATCAAACAATTCAAAATCAAATTGCATATGTCGAACTTGAGTGGGCTGTTCGATCACAAACACTTCCACATTTCACCAGTAGAGATCCAGCCACTGAGGACCATGTGCCAAAGTGCTTTAAGAGCTGGTTTGATGTTGCCTGGTTCCCATTTCAAACATATAAAAATCAAACCTGTTTTGATGCTTTGTTTTCAATGTGCTGCTTCAAAAAGAAGCCAAAATGTGTTGAATAACATTTATTTTCAACTGATTTAAAGTGTCCCTCGTTAGAAATGACTTGATAAACTGATTCCACAGTGTTTCTTCTACCATATCCTAACCAAAAGTCACTAATCTCAACAAACAGTCAAGAAGACTAAGTACAGATAGTAAATTCACTGTTTTCAATCCAGTTGTTCTACTGGATTATGCTTGTAATGTAAATATGAGACTTACTCTCACTGCTGAGTAATAAAGCTTTCAAATGGCCAAGCAACTTTTATTTTCAAGTAACCACAATTAGCAACTGCTACTGTAAAGATATGAAAATTTTTGTGCCTCTATGCAACTGTGGTCCGTGGCTGGATACATTACGTTTTCATGTTGTTGGTTCATCCATCCCTTTCTTATGAAAGTGATATCTCAAGAACACTTGACCAGAATTTCTTTAAACTTGGCACAAATGTCCACCTGGACTCAATTAGGAACTGATTATGTTTTTGTGGTTAAAGGTCAAAGGGTAAGGTTACTGTGACCTTACGCTCATCCCGTTCTCATGATTTTTTTTTTATTGATTTTTTTTTCAAAATTTGGTACAGAAGTCCACTTGGACTCAAGGATGAACTGATTATTGTGTGTTGGTGGTCAAAAGTCAAAGTTCAAGATCATTGTGACTCAATACTGTCCCGCTCTATTGATCTCGATTGTCATTACATTTGGCACAAACGTCCACTCGGACACAAAGTCCAAAACGAAAAATAAAAACTGATTCTGGTGGTTAAAGGTCAAAGTAACTGTGACTTCCCAAAACACATTTTTGGTCATAATCCAATATTTCTTACGCTTATTATGACAAAATTTCACACAAATCTCTAATAGGATAAAATTCTGACATGATAACATTTTTTATCCAAAAGGTCAACTTTACTGTGATATCATACTGAGACCTAATTTTACTCTGCCATTTATATTGTATTTTGAGCTGTAACACTGTTACACCATATCGAAAACATAATACATGTGCACTGACCTATTTAAGGCGAGTACCTGCCTCAAACATAGTAGTTCTTAAGCTGAATTGATTAGCATGTTAATGAACAAACTCACATTTTTATGAAGCAAGAACTGGCTCCAGTTTGTGTCATGTTTTGGATACATAACCCCATCATGTCGTACTACTGCACTGAAGACACTGTCTCTCTGTTTTGTGATGTTTCAGTCACATCAGTTGAGCAGCTGGTGAGTTCAACCGCAGTGACATTTAGTGTCAGAGCTGCTGTTTCAGTGACAAATGACGTAGAGAGTCGTGCTAAGGAGCCATTTGAGGGTGAGAGAAAAATATGAGTGGAACTCTTATTTGCCTGCCATTGCACACACAGACACACACAAACACAGAGCAAGCACACACTCACAGCAACTACACACATGGATAATAACAGTATGTACACTCACACGCTGTCCGTCACTCGGAGAGAGCAGAGTGTACTTGTTTGGCAAATTGATGGCCACAGTTGATTTCTGTTGTATGTGGGCGCAGTTACTCAGCACTGTCACTCACTCACATAAGGACATATTGTGTGTGTGTGTTTGTTCCTTAACAGTGTCCAGAGTGTGTTTGGTGGTTCAGTACGTGCATACCTGTGGCTTCCTGGCTCTGTGCGCTCTAACCTCTCGCTGTTTTCGCTGCTGACTTGTCTTTTTTTTTATTATTGTCATTGTTGTTGCTCTTTGTGTATTTTAGGAAATACCTCTGCATGTCTCCATCCATTCCTCACTGTGCTGCTGTAAACATGCCTGCACTGAAGGCATTTGGCTTCCCTTTGACAGCGCCGACCACCGCGCATTTATTGTGACTGATGGCAGCATAAATATAATGAAATTCAATCCAACTCCTGCAGTGTGTCTATATTTGTGTGTGTGTGTGTGTGTGTGTGTGTGTGTGCGTGCTCGCAGAGTTCACTAGCAAACATTGACTTTTTGCCACTCACACACACACACACACCATTTTTGTCCACTCTGCACTTCTGCCGCTCCAGGAATTTTTCCCCCCTGCTCCAAATTGTCGGAACGTTTTTAGGATTCCTCCACTTTTTTGGAAACAGAATGAGTTTGGAATTCCAACTCTCGTTCCCCCTCAGGCGACACGGTGTGTGTGTGCGTGAGCATGTGTGTTTAGGTTGAATTCCAGGCACAGATAATTTACTGATTTGGTTGGAATGTGTTTGTTACCCACAGGGCGCTGGAATTGAAGACACAAAAAAACACACATGTATTAAAACACACTGAACACATTCTTCTTCATCATCCCGCAGCGGGAGAAAGTGATCGCTTTTGTTTCCGCTGATTATCAATGTGTGTTTGACCTCTTCTGACCTAAAAACATAAAGTGCCCAACCCTCATGGAGTTTATAAGAAGAAAAATACAGTTGCAGTGTTCAAGCATTTAACTTTGAATACAAAATTACATTCTGTTCTATAACTCAGACTTAAACAGAATATTCTGCCTTCTCTCCTAAGCTTGGCAAATAAAATCTGCTACAAAAAAGGTTCCCTTTCTAAAGCACAACTCAAGCTTGTCATGCTCATTCAGCCAAAAGAAGTCACCATAAATAAAAGACATTTTAGTAAAAAGTACATCCCTTAAGTCCTCATAGGCGGGACAGCAAAACAAAAAAATAAACCTCAGTCTGAATTTCACCGAACTCACGTAATAAACAGTCTGTTCTCTTCTGGGGTGGCATTAAACCTGCCAGTCTCCAGGGCCGATAATATTTCTGAATGAAGATAAATGTACACATAACAATCTTTGTCTTTTCTTTAAGTTATACTTCACATAAGTTAATAAACTTAATTGTTTTTTTTTTATTGTTTTTTTTTTATATAGTCATTCTGAGTTTGATGCCTGCAACACGTGATACATCACCTTTTCTTTTAACAACACTTAGTAAGTGTTTGGGAACAGTGGACACTAATTGTTTTGAAAGTGCAGTTCTTTACCATCTTTATTCATGTACGACTTCAGGTGCTCAACAGTCCGGGGTCCCTGTTGTCATATTTTGTGATTCATAATCCACCACACATTTTCAGTGGGAGACAGGTCTGGACTGCAGGCAGGTTAGTCTAATGCCTGAACTCTTTTACTATGAAGTCACGCTGTTGTAAGATGCAAAATGTGTCTTGGCACTGTCTTAATAATCTGAAATAAGCAGGCACATCTCTGAAAGTCATCTGGATGGCAGCATATGTTGCTCCTAAATCTGTATGTACCTTTCAGCATTAATGGGGCCTTAGCAGATGTGACAACACACCCCCATACCATCACAGATACTTTAAATGGTAAAGACTTGCATTTGTAGATGCATCAGCAACAGTTTTCCAAAGTGTTCCTGAGCCTATGAGCCTATGTCCTTTTATACAGTTATGTTGGTTTTTAATGCAGTGCCCCTGATTCAATGTTGGATTTCAACCTTGAAATTTCTCTGGATTCTCTGAATCTTTTCATGATATTATGGATTGTAGATGGTGAAACTCTTTAATTCCTTGAAATTGTGTGTCAGTGTCAATGTTGTTCTTAAACTGTTGGACTATTTGCCCACACAGTTTTTCACAAAGGGATGAATCTCACCCCATTCTGGCTTGTGAACGAGCCTTTTAAGGATGCCCCTTTAATACCAGATCATGATACTATCTGTTACCAGTTAACTTGTTTACATGTTGAATGTTCCAAACAGGTGTTTTTTGAGCATTCCACAACTTTCCCAGTCTTCTGTTGCCCATCCCAACTTTTTTGGAACGTGTGCAGGCATCAAACTCAGAATGAGATTTGCAAATCATTACATTTGGTTTTTATTTACATTTTACACAGCTATAACACAGTTATATAAAATGTTTTGGTTTTTTTGTTGCATTTTCCCCTTTTTTGACTTTGTGTATCTCTTCTTACCTTCTCTGTTTTTTATTCTGTTTCCCAACATTCTTCTGTCTCTGTGTTTAACCTTACGTCGGAGTCAAACAGCATCTGGACTCAAGCAGGCCTCAGTTCATCTTTTTGTGCAGCTTCCAGGAACCAGTTATTAACCAGGGGAGCGAAAGAAATGCACACTGCCATGAAAAACCTCACTAGACTCCCAAAATTGTGCAGAAATCTGGGTCTGGGTTTCTTCACCAAACATCACCCACATTTCAAACATAACAAAATCGATAGTATGTCAGAGATTTTGTAAGTGGGTCTGATTAGCGCCATCAAACATTTGTTTTAACTGGAAATTTGAGCTCATTTCAGACCTAACAGCCTGCTGGCTTTCTTTATGCCTCACTGGCTGTGCAGAGGTGGTAATTTTATGACCATTTAAAGTCCGTTCAGGACAAGGGTTGGTAATATTAGAGGTCATTGTTTTGCAAGTCCCAACTAGGTCTGAACTTTGCACTCAAGATCCAAGTCCTGAACTTTTGAGTTTCAAGTCCTAAACAAGCCATAATGAACTCTTCACTAAATGTCATGCCATGTCTTGTCTTATTGTTCCTTTGTCTAACTTCAAATGTTGAACAGAGTTGTAAGTTGTTAAGTCTCCGTCTTGTAATCTTTGACATGCATGTTTTGCATACTGCATTTAATTTTTTCTTGATCACGGCATAGTTTCTGGTATCATTTTTTCCAACTGGAATTCAGAAATATAACAGTAGTTCTTCATGGTTCTCTCCTGCAAATTGGTTGCTGTCAGACTGGTTGATCCAGGGAATTAAGTGTTGACTTGTTGAGAATGAATAACATTAAGATGAGCTGATTCAGGAAATGAACTGATTTGTGGCAGAATTTTTAAACAACATACAGCCCATATTTGGGGTTGGGAGAAGGTATCAAGTATTTTAAGTCAGAAGGCTCAATTCCAAGTCAAGTTACAAGTCATTAGTATTAAAGGGACAGTTCGCCCGAAAATCAAAAATACGTATCCTATGTATCCATTATCTATTTATCTATCTAGCTTCGGTGTGAGTTGCAGAGTCGTGGAGATATCGGCCTTAGAGATGTCTGCCTTTACTACAATATAGTGGAACTAAATGGCTCTTGACTTGTGGTGCTCAAAGGACCAAAAAAAAAAAAATTAAATTTCAAAACCAGTGTCTTTCTCAAGATTAAGACTATTATTATTAATGCATTAAAATATATATTGGAGAGAAAGCAGACATCTCTATAGCTGATATCTCCAAAACTGCAACTCACACTGAAACAGTATACATGAATAAATAGCTCTGGAAACATATGTATTTTTGATTTTGGGGTGAACTGTCCCTTTAAAGTCCAAGTCAAGTTGTGACAAGTCTTTTTTTTTTTTATTTTGCCAAAAACTAATGTCATCAAAGAGCCAAGCTTTTGTACGCCTGTGGATCGACGTGCATAGGAGAAGACCAAAGGTCGATAATGCTGAACGAAGTCGTCATGTTTTGTGACTTGAGTCTGACTCGAGTAAGCACCTCTGGTAAATATATTTTAAAAAGAACTGCTAATATCAGGACAGGTGAGAAATAGGTCTAACAAAGTCTGTGATTAAGATAATTTATTGATTTTGGTGACTTTTTTTTGGATCTGTTGAGTATGACCTTGCCTTTTTGTGATTTTAGGTTAATTATTTTCAAGCTGCAGTTTTATCAGGATCCTTAAGGCAATATTAGACTTTTAACGAGCCTGACAGCTCATAACATGGTAATGCATTCATTTGAATTGGCCGACATTTAGCCTTTTTCCAAATGGAGAGATTCACAGTCTGAGAAATTCACTTAAACTGTTTGTACTGGCTGTCAGACACAGCAGCTCTCTGCGAGGAATGGAAGAAATCTTTTCTGCACAGTCACTGATTCTCCGCTGTTCTCTTTGTGTGTGTGTGTCTGTGTGTGTCCTCAGTTCCACGGAGGTAGATGATATGATCCGCAAGTCGACAAATCTCTTGTTGACCAGAACCTCAGCCACTGTCTGCAGTACGCCATTAAGAAGAAGAATGTCGGGCTGGCAGAGGTATTGTGTGTGTGTGGGTGTGTATAATGTGTAAAAAAAAAAAAAAAAACACTCTGATAATCTGTCTCAGAGGGAACGAGCTAATGTTGTTTGCAAAACTTCAGTGTGACTCCGTTGCTCAAAATGGTCATTCTCAACCTTTTCCAGCTCATTTACTCTGACAAAAACAGACATTTCCCCTCTTCAACCTGTTGTTGTTGTTATTGTTGTCATAACTGTGCAGAACGATGAACTGTGATACCGAGTGGTGATTTTTATTTTCCACTTCCACATGCTGTTTGTTTCCATGCTCGATGATCGGCCTGGAGACCAAACATCATTAATTCACAAAAACAGGATGTAACGATATGAGAGGGTGTTATGGAAAATTTAACGTGCCTGCAGACTTTATTAAACACATTCAATTTATCATCAGAAACTGTGCTGAATTTCCACACAATGAGCAGAATACTGAGACGAATGTTGAAACGGAAGCTTATGATGCAAAAACCAGTAACACAAACAAGTGTCAAGAAACTAATCATAGTTGACGTCACACATATTTGCTCTTTTATGTTCTTTTGTTTCATTTTATTATCTTTTTCAGACTAAAAGGTCAGGCATTATAATACCTCATAATTGCTTTTCACTCACTGACATTCTTTTTCAAAGACCATAGTGAAAAGATTAATAGCTGGAGTACATTTACTAATGTAATGTTAATTGATTATATGTCATTTCTAAATGTCTGTCCAGTTTGATTTAACAATGCCTTTTTTCCTTCAGTGAGGAACAGGCAGAGTCAGGGTAGGGGTTAATTCATTTGTGAATTTCATGACTTCGCTTAAAGCACTCAATGACTGCCTAGAGTAATTTGTAACCACATTATAATGCATCATAACAGTGATTATAAATCATTCTAAAATTATTATAGTCTATTAGAACTATGATAATTATAATACACAATGATCCTTGCAAAAACCAGTTGGTGAGTAACCAGCACTTACGAGATGTTAATGATAGATAACCATTTAAGTGACTGTAAAATATTTTACAATGTGTTTGTTATTTTTATTATGCATTATAAATAGTGCTCGAGTGCTTAAAGCTATAATTATGCAGTGTCATAAGCCAATTATAACACATTCTAAGTATGTTTATAAAGTGTTCTAGACTTTGGCATCATAAAAAGTGTCACCAAAAGTCAAATAAACATCAGAAAAAAATCACAGGTTCCTCTACGTTTTTTTCTAGAAGGTGACAGAAAACAGCGGCAGCACAGTCATACATTCGTAGGAGATGTGATACTTTTATATTCAGTGGTGTGTTTGATTTTCTTCTCTTCAGTGAGCTCATCATGAGCCAGTGTGCAGCAGCTCTTTCACAGCAGGGAACTGTTCAAATTAAATAAACTAAAGACTCATTTTTATTTCCTTTGTTTGCATCCAGTTGGTGCAGGTAATCATAAACACCACGCACCTGGAGCAGAGCTGCCACTTTCTGGAGGAGTTCATATCAAACATCACAAACGTCCCACCTGACACAGTAAACGCTACCAAGCTGTACGGGACCTCCACTTTCAAGGTATGCCCAAGAAACTCCCTGTATTCTTCTGTCCTTCCTATATTTTCTTTTGTTTTTTTCCATACTAGTCTCTCTTTCCTTTCTCTTAATTATTTTTGCCCTTCACATGTTTCTTTCTTTTTTTGTCCCGGCATGTAACACAAGCACACACACCATTTTTTTTTCCTGATTTGTTTTGCCTTACACTCACACCTTCCTTTATTTCTGCTTTCATTTGTTCTTCTCTCATTACAATAACAAAAGTAAAACCAAGGCAAAGCAATGAATATTACAGATACACACAACAATTAATAAACAAACACAAACCGATTTCTGTCTTTTTGCAGGACGCTCGTCACTCAGCCGAGGCGGAGATTTACACCAGCTTGAACGCCAAGATCGACCAGTTCCTGCAGCTGGCTGACTATGATTGGATGGCCGGGGTCCAGGGAGGAGGTACTCTGAACCCCAGCGACTACCTGATTGACCTGATCGCTTTTCTGAAGAGCACCTTCAGCGTCTTCACCAACCTGCCTGTTAGTACTCACACACACACAACACACACACACACACACACGTGGAGGCACACCTAGAAGCATACTAAGAAACATGATAGTAATAACAATTTAAAACTTTATTTATAGAGCACTTTTCAAAATGGTTACAAAATGCTTTACATGGGAGAATTAAGATAAATACAAAGAATGATACAGAATAAATTGCCCAATAGCAACATGAGAGTAAAAAAGGTTGAACAGAAAAATAGAATATAACATAGAGCTAGTAAAGTAAAGTAAAGCAAACAGGTGGCATTAATAAAAGGCTTATGAAAAGATTTAAAGTTTTAAGAAGTAATTTAAAAGGTGCTCACATAAACTCACAAAGATGAAACCTAATAATACACATACAGATACACGCAGCTGCATACACTAAGGTTATGGCAATACGTTGGCATTTTGGGAAATGCGTTTTTCATGTCTGGATGTAAAAGCAACTACAAGGAATTTTTAACTGGTCATGAAACGGTCTCAGTATATTATGGATGTCTCTATTTGACCTACATAAGCAAACAAGACCGTCTACGAAAATATCTGCCTTTTCTATATAGTTGTTCTTATTAACCGCCACCAGGTCATATTTTCCTTGAAATCAGAAGAAGAGAACCTAGTTACAGTAATATGTAAAGCAGTTGAAAAAAAAAAATGAATGATGAGATTTTTATAGATAATTATATATATTTTTGTGTTATATTTTGTGGTTCTTAAGGTGGAAACACTACCACTATTGTCAGTTTTGTTCATTAAAGATAAAACGCATTTTCCAAAATGTTCCTTTAAATTGTGTTGTCAAAAATTGTTTATTAAAAAAAAGAAAAAAAAAATCTTTGCAGCCAGTGGATTAGTAGAATATTTCCTAGTTTTTAAATATATTAAAAATGTGTCCGGGTTTTATTTGTATAAACAGTATGTGTATCTTAACCATGTTAAGGTTATTAAATGAAAAACTAAAACTAGGTGTGAAAAAAAATTGGTCAACTGAAATAAAAACTAGACTTTATAAAAAATGAAAACTAACTGAAATGATAGTGTACTTGAAGGTTTAACATGCAACATTTTCCATATCAAAACAATGTATAGACTCAGAAACATAATCCATTTCAATCACTTGCAGAGATCCTCCCCTCTGCCTGTATTTCTCATTATTTTGCTGTGCTCAGGATTCTTTACAAACCCAAAACACTGGTATTGATGTCATTAAAATGAGACAACTGCCTTTCTGTTGTGTTTACAAACAGCTCAGAGAAACCACTGATGCTACCTTTAAAACTAAATAAAATAGAATAAAAATGTCCTTGAAATGTCTTCACTTTTAGTCTTTGTCAGTTTGGTCAAATCAATAAACACAATAACATGGGAGGCACTGGTGCATGTGTTTACTGAGACTGGGATGTCTACATGACTGTGGGCCTTCACAGAGTGTTGGGTTTGTGTTGTGATACCTATTCTGAACTTCTTAAAGCTTGCCACTGACAAACAACCCCCATGTAAGTTAAAAAACACAAAAACAATATTAATAGGAACAAATACTGAAACTAATGAGAACTAAAGACAAACTAATTATTTTTGAACAATAGAACTAAACTGAAACAAGCAAACCCGCTCTGGAAACTAAAAAACTAAACATGGTTGAAATCAAAATGAACAAATTAAAAATAACAACTGATAAAAAAATATATATAATATTAAGTAATAAAAACTTTTAATAACTCTGCACCAAATACATACGGGTATACGTGTGCATGTGTTTGTTATATAAGCTCTCTGCATGTTAGCGTGAGACATCACAGGGCAGGACAATCTGCTTTAGTTCGTTAGAGTATCAGCTTGTTACGGGTTAGATCGTTAACATGGGGCCCGTTAAGCTCATTAAAGGGTGAGCTGGTCGGGTCGGCAGCACCAGATTAGACAGCGGCTCAGGCTATTGACTCTACAGCCTGACTGTAATGACATTATAGACTCCGACATGATGTTATAATGCACCATGAACAGTACAGAATATATTTTAGAGTGTAGACAAGTAATAGTCAGAATTTTTCATAGTTGTGATAAAAAAAGAAATCAACCCCCTGAAGGCATTTTAAGCAGAGCTTAAGATGCCAGATATGTTTCTAAATTTGCATTTTAAAATTAATTTTTAATGGTGAGGTTAATGTTATAAGGACAGAGTTGTCAACATGATATAAACCTTATGAATCCTAATGTTACTGTACAGTTCTGTAGTTTATCGGTGAAGTATGACCTACACTGCAGACTGGAGTCTGTGTTAACTGTGACAAACAGACAGATCATGGATTATGCATTAATATAAACTACAATGAACTATCAAGGTGCTGTCTCTCTCCTCACCTCCTTGGTTTATGTTGATGTTCAGTTTACTGTCCTGCAAGTATCTGGCTGCCTTATACAAAAAACATGAATATTGTGCACCATTTAGTCATTATAGACTGACAAAGGTAAGGATTTATCTCCAAGAGGACAATATTTTATTAAAGAAATATTTATTTGAATTCATTCTATGTCTGCATATGACAATTGGCCATCATAATAGGAGTAGGTATAATAATACGTTAATTTCACTACACTACGACTTGATGTTCTCTGCTATTATATGAGACAAAGTGCATCTATTGGTATCTGCAATTGGCCAGAATTAGAAAGTATCAGTATATTGTGTATCAACAAAAATCCAAGATCATGCATCCCTAGTTACCTCAAAACAAACATGTAACTCCTACATCCAGAATTAATCCAGAATTTAAAAGTGCATTATCTCAAGCTATTAAACATTCTCAACAAAGCTCAGCCTCCGATCTCAGCCCCCCCCAAAAAAGGTATTTCAGTGGTAAACTATGGAGCATTTCTTTCCTTAAGATTTTATGTACACAGTCACACTTGATCCATGTTCCCACTCCAGTGTAAGATGATTTTAAGCACATGGACAGCTCTCATGAAACTTACAGCACAACCACACAACACACACACACACACACACACACACACACACACACACAGGTTAGTTTTAAGATGATTGGCGCACAGATTTGGCCAAAGCGGGTCACAAGGCCACAAGGCCACACACACAAGGTGGTCGAGCTAAGTGTTTTCCAGCACTTCTAAGAGGCTTTTCGTGCACCCCCACGAGCCCCGGACATGACCCCGTCACACAAACTTAAACACACACACACACACACTCCCTCACAGCGCGGGGCCTCCTAAGTAGATCAGATGCTATGGATCTAAAAAGCTGGGTGGTATGACCCTCTGAAGTAAGGGGTGATCATATAAAGAGTTGAGTTACACAGAAATGATTTAGATACTATTGAAGGCAGTAGACTAGACGGGGGTCAATAAAGGCAAGAATAAAAAACTACTTTAAGTCCTGCTGTTGCTGCCAATATTACTACTACTTGTACTTCTTTAAAATTGGACCTGATTCAAAACTGACCTGTGGAAATCTGCTTAAACACCACATTCATTAATTTATTTTCAAAAACAGAAAGAGGAAGTGAATCTGAATGGAAGAAAATATAATTAGACTTGACCCCGAAAAGAACCAAACATAGACTGGAAGCAAAGTAAGTTTCCACCTTATGCCATTTACTCAGATTTGACTGCTGGATTGTTTGACTTCACAATACGCTGACTGGACAAACATTAGCTGTAGCTAGTAGTAGTTGCAAGTATTGGTAGGGTTTGTTAGCTCTGACTTAATGCTGGGCAATGTATTGATTATATTGATATTGTGATATGAGACCAGATATCACCTGAGATTTTGGATATCATTATATCACGATATGATATGAAGTGTTGTCTTTTCCTGGTTTTCAAGGCTGTATTAGAGTAAAATGATGTCATTTTCTTAACCTACCAAGCTGTTCTAGCTTATTTGCCTTTACCTAATTATTTGTGATCTCCACATTCCTAGTGATTATTTATCAAATATCTAATGAATATGTTGTGAAAGGACCAATAGTCATTCCTACAATGTTGGTGAAATATTGATGAATACCAATATCGAGGTATTTGGCCTAAAAGAATACGGTATATTTGATTTTGTCCAGCCCTATTATGACTGAGTTGCGATCTCAGAGGTAGAGTTGAGGTTTCTTGCAAGTTATATGTAAAAAGGAAACCAGTGCTCAAGGGTCAGAATTACAGCAACACTGTTTGGTATAAAACGTATTTGTACTACATAATACTTGAATGTACTTTTACATAAGTACATTTTTTAACATAGGAATTCTAGTTTTAATGGAGTATTTTTACACAGTGGTATTACTTCTTTTACTTAAAGTCACTTAAACCAACTGACTCACGTGACATCACTTGAGACAACTGATCAGATTTCTCACAGATCCTCCTGAAGCCACAAAAGGCTTAATTCAACTATTTTCACACATGCAGTAGTACTCCTCAAGACCTGTAAACAGACTTTGATATGTAAAATCTGTGGCCTTAATCAGACTCAACTTTTGTCTCTGAAACACCCCCACAGACACATCTTCACCTCAATTTACATCTGTTCATTTCTTTGACTTTAAATGCACTGAGTATAAATTTGCTTCACACCTTTAAATGCATTGACATCAATTCATCTGGATCCTACCTGACATGATTAGACTGAATATGATTCAGACTCATTTCTTACATTGGATCTTGGTAGCAGGAATCAAGCTTTATAAGGCTGCAACTAATCATTTTTTTTGACTCGCGGTCAATCTAATATTTTTTGACTACGGTCAATTTTCTTGATTAATAGATTGTTCGATCTGAAAAATGTCAGGAGATTATGGGAAATGTCTATCCCAATTTCCTAAAGCCTGATGATGCCTGCAAATTGATAATTTAGTCCAGCCAACAGTCCAAAACTCAAAAATATGCAGTTAACTATCACATGAATAAAAGAAAAAGCAAAAAAACTTAACATTTGGAAGTCTGTGGCATTTTTGCTTTAACAAACCCTCAAACAGTTAATTGATTATCAAAATATCATGATTGCAGATTTGTTTTCTGTCAGTTGCTTTATTCATCAATTGATTAATTGTTTCAGCTTTAGAGATTCTGTTACTGATGTGAACAATAACAATAATGATAATAATAATTGGTCTGTTTCTACAAACTTTACCTTATCATTAATATAATTA
Source organism: Lutjanus argentimaculatus (assembly GCA_034769285.1). Taxonomy (NCBI): domain Eukaryota; kingdom Metazoa; phylum Chordata; class Actinopteri; order Lutjaniformes; family Lutjanidae; genus Lutjanus; species Lutjanus argentimaculatus. Next base: position 919,614 of record JAWZSL010000074.1, on the reverse strand, counting down.
CATAAAATTGTGAGTAGCTTATAAATAGCATAAATAGACAATAAACAACTCCGTACTAAAACTGCTGGTACAACTACTTCTTTTATTCCTGCTGCAACTACAGCTTCAAAAATATACAAATGATATGAAATACACATTTGATTTGTAAAACCAGACTCACTTACAGTTTGAGTTAAAAAAGGGTAAATATGAGAGAGTAGAATACAGTATGTTTCAGTAGAACTCCAACCAAAGAAAATAAAGCAAACTGTGGGTATTCTCCAACACACCGAGGGGGGTGAGGTCAGAGAAGATTTGAGGTGGAGGACAGACATGGGAGAGAGACCAAGAATCCAGGAGTAAGTGATTGTTTTGCATTTTTATGACTGTAAAAAATAAAATCTGAGTTGTTATGCAACTAACAGTAAACACACTGAAACCCAACACACACAGATCGCTGACCCGTCATTGGTATTTGTTAAATGAAGGCTCACCGTGACACAGCAACATTCTTGAAGCAGTCTGGCGCACTCTGTGTGTGTGTGTGTGCACGCGCGTGTGGTTGTTTTAACAGCTCTAAATGTAAGTAGTTGGAAGCAGACGTGTTCTAAGAAAGCTGTGCAGACTCACATTTCTTCAACAACTTTAGAGAGTTGTGTGCACACAGGTTCATCGTCCCAATTCTCACCAGAGAGGAAAATGTTGCCCCATCCAAGAGCTAATAATACCACTCAGAGTGTAGTGCTAGCTAAATACGCATAATCGAATTGAGCTCAAATTTAAAGATGGAACGGAGAAGGCATGAGAAGGCCTCCGGAGTGAAAATAATCATGTGAAAATTAGAAAGACTCTCCTCTGACCATAGTGTTCCAATTTTATGCCTTTATAAGCTCCTTGATCAGTTTTCTGCTGTGCACGGAGAAGACTTGGCGGCTGCTTCTCCTCTGTGTGCCGAGGAGTTACCGAGTTCTCCGTGGTGCTTCAGCACGTCCCAACAAATTGCCAGATAAAGCCAGATTAGCATCACCTCAAGGGACCTGTGTGCAGTAAATTCTCTGCACACAGAAGTGGAAAAAGCTGCCAGTGTCCCCGCAGTGATTTGATTGACGACTTTTATTTCCATGCAGCCGTTACACTCCTTCAGTTTCCTTCAACTTTTCATGTCTCCCATTAATAACACGAGTTTTACTGTTTTGCCATTCTCTAAATTTCCCGGTTTATGTTTCTTACCGTAGGGAACGCCCATAGAACATGCGACCTTACCGGTGAGTATCTGGGTTGTTATAGTAACGGAGTGATGTGTACCAAACCCTGACTGACCTTGTTAACCCTTCAACTTTGACCCTAAATCCCCACATGAGAGTTCACCAGACCAGCATGTGAGATGAAAAAGGGAGTGATGCACGTTTGCTTGAATCTGTGTTTGTGTGCCCAAATCTATGTCCCAACCAGGGAGGGAAATAGTATCCAGCACTAAACAGTTATTTTTGTGTTTAAGCTAATGTAACCAGAAACTTTGCAGCAGCTTACAACATCTTTTGGAGTTGCTACTTCAGCCTAAAACTTTAGGGCTGCATCCACCAAAATATTTTTCCCAGGTAAAAACACCAGACATTCTTCCTAAAAACTTTGGAACTTTTTTAATTTATGTGTTGCAAGTATCTCATTTCACAAATATTGAATGTAAAAATGTTGATACAAAGTAGATTACTTGCTCTGCCCCTTTCTCTTGGGGGAGGACTAAAGCACATAGGATGAAAGCACCCCGTTTGTCTATGTGACAGGGCTCAACAATAAGGATTGCCTGCTCGCCTAGGGTAAGTGAAATGCCACTTGGGATGAGTAAATTTAGCATCTAGTTTGTTTGATCGGGCATGTAGTAAATCCAGAGCAGATGAGATGGAAGTAGCTAAGGAGTGAGCCATGTCACTTCCTTTTAATCTCTGTTGAGAGTTGCATATGCGCAGTACTGATCAGGCACTCACCAGAAAATGGCGGCATGCAAAAACAAAGTTTACTGAAGCTGAAGTGAGAATTGTCCTGGAAACAGAAGTTAAGTTGGGCGGTGTTACAGGATGTGAAATAAATTCCAACTGTGTATTGTGCAGTTTGCAAATAGATTCATGAGCCATTTGCCTAACCAGACAGATGAAAAAAAAAAAAATATGAATGTTGAACTTTGTGGGTTCGTGAAATTTTGTGGATGAGGAAACATCTTGGCGATTATGTTCATTTGGTTCAAGAGCCGAAGTTGGACAGAACCCGGATCAAGGAGTTTGAGCAGGACACAATTTGTAGTAGTTTATTTGTCCTGCCCCTCCTCCACTGTTGGGCTTGGTAAAAAGTGATTGTGACAAGTGCAGCGTTTTATCCAAAGTTGAACATTTTTCAGCTCTTAGTAACCAGAAAGAATCACCAAACGTGCACTCAGTGCCTTGTCATGCTTCTAAGGTTTGTTGCATCGTGTGAGTGCGTTGCGCTTCCATGGCAAACAATTCAAAAAATACACTGCCCTCATGAAAAAAAAAAAAAAGGATTTGGTGGACACAGCCCCTTATTTATATGTCAAAAAGTTGACACTTAAGACTTTTATTTGAAGAAATTGCTCAGTTTTGGCCAGAGAAGATGAGTGCATGGCTGGTGTTCACTTTCATGCAGGTGAACACATTTACAGTCATGAAACAGCCTATAATGAAATGAAGTCTGATTTTAAAAAAAAGCCAATAAAAAACTATATTTACCACCTGTTGCACTAACAAAAAGAGATTTCCAGCCCTGGTATCTGTCAGATCAAATGTGGTTTTAATTCCCTGAAGTGAAGTTGTTTGCACCGACTCTTTGTGTGTGCGTCAAGGTTACATTCAGTGAGGAAACAGTCACAAAAATGCACCAGAGATCTAAATCCAGACTTCATTTTTGTGGTGTTTCTTGAGTGACGTGAACAAATACCTGCCATAATGCAGCAATCTGTGATTGTTCCACAAGACTAAACCTGGATCTGCTCCTTTTACGGTGATTTGGAGGTTGACTGTGTGAATCCAAGTCTAAAACACATAAGTAGATTCCCATTTTCAGTCGTTTTCCAAGTCATAATTCATAATAGAGACCTGTTTAAACCCCTCAGATTCATGCTGAAACTCGTTTCCATCATATTCTCTGTCACAGATGTAGTCGAGGCAGCATTGAGCTCTGGGTTGTCGCACGTCAGTATCATATTTTTTGCTGTGATCCCACCTCTTGACTTTTGGCTGCCCTAACCTGCTGTTCACTTGACTGACAGGTTTCTGGATGGACAGAGAGCATATTATACACCGTGTCGAATCCTTTCCAGGAGTTGTGAATCAGTGCGTTATGAAGCAGTGACTTACCGCGCCGCTGTGTTTCTAACGCAACCTGCTTCTAGCATTATGAGGCTGAAGTTGAATTCAGCTGGGAGTGCTTAAAAAACTGTGTCCAAAATGGGAGGTGCATAGTTTGGTGGAGATGCACATCAGTCTGTTACTACACTGAGCTCTTTCACATATGAGGTTCTGGTTGTTCTAACAAATTTTATATGAGGTTCTTTATTAAATTTAGCACAAACATGATCTTAGAAAGCTCAGATGTGGAGATGTCTCCCACAAAATAAGTTAAACTGAACAGTCTTTGTGGTTATTCGACTATGTTCAGTACCTGTGCTGCCTCACAGGAGCATTAGTGAATAAGTTGTCATTGTCGGTGGTGATCCTGAGTTCAGCTAACTGAACAAGACTGCTGGAGTTGTGTGTTTGACCACACACAGACAAATGAATTTACCCCAGTGTGTGTGAACATGAGACCACAAACACACATAAAGATTTTTATTTTGTTGTGTTAAGTTAGCTGCATTGGAGCAAGATTGTCAGGATGACGTGGAAGCTTCATTTAAGCTGTTGTTTCAATTCTGAAAGCTGCACTAATCAACACTTTTATACTAACAATGGATCAGATAACTGTGTGTGTTGTGAAAAGGTTCGCTCATAGAGACAAAACCACAGATAATTATGATCTGCCCCTGCTGTACCTTTCAGCTCTACAGGGCCTTGTAACATTTTTCCACTTATTTTTTGTTTTTTCCTGACCTGCAACTTTTGGCTCACTCTCACCGCTTTCGTAGCATTGCTTTTAGCCACAGCAGGGTGCCGTTTTCAATAAAAAAGTTGGCGATTAGTTGGTGAACTTGTGAACAGAGCTAATAGAGAGTTAATATTTGACTTTGTTGGCTCCACCAGTCGCTGAGAAAGAATGTCATTAATTGTGAGAATTTCCAATTCCCTCATCAGCTAGTCGCTAGCTTTGCCTTAACGATGCTGTAAAAAAAACAATAAGGTTAAAAAAGAAGTTTAAAAAGCTTTGTTGTATTTTATTTAGTCATTCCGTTCGATAATATAAAATTCTGATTAATGTGGTTTTAAATGTCCAAACTATCAATTTCTAGCTCCTAAATATTGAGACAGATGGGGAAGGAAATATATGTTTATTAGCATATTTGACTGTCATTCTCATCTGTCTGCATTCCTGTCGTTACTCCTCCTTTTCCTTCCTCTTCCCTCGTCCGTTCCCATTTCTTGATTATGCACCACCTTCATCTCTGCCTGACTCCAGCAGTCCCGTCCCCATCCTTTCCCCTCTCCTCTTTCCTTCCACTACGCCTGCTTTCTTTCGTCTCTTGTCTATTTGTTCAGCCGTTAGGAGCTAAGTAGCTTTTAATGAGCTCTTTGATGAACGTCTCTCGTTAGCTGGGAGGAGGGATGGAGGGGTGGCGGGTTGGAGGTTAGGAAGGATTTAGGAATAGAAGGAGAGAGGATGGAGAGGAAGCATCACTTTATTCTGAGTCTTTCCTAAATGTCTTTCCTTCACTTCTCCTGTCCTTTTGTCCTTTTCACCTTTGTTCCCTCTATTTGTTTGTTGTCTTTTCTTACTTCTCTGCTCCCTCTGCCCTCCTCTCATCTCTTCGTCCTTTTCTCCCACCATCCTGATGCTGTCCGTGCCCCTCACGTTTACTTCTTCTGTTTTTGAATCATCCTCTTTTCTTAACCCTTCTTCCGTTTCTTTTTCCCCTTTCCTTTCTTTACATTTCCTCTTTCTTGTCGTTAACTTCCTACATCTTTTCTTTACTCAGTTTCTTTCTCCTTTCCTTTTCTCATCTTCCTTTCCATTCCTTTCCTTGATTTACTTTTCTTTTCCTGTTACTTTTCCGCACCCTTTCTTCTCCTCTCCTTTACTCCCCTTCTCTCTGTCTTTCCCTTTCTTTCCATTCCTCGCCTTTCCTTTTCTCATCCTTCCTTTCTTCACCTTTCCTTTGCTTTCTTTTTTCTTTTTTCCACTTTGCCCCCCTTACTCACCTTTCTTTACCATTTCTTTTGCTCAGCTTAGCTACCTTTTTCATTTTGTCATCCTTCCTTTGCTTACCTTTTCTCACCTGTCCTTTCTTCACCTTTGCTTTACCCTTTTTCCCTGTTTTTTCAGTTTCTCATCCCTCCTTTCCATTCCTTTCCTTAACTTTTCTTACCTTTATCTTCTTCTCTTTTCCTTTACCCCTTTCCCTGCCCCCTTTTTTCATTCCTTTGCTTTCCTTTCCACACCTTTCCTCAAATCTTATCTTGCTTTTTCCATAACCTTTCTTCTCCTTTCCTTTTTCCCTTTCCCTTCTTCACCTTTTTTCATCTTTCCTTTCCTTAACTTTCTTCACCTGTTCTTAACCAGCCTGCTCTCTTTTCTTTTTCTCTTTCCATTCCTCACTTTAGTTTTACTTCCCTTTTCCTGCACCTTTCTTTTCCTTTCCTCATCCATCCTTCCCATTCCTTTCCTCACCTTTTTTCTTTCTTCATCTTTCTTTTCTTTTCCTACACCCCCTCCCTTTCTTTCCTCACCCTTCCTCAACCTTTCCTTTCCACTCTTCTCCTGTCTTCCCTCCTCTTCCTCTCTCCTTCCCTCCAGTGTGCCTCGGGCTAATGGTTCCCAGTTGTCTGTATTGAACTCTGAGACAACACCGTTTCTGTCAGACAGACCTACCTGTGTGTGTGTGTGTGTGTGTGGCGCTGTGTGTGTGTGTGTGTGTGTGTCAGTCAGTCAGGTTCAGGACATGTAAATAGAATTAGCCTATTTCACGCTCAATCTCACCCTATGATAACTGACCTTGGGGTTGTATGGAGTGTGTGTGTGAGTGTGTGTGCGCGCACACGGACCTCAGAAGCCAGCATCATACTGGAGGATATCCGGCCAGTCGTAGGTGTGTGTTTCTCGAACATATGTGTTTGCACGTGTGCGCCGTGTGTGTAATTTGATTTCCCTTTGAGGTGGGGCTGCCTCTCGAATGAACTGCACTCCAGACTCTTTCCTGAGGTGGACCTCTGTTCACTCACAACTACAATGGGATCTTTCTGCTGCTGTCGGGTTTGTTATATAAGATAAGATGAATTTTATGGATCTCTGAAGGGAAACCAGTTTATTACTGCAGTGGCGAGTTGAGCAGCTGCCTGGAGAACAAACAGAGGAAATTATATTATATAAGTGTCACTTAAATTAAAAAAAATACTCGAGTAAATTGTTTCTTAATGAAAGACAATCATTTTAACTAATGTGTCGATTACTTTTTAAACCTGGTTTTAAGATTAAATTCTATTATACATCAGGAATGGAAAACATTTGCCATTTTCCAGATCTTTTCAAATTGATAAGGTCCACAGGAATATCAATATAAGATCCAACTTATTTCAGTCATTGATTTCTTTGCCTAAGCTGGTGGTTTTCATCCCACCTGTACTGGAAACCAGACTGTTGACCTTTGTAGGAAAACTAGGATGGAAAAATCCGTTGAAGTTGAGTTTAGAGTTCTGTACATTTTTTTTTTTTTTTTTGGTCACAAATTCATTATGAAAGCACTTTTTGTACCCTATCATAGACAGACAGGAGCACATACATAGCTTTACTACAGTGTATATGCATGGACAAACTTAGAAAAATGAATATTAAGGCTTGGTCACATTAAAAGAGTGTCACAACAAAATATAGGTGGTGCTAGAGGCTTGATGATGTAGTTGTTTGTGAACTACTGTAGCTGAGGAGATAACGGTTGATATGCTAGCAGGTTGGGAACATGCTATTGCTAGTAAGTTATAGTACTACCTAGTATTCCACACTGCATTTTGTTCTCAAATTTGTATCATAAATTTATTGATGAGGGGTGAAAAAGCCATGCATGTATACAAGAGAGCTGCATACAGTGTTGGAGGCAGGCCTCCATTCATTCTTATGAGAGCAGATCAGTGGTGCATGAAGTCAACTTCAGTGTCAGGGCTACCACATTGTGCTGTCCAGAGAGCAGCTATAGTCCAGACTTCCTTTGGTGGAGTGGTTAACTTCCAGATTAGCCCTCAGCTAACTTGAATGGGGATGACATGATTTATTGTGTGCTCTTCTAGACTGTCCAAATGTTGGACAAAATGGATCTAAGTCATTATCGCAGGAGTTGTGATGCTCAAAAAATTATATCTGTCATTTTACAGCAGCTTCTTTCACAATGTAAGCTTATGATAAGATGTTTTATCGGGCTGCAGAGCATCACATGACGTTATTACGCAGTTTGGCCACTATGTGGGCAAATTAAGGCAATTTAGTTTATTCAGAAGACACATTTGCACCATCAGCTTCTGCCCCATGGCTGTTAGCAAACCATTTTTCTTATGTGGAGCAGTTTATTCTCCCAACAGAGGAGATTAAAGGGAAAATTTGGCACTTTTCATGTGGATGTACATTCAGCGTTGATGATAAATGTAGTCAATTGAAGCAATAAATTCCTCAGTGTTGCTTTATTGTCAGAGAAAGCTATTCCGGCAGTGCTTGCATGTACCAGGATGCATTGCAAACAAGCTTCTGACTCCCATGCCCATATTGCCATATAGCTCCGCCTTATCCTATAGCTAAAGCTTTGTTGGACAAAACGTAGGTGACAAAAATCCTCATTTTGCATGCCCCCTGGCTACTGGAGGAGGAGACTAGAATTGCACCCTGAAACAGCCTGTGGTTCCTCTTTTAACACCAACCACATCACTGTGATATCACTGGAGGCGGGAAGAACAACAGATTTTTCAGCGTTAGAACTCAGCTTCGTTGGTCAGTATAGCACACATTGTATTGCTTCAATTGATCATCAACATTGACAGGACATCCCTATGAAAAAAAATTTGGACTCTACATTCCCTCAAAGTTATATAAGCACGGGTAGCTTTCCATTGGTCACTGAGCCAAAACCATATCCCAAAACATGATGGACCATTTTGAATAACAGGACTAGTGGGCAGGATTTAGTGGCGTCTAGTAGCGAACACTTTCACCATACCCTTCCAAATATGCAGGAGAACCATATTGTGGCCGTGAAACCCACACAAAAAGTGAAGTGCCATCTCTAGAGACAGTGTTTGGTTTGTCTGTTCAAGGCTACTGTAGAAACATGGCAGTGCAACATGATGGCCTCCGTGTAAGAGGACCCACCCCCTCTGTAGATATAAAGGGCTCATTCTAAGGTAACAAAAACATGATTCTTATTTTCAGGTGATTCTGCACTAATGAAAACGATAGATCCAATGCCAATAGATCCCCATAAATCTCACGCACTGCAACTCTAGATGCAAAAAAGAGGGAAAAGGAACACAATGCAGGTCAAAGCACACAGTGCACAGATTTGTGGGAAGGTCAAGTTGACAATATTTTCTCTGTGAATGATTGCGACATTTACAAACATAACCAAATAACGCTCATGTGCGATTAGAGCTGTATAAACAGTAATTATATGATTATAACCGATTCACACCAACACTTAAAGCTAAACATTAAGCACAATTACGCACGTGTTTGTCTGATTGTGTGTATATTTGTACATGGTGGGTGTATATATGTGTGTGCCAGTCTCATTTTGTGATTAATGAAGGTACTTATATATTCAGGGCAGGAACAGAAGGTCTGGTGTTTGGTAATCACCTGAAGGTGTGTTTGCGTGTGTGTGTTGTGTTTGTATCTGCCAGACACATCAAAGTCCCGTCAGGATTAATTTAGGTAATCAAGCCCTGCAGTAGAACATACACTTCCTTTACCTTCTTTTACTCCTTATTTCATACAGAGGGACAGCAATACACAGAGGTTATATTTTTTAAGGTTTTTTTTTTCATTGATTCAAGTTAATTTGTGATCTTGACATAACATGAGCATAAAACTCATGTGTTAATAGAGTCTAGAGGAAGGAAATGAAATAATAATGGAAGTGAAATTGAGTTACTTCATGATTAGAACAAACAAAAAGGTGGATTTCTTTGATTTCACCCTGTGCTTTCTTGTGTCTTTCCCTCCAGCGCGAATACGATGAACTTTTACGAGCTTTACCTCATTTTCAGTTCTTTCCTTCGTCTCCTTTTCATCTCTTTGTTTCATTCTGTTGGAATGCAGACGTCGAGGTCAAGATCAGGGCCACGGCCAGTCACTGAGACTGCACACATGTCTGCTTACACACACAAACTCACACACATACAGTACACATTGACACACACACTCAATCAAACCCACACAAACACATGTTTTGGTTTCTGTATTAATGCGTTGTCATGTACTTCCTCATCCGCTGCTTTTATTCTTATTATGCTACTTCATCATTCTGACTGCACCTGAACACAGCACACATATTAACACTCACTCGGTGTGCGTGTGTGTTTGTGTGGTTTTGTATGTATGTGTGTGTTCATACACTGAAAAACCCTTATGATTAAGTAAACATGAATCTGTTCTCATTACCATTGTGTGCTGCATCCATGAATGTTTGCGTGTATTATAGTGTATCTGGGCTAGCAGGCATCTGACTGTGCTCCTTGGCTATATTCTTTGTGTGTGCGTGTTGCTCGTCCAGTATGTAAGATTTAGGGAGAATATGGCAGAAATCTGAATATAATATTCATAAGTAGGTATGTCACAATACCAGAAATTTAGTAGTCTATCAAAACTAGTGAATTTCCACAATTCTCAATGCCACAGTAAAAAACAAAAACAAGAATAAAATTTAGCCGTTCTTGCTTTTCTATGGACGCCCAAAATAAAAACTCTTCTGAGCTTCTAGGACAAAAGACTGAAGGGGAGAGTTACTGGGTCTGCCACAAATCACTGTTCACTGTCAGGAGAGCATGTTGCCATGTCTGGAAAGTAATCAAAAGTGATTTCTACTCAGATCAGATCTCACATCAGTCTGTTGCTTTTTTCTCTCTCATTCTTTCCCTCTTTTCCCTTCATGTTTTAACAAATGATTTTGAGAGACTAGTAGTACACATCTCTGGGTCTATACCGTATTTTTAGTCTGGTGTTTGACTGCACTGCGTAGAAAAAGAAAGGAGTCCACAGTTTCAGGATTTAACCTGTTTTGTGCTGTGTGCACCGCTGCGCCAGCGTGTGTGTGTTTGACTGAGGGGGAGAGAAAGCTAGAAGGAGGACTGTTGCACACAGTGTTTCTGGGAGTCATTAATACTATCTGCCCGTTGTAAACAGTGGTATTTTCTAGAAAGTCGATCTGAACCGCCTGCCCTGTGGGTTAAGTGGGTCGATCTGCACATTACTACTTTTTCTTTTTGGACGAGTCGAAGCGGAGCTGTTGGTGCAGCTGCACATGTTGCTTATCTTACATGTGTAGTTGTTGTTGTTCGGTGCTGATAGGGGTTCTTCTCCTTCCTCTGGCATTTAACAGCAGACTACAACATGCTTTCCCTGTCATGTCCAGAAGAATTGCATCTTCTGGTACCAGCAGTACTGGGAAAAAAAAGAGTATTAGCACGTTTTCAAAATTTTGGCATCGCTTGTATCGACTTGTTTTCTACATGCTTGGAAGGGGAGGTTGAGACAAGTGGCTGCAGTCTGCAAGCTTAATGCTAGATGCCACTAAATATTTCAAACAGGTCTTGTAAATAGTGCAATGTGTCATTGCCAGGTGGTTTGTTTTGTCAAGTACAAGAAAAAAAACTGAGATCAAAATGAAACTAATACCACAGACATGATATTTTCAAACTGTCAACCTTATCAAACTTTTACCTGTGAACTTGAGTGGAAAAAAAGAAGTCAAGAAGTCAGGAGTTCTCTACTAGAAAGATCTTAATTAAGTGCATCATGATTTCTGGAAGGATATGTTGTTGTTGAGTTTTTCAGTATATTTAAAAATATGAAATATACACAGTAGATAAAACAAAGAAGACACACCAGCTTGTCTTTATTAAGCACAAAAATGTCTTCACTTTCCCGGCTCTAATTAAATTGCCTTCCCTCCCTCTTCCTTCTCAACTCTTCTTTTCTTGGACATCTTACACGGCTGTGTATAAATGTAACCAACTACAACCACTTGGCTAGACTGTCACTGCTGGAAACGACTATGCAAATTGAGACGGTACCTAGCGTATACTGACATACTGCGCAGCAAGACGCCTTCGGTGCACAATCAGAACAAAATTAGGATGTCTTCTGGGACATGTAGTTTAGGGACACTGTACTTTCAGAAAGCAGCAATGAGCTGAATTATTTTGTGCAAATTATATTCTTTGCAAGCTCTTGTGGGCCAGAGTTTGACACATGTGGTCTAAACAGCCAAACTATCTGTAAAGAACTTTAGATTCCTGGTTAGAATAAAGAGAGGAAGAAAAGGCATGCAGCTAGCGTGGAAATGGAAAAGAGAGTCACATAAAGAAACAATGTCTTTCAGGAAGAAGCTCCATACCCATTGGTTGATGGTCACAGATAGACAGCATATAGAGAACTCACTCTCTTTCTTTGTCTTTCTTTCCATCTCTTTGTGTCTCTTTTCAGGGTAAAGTGGCACAGACAGCCTGCATGTCGCCTGTAAACACATCTCCACCTCCCTGATGCAGCTCCTGCTCGACCCGGAGGTGAGACAGATCTCCATGGGAGCTCTACACCAGCTCCACACCGACATCAAGGAGTGTGAGAGTGAGTGTCAGCATTTACTTTTTAAATTAACATGCTTGTCTTTGGCTTTTATTCCCTCCCTTTGTCCTTATCGTCATCCCATCAATGTGACATTTACTGGACCTTCACCATTTTTCTCTGTTCCTCTTTCACTCCTTCCTTCCTCTTCCATCTTTCCCCCCTCAGTTCGTCCTTCATCTTCATTATCTTAATTCAGCTTCATACCTTCATTTTTTTTTTTAAATTTCCTTCTTTTTTCCTTTTTTTTTTATTATTACACAAGGTCAAGGGATTACATACACGCACATGGACAAGATAACATTAGATCAAAACCCCAGTAAATTAGGAAAGCGAAAGATAAATAAAAAGCAAAAGGTAGATAAAAAATTAAGAGCTAAGATTGCAATTTGGAACAAAAGGGGATTAATATTCATATATATGCAAATATATCTGTAACCACACATGTACGGACACATCTATATACATACATATCTACATGCAATATATGAGCTTTATATGTACTAATACATGCATCTATATGCATATCCATATACAAACACTCCCATACATATTTGGTCAATGTGAAGGCAAAAATAAGTAAATAAATAAAAAAAATAAGATATTTACATCCCTTTAATTGACCTTTATTGACTTTGAAATGTTTGTTTTAACTCCAGCCTTCAGTCTAAGTCAAAGTATCCCAGCCACAATTAAAAATTAAATTCTGTTTCTTATTTCAATTAATGTCCTTTTCAAGAATTCATAGATGTTTCAGAACCGTTTTGAAACCTTTGTTATCTCTAATTGCTGTTTCTTTGTTTTTTTCCTCCTTTTGTCCTATTTTAATCCTATCCATCTTTACTTCTTTAATTTGTCCTCTTCTCTTTTCTTTCCTCACATATTTTTACCTAAGCTTCAGCCTTTCCACACACACACACACACACTCTCACACATTGAATTACGTACCTCCTCAGATATATTTATTTGTACATACGGAATAGGGCTGCAACTAACAATTATTTTAATTACCATCTAGTTCGTTGATTATTTTCTCAATTTATTAAATAGTTGTTTGGTCTAAAAAATACCAGATAATGGTGGAGAATGTTGATCAGTATTTCCCAAAGCACGAGGTGATGTCCTCAAATGTTTTGTTTTGTCCACAAAGATGAAGATATTTAGTTTTCTATCACTGAGGACTGAGGAAACCCGAAAATATTCACATTTGAGCAGCTGAAATCAGAGAATTTTGACATTTTTTATTAAAAATGGAAAGGTAGTTTGCCGAGGTAGTTTGGATCCGCATTCAACAATATGGACGAGTAATTTTTTTCAATTTCAAATAGACCCTCTCTCTATAAAAATTATGTCATACAAATGAAACAATTTGGAATTGGACATTCATCAACTTTTAAAATAAACCTTGAAAGTGCCATGTGTGCAGTTTGCATTTGAAAGCACAGGGGGCGCTATGGATCAACCAGTTACATAGAGAGGGGGGAGCATCTTTGATCTGAAAATCTTTACATCTCAGTTTTTCTTCATTTCTCTTTATCTTTACTCTTTTTTCCACTTTCTTCCCCTACTTCTTTGTCCTCACTCATATCTTTCCATTTTCTCCTCTCCCAGCCTTTTCCCACTCTTGCCTCCCTCTTTTATTTGCTCTTCTCATCCTTTCCTCACTGCTCTTTCCTCTTCCTCCCCATCCGTCCCTTCATATCTCCCTCTTCCTCCCCCCTTGCCTCATTTTCTGAGACTTAGAGATGCAGAGGAGAACTTGCAGATAAAGGAGGGGGAGGAATGAATGAATGCGGGGCGTCGTTGGCTCAGTTTTTACATGATCAAGGTTCTTAGAGTCACAGAGCGGGTCACACAGTGTGTGTGTGTTGTGTATGTGTGTTTGTGATGTGATGTGCAGTGACATGCGTGCAGTGCTGCAGAGGGGTTAGGAGGTTAAGAGTTACTTATTCAGGGCAGACGGAGAGCTCAGAAGGAGGAAAGACTGGGAAGGATGGAAGGAAAGGGGGAAGATGGGGGGGGGGGGGGGGTGAGGATACAGTAGGGGGATGGATGAAATGGAAAAGAAGCAGAAGAGGCGAAAAATTTGAGGGATGTTAAGAATTCAAAAGGGGAAAGGGTGGAGAGGCAGACAAGGAAACCACAAGACAGTGAGGAGCTGGGGGTGGGAAAGAGGCATTAAATTTAAAAGGGAAAAGGATGAATGAAAGATGGAAGAAGCCTGAAAGAAAAAGCAGAACAAGGGATTAATAAAAAGGGGTGAAATGAAAAGTGCAAGGTGGATGGATAAATTAAAGGGAAGGAGGGGTGGAGGGATTAAAATAAAGGAAAAAATAAGGGACTCTCAGACTGTTAAATTATAACCTTTAAAGGTGAAAAGGAAGGGGGTGAATAAGAGCAATGGATTCAGTTTAAAGGGATAGTTCAGAACATGTGAAGGTTGGTTGTATGCTGTACTTAGTCCATAGTCAGTGTATTACCGAGAGTAGATGGTGGTCAGCACGCCCCCAGTTTGGAGAAGCAAACAATCAATTATGAGATGGGGTCTCTAGCTTACATGCTGGTGCCCCTCTCTGCCTCTCCAAACTAGGGGCGTGTCATCTGCCATCTGCTGGAGATAAAATCTTTCATAACCCCACTTCAAAAAATCTGTAGTATCCCTTTAAAAGGCTGAAAGGGTAGGGGGTGGGTGAATAAGAGCAATGGATTCAATTTAAAGAGGGGTGAAATGAAAAATGGAAGGTAAGAGGAAGAGAGAGAATGGAACGAAAGAGGTTGTATTTGACATAGAAAGACAAATTGTAAAAGTGCAATGGGTTCAACAAGTGAACAAGTACGATGTAAGTAACAATGAAAAATGGATGGAGAGAACGAATATGAAAGAACAAAAAGGGTCACTGAAAGAAGGAATAAACAGAGGAACAGGCGACATGGAAAATGAATAGAAAAAGTTATGATAAGACAAGAGAAAGAAAAAAGGCAACATGAATTAGTGGTGTCTAAGAAGAAGTTGAAAGAAAGTAGGAATTAAAAATTATTAAATGAATGAGACCTGGAGAGTGTTGAAAGAAAATGAACTGAGAAGGGATTAAATGAAAAAAGAGGGTGATTCAGAAGGAAAGAGCAGAATGGGATGAAAGAGGTCAAGGAACAAGAGGGCAGAGAAAATGGGATTAAACGAAAGAGGTGTGAAATGTAAAAAAAAAATGAAAGTACACAAGAAAGAAAGAGGGCAGAGAAGAGAGCGAAATACATGGATGAGAGGCAGGATTAAAGGAAAATTAATGGTGAGTCTGAAAGGAGGAGGAAGCGAGGGAGAGAGCAAGAAAGAGGAATTAGAGATTAAATAAAAGGAGGAATTTCAGGATTGTGACAGATAAAAAGAAAAGGAGGTGCAGATGAAATGAACACGATCATGATGGGGACTAAGTGGGAAAAAGATTGAGAGGAGGGGGGCAGAAAGGGAGGATAAACTGATATAAGTGAGTGTGAGAAAGGAGTAAGCATGATGAAAACAGAGGTGTATGAATGAATTAATGAATAATTTATTTTTATGTTATTTACATGACCCATTCCTCATGGGATTATTCAGGCACATTAACTAACAACCATCATCCAGCAGCACATTAACATCATCTAAACATAAACCTGACAAATAGATATCCCACAATGGAAATAATAACAACAGATTCATTAAAAGGACTGGGTGTTACAATCCCTGAAGATTTAGCACTACACTTAACCTGAGTGGGGTTGTTATTGGAGGGGACCACTATGTATGACACATTGTCAGTTGTGGCCCTTTGGTTTCTGTACTCTTTTATGAGTATAAATGTAATATCTTTGGGTTGTGGGCAAAACAAAACATTTGATAAAGTCATCTTGGTCTTTGAGAAACACTGCTCAATAGTTTTCACCATTTTCTGACACATTATATACCAAACAGAAAATGATAAAATAATCGACGGAAGAATCGACCATGAAAATAATCGTTAGTTTGAGCCCTAAACAAATACTACAAACAGACACACACAGCCCCTTAACCCAAGACCCAGCACACAAATTCAAACAAGACAAAAACTAAATTAGGGACAAACTGTGTATATTTGATCCAGTTCATAAACCAATAGTCTATAGTCCATATAGAATAGAATCTGAGCAATTTATCCATCATCTTATCCCATGCTTTAGAAAGATTCATCGAGAAAATGCAAAAACATTATCAAAAAGGAATTCAATTAAAGCTCCATTCTCAATAACTATCAAATCTAAGTCAGAAAATAAACTTTTCTAACACAAGAGATAATTGAGAGAAAATAGGAAAGAGAAGATGATGGGAAAATAAGGAAAAAGGAACAGATGAAAAAGTCGAAGAGACAAATGTATGCGCGTGAAATACTGAAAAAACACAAGTAGCAGGTATAAAACTGGACATTATACTGGACAAAATGGAAAGAGTGATGAAAGCAAAAGAAAAACTAATTTGGGAAAAAACTAAGTGTGTTGTACAGAGGAGCTAAGACAAAAAATGAGGCACAAAAATGAGGGAAAAAAACAAAAACCTGACAGATAAAGGGAAAAATGGTAGAGTCAAACCCAGGGATTTTGGAAATGTGAAGGGAGAAGGAAGAAATTTTAAAATATTAGAAGGGAAAATGAAAAAAATCAAAATGAATGCAACTTAAAAGTAAAAGAAGAAGATTGAACCTGAAAGAAGAAAAGGTAGAAAGTGCTGCATTAAACAGAAAAAGGTGGAAGCAAGGGCCTCAAAAATTTGAGGAAACATAAAAATGACAACAAGGTAAGAAAAGAAACGAAAAACGTGATGGTTTGTTAAATCCTTCAAGGGCTGGGCACTGAAGTTCGACGACACCGACCAAAGTGCTTAAATACTGTCTAATATTAAAAATGCCTTGTCATTTTAATCAAATTTTGTACCTCAGGAATGTTTTTATATAGTCCAGTACTGTACAGATATTCTGCTAGTTTTGTGTCATTTTAGTCCAGTTTGTAGTTTTCTTTTTGTTAAAATGGATTAGGTATCAAAAAAAACATGTCATTTAAGAACCGGTATCAAAGCCAAGGTATCGGTAGCAATACCAGCACTGAACATTTTCGAAGGATACCCAGCCCTAAAAACTTAATATTAAATTTATGTATGTTTACTACTTTAGGGAAGTTGCTTCTAGTACTGCAACCTCTGAAAGAGGGGTTTTGGGTGGATGGTGGCACCACTTTTCCTTCCAGCAGTCTGCTTTGTCTTCTTTTAGCCATCACCACATCCTTTCTTTAACTATATCCCAGTCATTTTTGCACCGAAACTTAACCAAACCTGGGACAGATCAGAAGATGCTCATATGGATCATTTTTGTAAAGTTTAAATGACCTGTTTTGTAATTAAAGTTGTTGAAATGAAGACAGAGAGAGACAAAGAAAGAAACTCAGTAGAGGGTGAAGGAATAAAGAGGAAGTAAAAGTGAGTAGGTAGAATATGTAGGTTTGGCCGATAGCTTCGCAGCTTATGAGGGCGGCCCTGTGTGCGTGTGTGTGTGTGTGTGTGTGTGTCTCATGGGGGTCAGTGAAGATGGCAGGCGTGTAATCCGTGCTGTGGTGTGTATGGCCTTGTGTGTCTGTGTGTGTGTATGTGTCCTGAGGTGAAAGAGATTAGCTACAGGCTTGCTCTCTCCCTCCTCGCGGCACTCCTCTTTTCTCTCGTTCCCTCGCTCAAGAATACCAGTCGGCTTGTTTACGGGGGCCAACTGACGCCAAGACCCCAGCTCACACTCCGTACGACCCCGGCACACACACTGGGACGCACTGACACACACACAGGCGTCACCCTGGGTTCAAAATCCAACAGTCCTCAACTGTTCTCAAACATGCGGGAGAAGCCCTGTACAAACAACAAATAAACACGCACACACACACACCAGAGCTCGACTGATATGGGATTTTTGAGACCGATATGGATTTTAGAGGAGAAAAATTCCCAATACGTGACTGATGCAAGTGAATTTTTTAAATACACCTTTTCTGTGTGGATTGTGCTCATACTTTGCACCAATTCAACATTCAAAGGTACACAAAAGGATGATTTCTTAAACAGATAAAATTTATTAAAGGAGAAATCTGTAACGTATTTTATTGTAATAAATCTAAAATGAACATGATTTGTCATCAGAGATCAAGGAAACATGTTCAGTTGGAATACTCACTTCACTTAAATCCTGGAAATTTCTATTCTTGGCTGAAAAAACTGTTTAGTTTGTCCATTTAATGTTAATCAGATTCCAAATTAATGCTGAATGTTCGCTGAATGAGTAAGTATCTGTTTATGAGTCGTAAGAAATCATCAATAATCTTGTAGATGACGTAGATGTTAATAAATGTTTAATTAAGCCAAATGTTACTGGAGTCTGGCAGGCAGAGAGCCAGGCAGTCACTCACTCTTACAGTGTAAGACTCGTCATCGCTTGTTATCGTCAGTTTACAATGTTGTGCGCATCCTGCACTCCTGCAGTGTTCCTCCAGCCTGCCTGAGCCTCCCCAAGTCTGGAGAGAAGGAGGCAGGTGGAAACAACTTGCTTCAATTATAGACTGTATATCTGCATCAACTCATTATTTGGACTACAGTGCTCTTTTACTCTTAAGCTTTGAAGGAACTAATAACAATAACAATAAGCTGAATCTAATTTTAGAACCCACTAAAAAATGTATTTGAAGTTAAAGTGAAAGATGGTTAATAATTTAATATGTTCAGTTCCATCAATTTTAATATTCAAACATCTAAATGAGACAAATCAGGTTCACAGCTCACTGTGAACAATTGGGTTTCTAAAACTCAAAGCCTTGAAATTGAGTTTTCTCTACTTTTTTTTTACAGTGTACCAATTATCAACCAGTTGTGGAAATTAATGTTCATGATCAGTCAGTTGTATTTTAATATAATAATAGAGAACGATAATATAATTTAAGTATTTTAATACGGCAACACTGATATATATGTGATAGGCCCATATCGGTCTGATATATCGGTCTAGCTGTAACACACACACTTGACAAGCCGACTAACTTTCACACACACTCTTAGACACTCAGATCGAGCAAGACAAATGCTAGAAAATCTCCATCGTCCACACACACACACACACACACACACACAAACATTCAACACAACCTGAATTTAAACACCCTACAAAACCTTTGCTCTTTCACACCCACTAGGACACACACACACACACACACACACTCTTTCTCTCTTTCAACAAGACCCGGCGACATGACTCTAACACCCTGCCCTCCCCTTCCTCCCTCCTCCTCCCCCTCCTCCTCCTCCTCCTCCTCTCCAGGCTGTCATTTGTCTGCCAATCTATCCCGATGCATAGCGAATCCGACCAGGTCTTTTATTATTCCGTTTTTCACCCTCTTTTTTTTCCTCCTCCTCCTCTCTTCCCTCTCTCCGGGGGTGGACTGGGGGGGGCGGGTTTGTATTTTCCCACAGGTTTTGCCAGAGCCGGCCCGGTCGCAGGCTTCCAGGGTGACACGTTGCTTCTGGCCTTCAGTGACTTGAGACAAGTAGGTCTTTGTCTCCCTCGTGGTCCTCTCCTCTCCTTCGTTTTCTCTTTCTCTGTTTTTTTTTTCTCCTCTCCACTATCTTTTTTCTACCTCCTCCCCCTCCTCGTCCTTTTCATCCTTCCTCCCATCCTCCCTCCCAAGTCCTCCTCCTCCTCCAAAGCTTTCTCTTCCTCATCTTCCTCCTTCATTTGGTTTTCTGATTTTTTTTTTTTATGTGTTTTGTTTTTTACCCTTTTTTATTCTTCAGCAATTCCTTCTCATTTGTGTTTGCTGACCCCCATCTCTCTCCTTTTTTTCTCTTCTGCCTGTTATATTTTGTTAAGTTCCAACATTCTCACAGAATTTCTTCCTTTTCTTTATTATTCGCTATCCACCAAACATCTCTGTGGTTGTCTTTTTTCTTGTCAAATTCCTCACTTGTTTGTCTTTGCTGATTAAGTAATCACGTTAATCTACCTTCAGAGCATCAAAACTACACATTTATTTAGAAGGTTTACAAAAAAAATACAAACAGATCAACTCAGAAAGTAAAGAAATGCAAAACAGAGATCACGAGTTAGTATTTGGGTGTGAACTTCTATCTGCTCGTTGATTCAGAAGCTCAGACAGATCAAATCAAATGGTTGCAGATGTGTCAAACGTCACCTTTTCTTTTATTTCACCATGTCAGTGTCTCATTGTGATTAATAGCCTATTGTTATTATGAGTCCTGCCTTTCCCTCTCTTATTGACTTTTTTTCCTGTCCCATTCACGTGATGAGTAGTGAAATTGACTCCTGTTCCATGGGAATCCCGCAGGATTCCTAAAAAAATGTCAGCCTCTAATTACCGTATGCTGTACAGTCAAATATGATGGACAACTAGAAAAGATTCTTCATACAGTACTTAGTTTGTGGCCAGCCTTCATTGGTGAAATGAAATAGACCTTAAGCTTCTACGTGACATGTGTCCCTTTGCAGTTGAAACCAAACTTCCTCTTTGTTGAATAATATTTGTGCATACAAAATCATGTAATGACTTTTGTTGATCTCCATCAGCATGCAGCAACAACATGTACTGGAATTTTCTTCCTTTACAGTTGCTAGCAAAGATTTGTGATTGATTCACACAATATGATCAAGCTGAAAGATGCTAATGGAGCAGAACCTACTGGTACTGCAGCCATAGCACTGCTTTGTCATTGAATTAAAGTTTTAAACTTTTTGATTTAAGCAATATCACATGAGAGGGAGTGCTGTTGGACTGAGTATCATCACGGCTGTGATTTGGTCATAAATAATCACAGCTATGATGATATTCAGTCCAACAGCACAACCTCAGGTGTGATGCTGCTTTTATACAACAGTTAAACTAGCACCATTTATTAGTTAACAGTAATAAGCAACAAGAAATTATGAGCTTTTTGTTTATTTACTAATTTATTTGACTCCGCCAAAATAATTAGTTCCACAGCTGAACTGGGACTGGGCTGTTGCCCAGCAACACAGGAACTAGTTCCTGGAAAATAACGTTAGCTTGCAAACTAGTTTGTGTAGGTTGACACAGTGCCGCAGTAGAGCTCTCCTTTAGTTGTTCGGATGGATCCAACTGCCTCGAGACTGTATTCAGCTCTGTCTTTTTTTAACTGACTGAATGTTGATGTTTATTTCTGAGACACGGACCAAGACCACTTGAGAAAGTCAGACTCTGGCCACTTCCAAACGGACTCTGGTGCGGTTCATTTGTGGTCTGAAAGTAAACAAACCAACCACTGGATTTTATGATAGCAGATTTGTGACTTGTGATTTGTGAACATGATTTCAAAGCTGAACTACTAATAGATCCATCTGCCGATTGTGAAATTTGTTCAGTAAGCGATTGTATAATTGATCTGTATAAGCCATGAATATATATATATATATATATATATATATATATATAACCTTTATGGGGTAAACTTTAGCTTTATGGTTCCCTAGGTATCATAAATGTGACTGAAGGGGTCATAGAACATAAATGCAACTGAGATGTTTTATGAAACACTCGTCCTCAATCGTTGAACAGGTGAAATGTCACCACCAGTTCAGAACCTCTTTACCAGTCCCCCCCCCCAGCCCCCCCCGGGGGGGCCACCCAGGGTCCTCGAACGAAGCACTTTAGTGCAGGAAGCGGGCCCGGCTGTGTGCTGGGGGTGCGTCTTGTTTCGGGGTCCTGGGAAAAACGGAGCAGAACCAGCCGGAGGAGGGACAGAACTGGACGTCTCCACTGTGTTCTGCAGAATACAGGATGTTGGGCGGAGTGTGTGTCGTTGTGTTGTGTGTGTGTGTGGTGTGTGTGTGTGTGTGTGTGTGTGTGTGCGCGCGCACGCTGTATTTCAACTTTATGGAAAAAAAGAGTGTTTGGCAAGAAAGTGCGTACGTGCGTGAAAGCGCGTATGAGCAAACTTGTGTTTGCCATCGCCATTTTCGAGTGTTTTCTTTCGGGACAGACTTTGATGTGTGTTAGTGTGTGTTTCATCGTGTGAAACTAAGCGGAGTGTGTGTTTTTTATGTGTGTGTCATCGTTGTGAATGTGTGAAACAGGGCGGAGAGCCCAAGCGAAAGTTTGTGTGGCTTTCTGGCTGCAGTGTGTGTGTGTGTTTGTCATCGTTGCTGTGAAAGTGGATAGAAAGTGTGTGTGTGTGTCTGAGTGTGTGAAACTAAGCGTAGAGGTGTGCGTGTGTGTGTGTTCGTTTGTGTGTCATCGCAGTGAATGTGTGAAACAGGGCGGAGAGCAAGTCAAAGTTTGTGTGTCTGCCCGTCTTTGATGCGTGTGCGAGTGTGTGTTTGTCGTAGTTGTTGTTGAGTGTGTGAAAGTGGGTGTAGAGTGTGTGTCTTTATTTTTGTGTGTGTGTGCGTGTGTGTGTGGTGACAGCGGATGACGGATGGGCCGGCAGGACGGAGCAGGGGACGATGAATGAGGTGACAGACAGAGACGGATAGCCCTTTATCCCTCCGTCACAATCCCTCTTTCTCTCTCCTCTCTTCTCTTTCTCTGCCTGTCGGGATGATGCAGTGCCTCTTGTTCTCTTGCTCGGAGGAGGAGAAGGAAGGGGGGAAGATGGGGAGAAGGAGAAAAGAAAAAAATTGCATTCATCCGGCATCGATGTTTACTTCAACCCCCCCTCCTCCTCTCTCCTCCACTCTTTTCCCTCCTTTGGTCCCACTCTTCCTCCGTTTCCATCCCCTCTTTTCTTGCCTCTTGTCATTCTCCATCTCCTCCCCCTCCCTCTTTTGCCGATCAGAATCCGTTGACTTCATCCCTCCTTTTAGAGTTATTCAGCTTCCTTCTCTCTTTTATTTCTTTCTCTGTTGGCCATTGTTTTTTGCCTCCATTCTTATCATATCAAAAGAATTCCTCCTGCCCCCGTATGCGCTTCCATACCTAATTTCTATGTGTACACATCTGCCAGAGCGCATCTTTTTGTGTGCACATTCTTTCAGGTAAATTTGTCATCTTCGTGTGTCGACATGCGCGCTTTCATATGTGCTCATATGTGATGCTGTTGGAGCGTGTGTGTGCGTCTTTGTGTGTGTGTGTGTGTGTGTGTGTGTGTGTGGTGTGTGTGTGTGTGTGACCTGGTGGTGAATGGTCGATAAATCACGCTGACGGGGCTGTTTGTTGTGTGGTCGGGTCCCGGTGTTCTGGAAGGTTCCGGGGTCCTGGGACAGGGCCGAGACAGGAGTTCCCCCAGGACACACACATTCATACACTCTCGCACACGCACGCACACACTTAGATAGCAAGACGGACACACACAGCGCGTGCAGATTGAGATGAAAACATGGTTTGTCTTCGAGCAGTTTGAAAAATGCGGCATGTGAAAAATTGAGAGCCACGGTGTTGGCAAATTGTATATATTTTTTGTGTGTATTGTGATGTTTTCACTGTGATTGTGTTGTTTTCAGGCTTATAGTTGCACAGCATACTATAATAGTCATTATAGGGTAATTCCAGTATTTTTAAACCTGGGCCGCATTCATATTTTGCGGTCTAAATGACTAATAGATAGTGTTGTAATACTCAAAATCGGTCTTGGTTTCCAACATTTTTTGAAGGTCTCTGTCTCATCTCAGAAGCAACCACATTTTTACTTGGTCTTGTCTCTGTCTCAGACAAGAGGACTCAGGATCCTATTTCAAGACCAATACCGATCAAGACCACAACTGCAGGAATATTTGGATACAGAGATATGGGACTTATTTCTGATTTGAAATTTTTGTTAGTTACCATTTGTCATCTCTCTCTGCCTCCCTTCACACGCACCCCAAGAAAGTAGAAAATTTGGCAACCTTAACCACAAAGGGTTCATCTGCAGAACAGCGCCTAAGAAAACCTAGAATCGTCACTTAGGAAAGGAGAAATAAAGAAAGCTAACGCTCGGTGTAAACCCTTGTCTAGACTGCAAACATCACGTCAGCATCACACTCATGTGACAACAACATTCTTGCCACACTGTGTCTGTATAGGATCTGTCTTGTCTGTGCATTTCAAAGCATCAGCAGGAAATGAACAGCCAAACTTTCTTTGCCCTGTGCAGTTTTCGTTCGATACGTGTGAATATTCCTGATGTATTTTTCCATCAACACAATGCACGGCGGTGTGTGTGCATAGTGAGTTCTGCAAGAGAGAGAAAAGAAATGGAGTGCTACTGACTGCACTCAGAGCAGACAGGAGTTGGCAATCAGAGCAGAGGGATTTAAGTTTAGCACTGACATTGTTTAGCGGCAGTAAATGTACAGTGAAGTTTACACTTTATCCAGAGGAAGTTCAAGTAGTTCCTGTGCCTTGCTTCTCAGCTGTTAGGTTAAGTGACGAATGGCTGTTTTTTTGTTAAACAAACAGGATCTTACTCTTTAACAAAAAGGTCTATGTCTGTAAGCATCCTTTCCCCAATGTTGTCAGAAAACAATCCAAGTATGCCAGTGACCGAAAACAAGCATTAGACCTCAAGGATTATGTTGCAACCTGTTCAGCCTGTTTTACAGCTGCTGATTGAGGCAGTCTACTGGACCTTTACCCTATTATTTTTTACCATATTAGTGATTTAAATTCCAAAATATAAAAGAATACGATCTGGGTTTAAAAATGTCAGTATTATCCTTAAATGTTTGGTGTTATTTTAAAAATTCTAAAATGACCTGGGTTTTCAACACCAAAACAATACTTTTTTCAATATTTTACTTACTTTTGAAAAACATGTTTAAATTCCATAAAGTGTAATAAACATCTCAAATACATCAGTGTTTGATGTTTATCTCAGCACTAGGCAGCCAAACCAGATCTTCACCTAAAAATAATACAGTATAAATTTAGCAGAAGTTAATTAAACATCGTATCTGATCAAAGCATCAGAAAAAAAGACCAAGGATCAATGTCAACTTTTGGTACTCTGACAGACAATACTCTGCTGGTGCTGCAAACACATACCGGTCAGTACCCACAAAGTATTTAGGTTCCATACCCAGCTATGAATATCATACTGTTTCTCCTTTAGCAGAGTCTAAAGTTCTTTCCATTTGGCCAGAAAAACAACACTGCCTTTCCTTGCTTTAACAGATGGGAAAGTTCTCAAGTTCCTATTGCATGAGATAAACATAGCAGGCTCCCAATTCCATACCAATACTATGAAGTATACACCGTTTATCAATCTGCAGAGAACACAGATTTGTGCTCTTTAATACTTTACTATTTTGTGCAGTGAACCAGGGAAATGAACCAAATGCTGTCAGCATAAAAGTTGGATCGTCCACAATTTTTTTTTTTTTTTTTTTTTTTTTTGGGTGCAAGTATTTCCTCTTTCTTAGAAGTGTGTTGTCAGACAGTAATGTACATCAACACCACTCAAATAACAGCAAAATTTTGTCTTAATTTTGTAGCTTGCTTCTGTAGAAGGACTACAGACTCCAAACCGGGTTATACTAGTTGGCCCAAATATAAGACAACAATTTTTAGTCTGGGTCATGTAATATTCAAGGACTATTATATTCATGTTATATTCAAGGACTAGATATCTACATCTTCACAACAGAGGACTTTTTTATGCAGAGTACAGTTGCTTTATTGATTGTTTAGTGTTTTGTATCTTCAGTCCTCTTACTGTTGTCTTATAATGAAGGTTGTCTAACTTTTGGTCCAATACGGAATCGAGCAACACAATCAACAAGTTGCCAAAGTCCATTCTTTGCCAGTGAAACTGTGCAGAGTAGACAATCAACAAACTTGCCAGCATGTCTGGCAATGTCTTGCATCCCTAACAAGTTCCCAAAAAACCTTACATGGAGATGCAGTTCCAGATTCAAACATCTACAAGTTGTGTCAGAATGACTACATGGATAAACACAGCAGAAATCAGTGCTTTAAAAGGCACTGTGTCTTGTGTCCAATTTCATTGAGTCAAACCCTCTGTCAGAACTGTCTGAATCTCTAGTCGGTCTATGCTGCTTGGCAACTTAACTACAAATTTGATCCCCTGTTCATGTTGGACTGCAACATGAGAGAGCTGTGTGGGCTCACAATATTTGGTTTGCTCCAAATAATTTTGTAATCTAGGTATGGCAGGAAACATGACCGAAGTAGAGCTCCACGTCACAGCTTTTTTCAGTATTAGTTAAATGGAATTCATGGAAAATTATTCTGTAATGAAACAATTTACGTTTAGTCTGCAAAGTCTGTAAAGTCAATTGGTCATGTCACCACAGGACTGAAGACTGGACTGGACTAACCTGGGACCAGACGAATATGCAAGCTCATGTTTCATTTGCTCTGGCCACTGTCCCGTTCAGACAGTTTTCAACCTGTCCTGGATCTCTTCTAGCCAATTATTTAATATGGGGTGGGTTTGATACAATGACTGACAGAGGATTGTCACCGGTCGAGATTTTGAAGTCACCAGATTGGGACACAAGGCTCAAGGCTCCTGTAAATCAGATCAAACTGTCAGACTAGGCAGTGCTGATTACATATGAATCAAAATTCTGTTACTGCATTGCCTGTTTTTAGCCTCAAATGTTTTCGTAAACACATTTTAGCATACTGTTAAGCTGTAATTTGAGAACATTTGTGACAAGGCTGCTATTTTTCTTTTCTGCTTGAAAATGGGTCGAGCACCGCCCCAACTTGCATGTGTCACTCAGCACTACATCAGACCTTTCATTGCTCTAATTGGTTGTAGGACTCTAGCCCCTTTTCCTTACATGTGCTGGCTAGGTTTGACTCAGTTTGACTTGGTGCATCAGCCCAGCATGGCAGGGATTTGCAACTCCATTACAACAGCACTACCCACTTGAAGGTGTCTTTTAACTGATGACGCATTTGACGACTGTAAAAAAAAAAGTGGATAAATAAGCCTCCTGCACATTTTTCACAATAAAACAAAAGCTATTTTGTTATTTAAAAGCTTTTTTTATGAACCAGCAAAATCATTAGTAGTAACGTCAAATGACTCCAATACAGCTGAAAGTGACACGAAACAGTAAAATAAAACAGATTCCTGAAAGTACAAACAGCTACATAAGAGAGAAAGTGAACTTCAAACCACAGATATTCAGTTAGAAAATACAAAAGTAATTAGCCAGACAGACACTTTTAAAAACCTCTTTTGCAATTACATTAGTGAATTAGTCAACTGATGTCTTTGCTAAATTCATCAACAGGAATAATAAAAATGTTCTAATGAACTTTCCTAAAAGTTAAGTTGATGTGAGGTACCTGCAGGATACGCACTCTCCAGGTTTAACTAAATGGATCTATTAAATATAACATCCCTTTTTTTCCCTAAATCACCCTAAAGAGCAGCAGCACGCAGCCCTGATTTTTTCACTTTTATGACCAACTACTTCAGACTGTCCAGAAAAGGCTGATTCACTGTAACAAGCTTATCTGAGCTGTCATCAGCTTTCTCCTGTTCTCTGCAATTGCTAAATAATTTGGTGAGCGGAGGAGGCTGATTGTGTTAGTGTGTGTGGGTGTGTGTGTGCACACTCCCTAGGCTGCCCTTCTCCACAGATCCTATCAATCCTCCTATATTTAGAACATTCAGAAGTCTGTGGTTACTTCAAACCTTTGGCTGGCCCTCGTGTGAGTTGGTGTGTGTGTGTTGCGGTGTGGCGTCGCCCCAGAAAAACGCTTGCAACAGTAGAGTTCCACTCATCCCCTTCTTGACTCGTTCCTATGCCAGGCATTCTTCCACCTTCAGCCCAGTTGAGTGTGTGTTGTGTGTGTGTGTGTGTGTGTGTCTTTTGTCATTGATTGGTCCCGGGTTCATTCCTTTGGTTGACCACAGACAGTCAAATTCCATCCATTCATCATGTCATCTCTTTTCCCCTCCACCCCCTTTTCTCTTTCTTACGTCTTTTTATTTTCTCAGTCTCCAGTTTATTGAACTTTTAACTCTTTTCTTTTCCTCTCCATCTTTCATCTTCTCAGTTTCATCCTCTCCTCCTCTCTCTAGACTTTACTTTGTGTGTCTTTCACTTTGTTCCACTTCTTCCTTCCTTTTTTCTCTTCTTGTTCTATCTTTTAATTCCTTCTTCTAATTCCTTTATTTACCCCACTTGTCATCTTTCTTTTTTCTTCCCATTCTGTAAGTTAATCTATCTCTCCATCTCCCATTCACTCCTTGTGTCTGTCCTACACTAACTGCATTTCATTGGTCAAACCACTCAGTTCCCTTTGCAGCACACACACACGTTTGCTTTGAGGACTGACGTTTGTGTGTATCCAGACCATTACCTCACGAGGCTTCCCTCTTGCTCTCCAAAAGCAACATGTCACAGCATGACAACCGCTCCCCTTATCCTGACTCTGTGTGTGTGTGTAGATTGACTGGCGTAGCCAGTAGCGATTATCCAGTGACAGGATAGCAGATTCTCCCTCTCTCTTGTGTGTGTTTGTGTGTGTGTGGAGGTAATAGACAGGCTAAGGGATGAGATGAGGCCCAGTGGGAGAGGAAACCTCCATCTCACCTTCACGTAACCCAGACTAACGAGGCAGTGAGAGGGAGGGAGGAAATATGGTTGGAAAAAAGAGAAGGAAGGGTGGAAGGTATGGAGCTTTATTTTAGGGAAGCACAGAGTAAATACTTATGAAATGTCCATCTCAATAATTTTTCTGAGCATTATATTTTTACTTTCTCTCAGGAACACCAGTGATTATCAAACAAAGAAGGAGAAAGCCACAAACTTAAAACTTCAATTCAGTTCTTTCAGTTTTAATTCTATGAAATAACATTTTGCCAAATATATCATTCATTAGGATAAATACAGTATATAGTGACTATGATTTAGTGTGTGGGTTTCAAATCAATTACCTCACCAAACTCAATTAGCATAGATAAAAGCCTCATTAAATCAAACTTTTATCTATTTAAATTTTCTATTTTCATGTCAGGTCTCATTTCCAGATAAAATCCAGTTAAATACATTTTTATTTACACTAATCAATGTCAGCCCTACTCCAACTCACAGGGTGGTGGTAATGCACCTGAAGATGTTGGGTAACAGATAAAATCGGCCAAAGAAAGAAAGTGTCTTTACTTTTGCAGATTAGTTAAAACTATAACGATTTAACGGCTAGTTTATCCTAAACCAGAAACAAACACAAAAACATGGATGACTTAAATGGATGGAATACGAGTTAGAGAACAGTTTCATCATCTTTACTCATGCCTCTCGGTCACCCATGGAATGGGAATCGAGAAACATTTCCAGTTGAGAACTGGTTCCAAACTGTCCAATTCACCGGAAACCCTGTGACTCTGAGTTTATCAATTCCTTCTATCAGTGCCAGCATATCTTTATAACAGTTGTCCATTGCAAAACAATGATGTCAAACGTGTGCATGTACATTGCTGGAAACTTGCAACAAGGAGTCATTGTGGCTGACAGGAAAATACACTCCAAAGCGTGGTTTCATTTTACTAAAGAAGATGACACTAATGTCCATTGTAATGTCTATAAAATAATAATAAATAATAGTGGAAACACCAGCAGTATGCTGAAATAACTTTCGGCACAACATGGGCTTAAATTTCAGCATTTCTATGTATATGACATTCAACGCAGCAGTGTCTCTGTTACAGAGGGTAAATATCCGATTATAATAACATTAGCGCCATGCAGCCAGGCTACAGCAGTGGAGGTTTTGTACACCTAAGTCAAATCGATGCCTTTTTCCTACTCTGTTTCTACACTGTCTTCAGAGATAATTAAACCCGTAAGAAATCAGTCCCCATCCCTTATCACCTGTACAGATCAGATCACTTGGTAGTAATGAGGGATCAACAGCACATTATGCTGCCAATATGTGTTGAAATCTTTGAAGTGACAAAACGATGGCTAGTCTCACTTCAGCTGCTGTTATCACAGGGGACAGTGGTGACTACTCCCACAGATCAACGTGGTTCGAACAGTAAGATTTCAATCTGTCCTGAATGCTTCTTGAATGAAATTCCACTTTGCTTCGGTGATATCTGATAGCTATACGATCCTCCCAAGACATAAATGCGTCAATGTGTCCATAAAGAGGTCCTTCGCAAGCCAGGAAAAGCCCCCAGTATCCATACATTGGAACAAAAATAGAAAACCAGCTGCTCACATTCAAATTGAGCAGCAGGTGTACCAAAGTCTATATTGTCATTGTCTGTGTTTAAATAATAAAACACTTAACTTCCTTTGGAAAGAAAGTCAACCTCAAATAAAAAGTCAATTTGTCAAGACTGAGTGATATCGACAAAATAATACATAATACCTTTGTGTCGTACCTCAATAATTTGATCATTTTTGTAATCATTGCATTACAAAAATGCAAATCATTTACACCCTATATTCAGTTGAATACAGTACAAAGACAAGACATTGGACAGGGGCAACAAAAGACTGGGATGGGAAAGGTATGGAATACTCAGAAAACACTTGTTTGGAATAAATAAATAAATCTTTGCACGCAGGGGTCAAGGCTGAAAACCAACATTGAATGCCTGTGACCTTAGACCCCTCAGGCGAACTGTATCAAAAACTGACATGGTTATATAAAGGATATTGCTACATGGGCTCTGGGACACTTCAGAAAACCATCTGTAAACACAATTTGTTGCTGTATCTACAAATACAACATCCAGAAATACTGCAGACTTCTCTGGGCCAAAACTCCTTAGAGACTGACTGATGCAAAATGGAAAAGTGTGCTGTGGTCTGACGAGTCCACTCTAACCACATTAATGCTGAATCATCTTTTTCAGGTATGTCCCCTCTTTTTTTTTAGCAAGATAAGGCCAAGACACATTCTGTGGCTTTGTAGTAAAACAATTCAGGTACTCGACTGACTCCCATTGAAAATATGTGGCACATTATGATGTCCAAGAGAGGAAGAGTTAAAAGATTGAAAAAATTTACAAAATAAATCAACTAAAGATGCAAAACAAGGGCATGTTTCCTACTGCTGAACAAACTGTTTGCTCTCTTTATTGTTGTACAGTGTGAAAAACGGCATGTACGGAGCAAAATCATCCATCACCGTCGCAGGAAGCCTTCACTTGATTCAGTCAGTTTGTTTGTTACTTCATTGTTCCCGACTTGAGTGCACATGCTACTTAATGTGCCTTATTTCCTTTTACTTGTTCAACTCTCAGTGAAACGAATGATACACTCCTCCATGAAATAATCCCTCAAAATCATATTGTCTTACAAACTTCATTGTTAGAGCAGTTAACCTAAAGTAAGCATTGATGATATCTGGTTTGCATTATCACTGTATCTCTCTTCAGTTTTGCATGCTTGCCAGAGTTTTGTTTCTGTCTTGAAATGAGGATAAATAGTCTAATTAAATCAAGACTGTTGTATATCAGTGTGATTTATTTCCCGAGGTGTGATCCAGAGTTTGTCTTTAGCCAAGTTGACCTGAAATTGGCATGTGTATATGGATATGAGGAAGGTTTGAAAGTGACACTCTTGACACACAGAAAAGAAGTGACGCAGAGGAGAGAGGAAAGTGAATCAGAATCAGAAGAAGGGTAGACAGAGGTGAGAATGAGGACAGGAAGAGATAGACAAGGTCAGAGACATGGAAGGAGAAAGAAAAATCTGCTACTGTCACATTCCTGAGGATTGTGGTCACACTGGGACAGCTGCAGTATGTGAGTGTGTTCGTTGGACTGCATGTGTGTATGTGTGTGACAGGTCAGGTTCAGGAAAGGGATTGCTGACAAGGCAGGGATGAAGTGTACATATGTGTGTCAGGGTTGAACGGCAGGCCGGCACACTTGCTTGGGTCGATCTTTGACCTTTCATCTCCTCGCCAGACATCAGATATATGGGGAAAGAGGAGAGGTCGAGAAAGAAAGCAGATAAATGTAGGAGAGGAAAGGCGGAGATGGGCTGAAGTGCAAAATCTAGACATAAAGGCTAAATGAGGGAGAAAGTTAACACGAAAGACTAGATCTAAAGGAAGATGACGAGAGGAGATGGAAGCGAAGAAGAGAAAGAGCGTTCTGTCCAGATTCTGAACTCACCAAGAGCGAAAACAAGACATGAATGCGTGAAAATGTTGCCGGAGGGTAGCAAAAAGCGAGGGATATCGAGTGAAAGAGTGCAGTCAGGTGAAAGTGATACGGCGGGTGAAACGGACATACAGGGTGGTCTCCCTCTCTCTCCCTGTCTCTCCCTCCGTCTCTCTCCCTTGCTCCTCGGGAGGCTGACACTTCCCTTCAGCCGTTTGACCGCTCACAGAAGGGGGGATGAATAGAGGGGTGGAGAGGGGTGAAAGAGCGTGATGAGCGGAGAAGAAAGAGGGGCGAAGGGAGGATGAGCAGCAGACGGACATCTAAATGCTCGCCCGCCGATCTATTGGAAGAGCAGGAGAGAGAGACACACAAACAGCAACTGGACACACAAACGCACACATAAACATGGATGCAAACAGTTGGAGTTGGTGCAGAATCCAGCAGCACATTTGCTGTTAGTGGATAAAGTTTCGGGCGTAGAAATCTAAAACTGCTCTAGACCGTTGCTTTTGTCCGTCTTCCGCAAACGCACAGCATAAAGGTGTTGTGCATGAGGTGTCCTGGTGGCCCGAGCAGTCTGAGAGACGTACCATGTAACTATGCGACCGTGACGTCCTGGGTTCAGATTTGGCCAAAGGGCTCTTACTGTATCTCATTTGCTGATCTTTCTCCTCTCATGTTTCCTGTGTGCTTTCCCCAGTTTGTCTGATAAAGTTAAACCTCTGTTTAATGAATCTTTTCCTTCTAAAGTAGTAACTGCTGTAGTCCTAGTCTTAGACGATCTATCCTGATGATCTTTAGTAATTTATCTTAAATTTAAAGTCCAAAAATGAAGTTATCACTATATTACCTTTAGAGTTATAGTGACTAATTTCCAGTGAGAAACATGCTGTTTTATAGAACATTATCATGTCACAGTGACCTTTGACCGCCAAATTTTAATCAGTTCATCCTTGAGTCCAAGTGGGTATTTGTGCCAGATGTAATGAAAATTCTTCCAGGCATTTTTGAGATATTGTATTGAAGAAATTGGGTTGGATGTGAGGTCACCATGACCTTGACCATTGACCTTTGTGGACCAGAAAGCAATCAGTTTATCCCGGAGTCCAAGAGGTCATTTGTGCGAATTTTGAAGAAATTCCATCCAAGTGTTCTTGAGATATTGCATTCACAAGAATGGGAAATGCAGAGACATGAAAATGATAGAACAAACACATATAAAGCTAGAGTGAAGACTGAAAGGAGGAGAGTGTTGTTTTTGCAACTTGTTTCAGCTGCCCCGTTGTGGCCATAAGTTGCAGGTCTTAGATTATCTGTTAATAAAAGATGATTAAACCTTGCAAAAGGTTTTCATAAAATCCATTTTTCACCCAGAGTGTTATCATTATTTATAGTCCAAGCTCCACCTGCAATCCTACTAAGATTTTAAAAAGTACATGTAGTAGAGAAGGACTGATTTGCCTTTTCATCCTCCACTAGAATCAGTGCAATAAACTTTCTTTTCAATCTTGAATTGTACTGTCTCTATCTAAGCTTCATTCTTCCTTCTCATTCCTCTTCTACCTCGCCTGTATTCTCATCTACAGAAACTCTCGTCTTCTTCCACTTTCTCTCAATTTCCACTTCTTCCTCTTCCCTTTAAAGTGTGATTACTTGGCGTCATGGAGGCTGATGTGTCTGTCAAACACACTGAGTCTCACACACACACACACACACACACACAGGGACACACAACTCAAAATGGGTGCAGTATAAGGTCAGTGGGATAAGTATTGGTGCCAGGGAGGGGTGAGAACTAACAGTCAGACCCCCAAAACACCCTTATCTGATCACACACTCTTCCACAAATGCTGTTTTCTACATAGCCACATATACACACACCTGTCCTTCCATTTTCCTCTATATATGTGTGTGTGTGTTGTGTGGTTGTGTGGTTGTGTGTGTGTGTGTGTGTGTATATATTAAAGCTAACAATACACACACGCAGCAGGGTCTGAGTGTAATAAAGCGGTCAGTGATCCTGCTGCGTTCAAGATAACACAAAAAAAAAAAAAAACAGTTGCTACTCGAAATGTGTGCGTCCATATCCGCAGATTTATGACTTTAAGCTATTATTTGTGTGGGAGAGGTCAGTGTGTGTGTGTGTGTGTGTCTGTGTGTGTGTGTTTCTCGGCCCCTGTCTCAACTTCCTGTCCCGTCTGTGGCCAGCCTTATCGGTGTGACAACAGGTCAGGCAGTGGTCACAGCAACAGAGCTATTCAGCGACCTGATTGGACGGGGTGGGGAGCAGCAGTTCAGTACTTCCGATTGATGGTCAAGTAGTGGTCAGGATTAGGGGGGTCAAGGTGGTTCAAAATCACTCTAAGATACGCAGACACATAAACTGATCTCTCACATATATTATTAAATATCTTTGAGTCATATAATCACAGATATTGATGCACACACACCCACGTGTCTTCCTCTCTCAGACATGCATCACATCTTCTGTCACACTGAATAATGACCATCAGTCATACTTATTTTTTACACATACACACACACGTACGGTGACCGTGTGGTGACCGGGTCAGGTCATTGTTCTGTGTTATCAGTCTTGACCTCTCCGTCAGTCTCCCCGATATGACCTGCATCTACACCCCTTCCTGTGTATGTGTGTGTTTGTGTGTGTGAGACTCCGCGGTCACCCTGTGGTCAAACCAAAAAGTTGAGACTCTCGAACAGCTCTCACCTTTCAACTGTTTCCTGTTTTGGGGTTGTGGAGGAGACAGAGGGAGAGAGTGAGAGATGTGTTTCATTTCAGGCTGCAGTGCAATGTTGTGAAACGCTTCAGTGTCTCGATCTGCAAATTAGATTTTTTTGCCTGCAGTTGAATAATTGTTTAAAGACTGTTTGGGGCCACAGATGTATTTGAAATTAGTGGTCGACCAATATGGGTTTTTCACAAGCCGATGCCAATATGTAATGCCAGTACCAGAACAAAGAAAAATCATGTAAAATGACATAATTTTATATTATATTTTATAATGTACACCATGTACGTTATCTTAGCCAGTAACATGTTGATAGATGGAATTTTTATTAAATGAAATACAAAAATACATTGAGTTTATGGCATAGACTTCAGAACGTGACTGGTGTGAAAAGACAAGTTGAGTCAATTTTTTTTAATGACTTAAAAGAAACTTTTCTAGTCACATAAAATTGATATTAATTCAGTTGTACTTAAGAAAACATTTGCTCCCTCTCCCTCGTTCATAAATCCAAATAAATATGCAAATATTTTTCATTTTGAAAGCTGAAATCTGTATTCTTACTTTATGTACTGGAGGCTTCAGATTTTCACATTACGCTTGTACAGGCTGCTTGCTGGATCATGATTGGCTTCCAAACTAGTGCTGATACATCTTTCTTCACAATAAAGGTCAAACATCCAAGTAAATCCAGTTTGACAAAGTGATTAATCTTTATTGACAATTAAAAAGTGCCAGAGCTCAGGTAGACCTTGAAAACACTGACCTAAATTAACTTAAAAAGTAATTGAATCCACAGAAAAATGTTGTTTAACTCAAAACAGTGGTGGTTAAAGCTTTACCAAAATGGAGTCTGAAAAGTGGACGAACCCAAAATGAACTCCCGGCCCAGAATTAACCTCTAAAAAGTGTCTGGAGCCAAATTGACTTTAAAAAAGTGGCTGAGGCCAAATTGACCTTTTTAAAAAGTGCTCGGGTCTAAATTGAGCTCAGAGCGGAGCTAAAAGCCGCTGTTTTTCTAGGCCTGTTTGTTTTGGAGTATTCTGTCTTTATTTGCTTTATCAGCGCACAGAGCAGCTCCCAGCAGGCCCCTCTGACTTCAGCCTGCACTCGTTTATCGTCTCCCCGTTTCTCACTCACTCCTTCTTCCTCCTCCGTAACATCTAGTTACCCTCCGTCTGACCTCCTTCGCTCTCTCCTTTCCCTTTCTCCTGCAGTCCTGTAATATTTCCCCAATCATTCTTTTTGAGTTTTCTCTCTTCCTTCTCATTTACCTCCTCTCCGTCTACGTCCCTCACTCAGCCTCTCTCCATCTGTGTAGTGTCTAATTGACAGCAGAGACCCCTGGTTGAACCACCAGCACTCTTCTCTCGTTTTTTGTTTTTTCTTTCTTTCTTTCTTTCCGCGCTCATTCCATTTCAGCCCTGTCACTTTTTTTAAGGGGTCGCACAACTTCTCTGTCACTGCTGGCGAGGAGAGAGAGAGGATGGGGAGGGGGAGGAGGCGAGAGACGGAGTAAGTGAGACAAAGATGGGGGAGCAGAGAGAGAAAGGAGACAAGAGAGGAGAAACAAAGCAGAAGAAGGAGAACATAAGTTAGTTATGTAAGGAAGGTAGCTTAGAGTTCAGAGGAGATGTAAATAACAAGTCATTTAGGAGCCATGTTCTCAGTCACTCTTCCCAAAAAGCATCTGGACACTTTTTTATACAGTCTACAGACACTTTATGGTGTCCCTGAACTGGGTGAAAGTAAGTAAGGATGCAAAGATCTCACCTTTCCTTTTCTGCTACAGATTCTGATACCTAAACTCACAATATTGTCTGGTACTATGTACAGCACTCATTTTTTAATGTGCAACTGGGGTCAAGTGTAAGGTCACATATTTAAAAATGATCTGGGCTTTTGAAACCTTTTATTACATTGATTTTGACTTTAAAAATGGCATAATTTTATTATTTTTTACCATAGTGATTGAAAAACAGTTTGTAATGTGGATTGGTAATATCCGTTCGTTTATAGAGGTTAGTGCTTATGTCCTGACTAAACATACTAGTTTGAAAGTTCATCCCCGATCTTGGAAAGAGTAGTTTGATAAAAAATGAATTAATAAATATAAACCCTACCTGAGTGGTTCACAACTTTTTTTCCTTGGAGGCCCCCCTGCTTAGATCTGTGAAAACCTGAGCCTCCCCTGGCCTGCAGACACATGCACATATGGCAAAAAAAAAAAAAGATTATTTCCAAAGTTTTAACATTCAGTTATAATTGTTTCCATTTCTTCCACCTTTACTTTTGTCTCTTCTCATTTTTTCTTTTAACAACCCAACAGAGTAAACTTATACGCACTCATAATGATTCATTGTTAGAGAACTTAAGAGCTCACAGAGGTGTGACCAACTGAATTACCTAGGGGGATCCCATACCCCAGGTTGGGAAGCAATGCCTTGACTCAAGGTCTGTTTACTACCCAAGTGTATTCAACTGTGCCTGTGGAATGGAAATCAAAAAAAAAGTGGCACCTCAGTTTATATTTTGTATCAGTTTGCATCTGGCATCACTTTTTCATAGTTAGTAAACTACTTAGATACAACAATATTAAAAAAAAAAAACAAAGTGTTATTAATCCTTAAGTGATAAAATGGAAACAGGTCCAAACTTTATACAGTACAAATCCGTAAGCCCAAAAAATAAGAGACTCTTTCTGTACTTCCTAGTGAATTTCAGTCATTCCCAAAACTTACCCTACTCTCGAGTTTGAGAACACACATTATAGGTTTTGTTAATTTTCTAGCAGTTCCAGTTTTCATGGGAAAAAACCTTTTCAACTATTTACTACTTCTTTACATTAGGCCTGGCAAATGTCAAAATTTCATCTTCAGATTGTTTTTTGTTCAACCAACAATTCAAAACTCAAAGACTCTTCATTTACTGTCATAAATAGCAAAGAAAATCAGCAAATCCTCACACTTAAGAAGTTGGAACCAGCAGATGTGTTACATTTTTGCTTGAAAAATTACTGAAACCTATTTATTATCAAAATAGGTGGCAACTAATCATCTTCCATTTGACTAATCGATTAAATTTGACATAAATTAAAACACTAGCACCTACTTTTTTAAATTTGTGAGACCACACACCTGCAGCATAAAGACGTGCTAATGACCCAGAGAAACAGCTATTCAATCACTTCCCCTCCCTTCCTGTGTTTGTACGTCTTACCTACCGTACCTTGACCATTTCTGTCTGTGCAGTACATATGTCGTGTGCTATTGATATCAAATGGCAAGACCATTGTTAATCTCTCTGCTGGTGACTGCAGAGTTAATTTGAATATCCCAAGTGACTGTGAAAGAATGAACCAGTATCTTTCTTCTTTCCCTTAACACATTTTTACTGGCCAAGTAAAGAACAGAGTTGCCAACCATATCATAGCCTAAAATTTACCAGCTTGTAGTGTGTTACTGAATGTAGTTTATCTTCTTCTTTCTTTGGCTGCTTCCCAAAGAGTCACCACAAACATCTGGCTACAGCGGATGACCTATGTCTCTCCGGCAAACTGAGCTCTGCCCAACCTGGCATGAGAATCTAATCCACATATTTGATTTGGCATAGGCTTTTTATGCCAGATCCCCTTTCTGACGCAACGCTGACCAGTTTATCCAGGCTGGGGACCACCAATTAGGAATACACTGGCTTATGCAACCTGGGGTTCAGTGTCGTTCCCAGGAACCCTTTGACATGTGGATAGGAGGATCAAACCGCCAACCGTGTGATCAGTAGACAAGCTGCTCTGCCTGCATCCTTGAATCTAATTTCTATGCTTTTCGATGAAAGTATCTGTCTCCTGTACGGCATACAGCCTGCTGAAGTGCCCTTGATCAAGCTGCAGTGGTGCTGTTCTGTATCCGACCTGTGACCTCTCCATGTGGGGGAACAACACAAAAGCTAACTTCCCTACAGGGAGTGATAAAGCATCATGATTATATCTTTTCTTTGCTGTATTTTATTACCGCGCACATGACGAGCAGTCGACCCACTGTGGATTAATAAAGTACAGTATGTACATTGAAGCAGTATCACGGTGGAAGTTGTGCTGTATTGTGGTTTCTGGCAGCCGTGTGCTGCGGTTGTAGAAACGAGGCTGCAGGCAGATGTACAAAGATATAAGCTTTTGGTTTTAATTTAATTTCTGGCCCTCCGCTAAGAAAGAAAAATTAGTTCCCTGTTGCGAAGCGATAACATCCAAGCTTACTTCATTCCATTCATAGTTCAAGATGTAGTGATACTGTCCAAGCTGCAGGACACAAGTTTGTGTTTGGTAGTTATATGTACTAATGGAGGCATGGACTAACTGCCTTTCATACACTCACAATGTGAAGTTAAAAACAAATGTTAGCGCATAGTAAAGAAAGACAGTGTGTGGAAGTAAGTGTTGTTTGTCCATCAGTGCTTAAAAGTGGATGACAGCATTGCCCGATAACCACTGAATGTGACCTTTGACCTCTTGCTTTCAGAGGTCAAGAGCTGACTTTGGGGTTAAGTGTAAAAAAAACTTTTTTCAGTCAATCTATTGCAGCTGAGATGGACCACTCCTGCTTCTAACTGGACTTCCTCACATGAGATGATGAGTAGAAAATATTAGTTGTGAAATGACTGGTAGATCAGTCGATCGGTAGTAAAAATGAACCAACAGCATGTATGATAATCAATTAGTTGTAATTTATTAAGAAAAAAATGTCAAACATTCTCTGGTTCCAGCTTTTCAAATGTGAGAATTTTCTGTTTTTTCTCCATTTTATGTCACTGCAAAAGGAACATTTTTGATTTTGGACTGTAAATTAGGACAAAAGAACCTATTGGATGACATCACAAAGATCTGACAGATTAATTCATCATGAAAAAACCTGTAAGTTGCAGCCCTAGAATATACAATATGTAACAAGATATTTTGTGTCTTTATTGATACTTTGCTCAAATGTAGCACTGCAGCAATTTGTTGATAAACCAATTAGTGGGTCAACAGAATATTAATCTACTTTGCAAAGGTGGAACCAAGTCATTGTTCTTCGGTCACAAGTAAGTCTTTGCTCCGTAACGCAACGAGTTCTTCATGGCTCTCTCCTAACTTGATTGGATGCTGCTGGATTGGTTAAAACAAACTGATTCTGGGAAATAAAGTGTCCGCTTGCTGAGTGAGAATGAATATTACTTCATTCATGTTAGTTGATTCAGGAAATGACAGGAATGAGTTGATTCATTGATTCAGACATTTTAAATAACAGACTTTGTAATCTTTGGGCTTGGGGAGAACTAAGTATTTCAAGTCTCAAGTCCAAGTGAAGTCACGAGTCACTGGTGTTGAAGTCCAAGTTGAGTCTTAAGTCATCAAATTTGGGACTTGAGTCCAAGTAATGTGACTTGAGTCCACACCTCTGCTCATCTCTCATTGATAGATGATAAAAGTGATATTTCAAGCACAAATGCCAAACATAAGATGGTTCCAACTTCTCCAGTATGAGAATTTGCTTCTTTTTAGTGTCTTAAAATCATAGTGAACTGAATATCTTTGAGCGTTAAAATGTTGGTCGGTCAAAACAAGCAATTTTATGACATCATCTTGGGCTTGGGAAAAAATTCTGAGTATTTTTCATTGAATTTTTAAGTTATATACAACAAACAACCCATCAATCATGAAAATAATTGACAATTATAGCTTTTAGATGCAGCCCAAATTGAATGTCAGGTTAAATTTTCATGCTGAAATAGCACATAGTTTGCATTTAATTACTTTTTTACAAACAAACAAATCAAACTCAAAATTATCTCAAAGTCCAGAAAATGTGTTAAAATATCTAAAATCATTTATTGATAGCACCGACAACATATGAATCTGATTTAAGTTTTTGGTTGGAAGATTCTGTAAATCAGGTCATACCACAAGTTATGTCAATTTATAATTTATTTCTTTGAAGACATTAATCATACATATTTAATCTGGTAATAAGAAGTTTCAACTTGATGAACATTTCTTGTTTTTCCTTTCTATCCTGCTCTCTGAGACCTTTGTCCTAGAAACCTGTGGCAGGCCACCATGACACTGATGGGCAGGTGTCAAAAGAATCTTTTTTTCAGGCCATAAGAAAACTCTCTTTAGTGACCTTTAAACCCTGAAATATGTCACAGACTGAGAGAGATGTCAGCAAAGAGAAACAGAGAAATGGACTGAGGGGAGGGAGGAGTTGGGAGATGACAGACAAGTGTTGCTGTTTTTCCCTGATAAAGGTGAAAACCACTTTCTCTGCTTTTAGTGAAATCGTACCTCGTTGGAAGGACGGTGATGACCACTGTGATGGACAGCTGTCAGGTGCTCCGTCCTTATTTTCCTCCGTTTTCTTCTCTTTTTCGTTTCTCTCCAACCTTAAACATAGTCCAGGTAGACAGCAAGAAAGGCTTGGTTGACAGGTGTCACCGTGGCCTTTGTGTGCAGATGGTGACCTTTGAACTCTGATCTCAAATGTGGATTTAGTGTTGAGCGTTCAGGAGAGATGACTGACAATAGGCAGGTGTCAAAGCAAACTTTGGCAGTGGTGACTTTCAGAAGCACTTTCTGTTCTTGATGACCTCTTGAAGGTTTCGTGTCTGGTCTGGAAGCAGCTGATTAAGGCAAAAACATCATGGCTTCCCAATTTTGTGCCATGTTTAAATTGGAAAAAATGCCCTAATTTATCATTTTTTAAGAGAGAAAATGATGACTTTGCAGTGAGTCAAGTCAACACAAAAGCTCTTATATTTGCCATCAGCTTGGTCTTCCTTTGCATTTTGCTGCTCCATCCTTCAGCAGCTTTTTGTTTGGAATAAAGAAATGGTCACAAGTGTGGCTGGACAACGTAAAGTGTGATCTCTGGAAAGTAGTAGATAAATGGATGGATGATTGAGGATGGAGGAAGGCAGATTCAGGAAAGGATGGATTGCAGAGATGGACAGGTGCCAAAATGGCTGCTTTTCTTGATAAAAGTCAAATCCACTTTGCCTGCTTTTAGTGACCTTTGACCTTCTTGCTTGTCAAATGTAGGAGGAGATTGACAGCTAAGAGAGCTGTGAAAGGAGTGGATGTAGGGAGGGAGGTAGGGATGATAATGGAGCATAAGAAAAAAGTGAAAGTGATAGTTTAGATTATTTGAAATTGGGCTGTTTGGGGTACTATCCATAGTCAGTGTATTACCTACAGTAGAGAGGGATCAGTGTGCCCCCAGTTTGGAGAAGCAACAGGAGTACTGCTGAAGCAATGTACTGCTGTGTGCAGGGTCAGTAGCAAAACATATTTTAGCCACCTAAAAAAATCAATATCAGTTTAAGTGTACACTATATTTTGAATATTTTCACCACTCTCCCACTGCCATCAGACAACCTTTCCTGATGGTTAAACTCTGTTATACAAACCAAATATCGCTCCCTACAAAGCAACCAAACTCCTTGAAGAAAAACTGCGATTTTACTTTGCAGAACATGGGAATTGCTGTTCTACCACTGCCTTGATTGGTTAGTTTGTTTGTATTGTTGCGTGACTTTGGTGAATCTCAGTAACCCTTAACGCCGTAGTCACATAGTAACACAACCGAACTAAGTGATTGGTACAGGTATTGGTACACCAACAACAGCTTTTCTTAAGGAATTAAGAGCACTATTCGACTTATATTACATTGGTTAATCAGGAAAAGACTTTTTTTTCTCTCTCTCTCTCTCTCTTTTTCAAGTGGCTAAAATATGTTTTTCTGCTCACCCTGTCCACAGCATTACATTACTTAGCTTTGGTGCTGGTACTCCCCTCAGTTTCTCCAAGCTGGGGGGCATGTCAG
The DNA here is from genome assembly GCA_034769285.1 of Lutjanus argentimaculatus. Lineage (NCBI taxonomy): Eukaryota > Metazoa > Chordata > Actinopteri > Lutjaniformes > Lutjanidae > Lutjanus > Lutjanus argentimaculatus. Next base: position 876,952 of record JAWZSL010000074.1, on the reverse strand, counting down.
CTTATAGACCGACTATCTCATACGAACCCACATCAAATAATCCAAACTATCCCTTTAAACTATGCAGGTGAAGTAGAAGAGTTTAAAATTTTTGAATTTTTCTCCTCTTTAAGAAATATAAATGATCTGTGGTACACAGTGTTAGCCCACAAATTTCTTTGCTTCATAGCTGAAACATTACATAATCACATTGTGTGTGTGTGTGTGTGTGTGCGTGTGCATGTGTGTGCGCGCACACAGGGTGTAAACATGATGAATTCTGGGTGACCCTGACGTTTGGCCATTAGGAATGGGAACATTGCAATTCCCCGACGGCCCCAAACAAATAAATCTTGCACACAGCCGGAATAACTATTAACAAGTCTGCTAAACACTGAGAGTTAGGAGAGGGAGGATGAGAGGGGAGCAAGAAGTACGGGCAGAGAGGAAAAGAAAGGAGGGATGGAAAGATGAGGAGTGACGTTGACTTGAAGAGGAGGAAGAAGACGAGGTAAAAATAGGGGAAGGAGAAGGGAGCAGGAGGTATGGATAGAGGGAAAAGAAGGAGTGAAGATGATATGGAGAGGATGTGGAAAGTAGAAAAAAGGGGGAGAAAGGGGAGATAAGAAGACAAGGAGGAGAGTGTGGGAAAGGAGACTTCAGATAAAGACAGAAAGATGGAAATAAGGAATTAAGTTCACATGGAGGGGATGAGGAGAGTAGAAAGAAAGAAATGAGGAGGAGAGGGAATGGGAGGTGAAGGGGTGAGGCAACTGAGAAAGGGAGGAGATGGGAGAGGTGACCAGAGAAAGAGGTAGGGGGACTGTAGCAAGAGATTGAAAAGAGGGACAGAAAGATAAAAAGTTGAGATAGAGAGAAGAAAGAAAGGGGTCAGGGAAGAGGAGGTAAAAAGAAAGGGAGGAGATGAAGGAAAGGCAGAAGAAAAAATAGGAGGAAAGGGAAGGATGGAGGGATGGAAAGTAAATAAAAGAGAGGTAAAGTTGATTCCAGCTGAATTGTGGTAGAAAGAAAGGTGAGTGAAAAAGGATGAGAAGAAGAGAATGAGAGGTTTGGGGGACAGAGCAGAAAGAAAGGAGAATGAGTGACACTAAGATGGAGAGAAAAGGCAAGAAAGGATGGTAGACAAAGAGAAGAGAGAAACGGATGAGTATGGAAAGCTGAAGAGTGGATGATAAAAAGAAGTAAAGTTGGTGTAAAGACTGGAAAGTAGGGGGAAAAGAGTGAGGAAAGAGAAGACATGCAGGCAAGGAGGGTGAGGAGGAGGAGAGTGGGAGGATTAAGTTCAGATAGGGAAAGAGAGGAGGGATGGAAAGAAAGATAATAAGAGAAATAAAGTTAAAAGGAGAGAATGAGGAGAAAGGAGATGAGGAGGAATAAAAAGGATGAAGAGAGGAAGAATAGAAGGAACATATGGAGGGATGGGAAAACCAGTAAATGTGGAGGACTCAATGAGGAGAGTAGAAAGAAAAAAGGCAGAGCAGATAAAGGAGGAAGAGAAAGAAGTTAGGGGTGGAGAGGTGGGAAGATACAAAGATAAGAGAAGGAATGAAGTAAAGGATGAAATGAAAAGGAGAGATTGGTTGAAAGGAGAATGAGGAAAGAGGATAAGGAAGTTTAAAGGGGGTATGGAGATTGAGATGGGGGAATGGATTGAAAGAAAGGAAGGATAGGGGGATAGGAAAAGTAGTAAAGTGGTGAAAGAATGAAGAGTAAAAAGTAGATAAGGGGGAAAAGCAGGTGAAAGGGGGAGGAGAGTGAGAGGTACAGTAGGGGGAGAAGAGATGGAAAGGAAAAGAAAAGAGAGACGGAGAGGTGACAAGAAGGGAGTTGAGAAAGTTGGGAGGATGAAAGGGAGGGATGGAAAGATAAAAGGATAAATACACTTGAAATACAGAAATGAAGAAAGGTGGAGAGGAAGAGCAGGGGGGTATGGGGAGGACAGAGAAAAGGATAAAGGAGTCAAGTTGGCACAGAAAGAACGAGAAAAAAGAAAATAAAAAGAGAGTGAAAGAAAAGACGAGAACAGGGGAGGAAAACAAGAAAAAGATGGAAGAAAGTGGCAACTGGAGGAAAGAACGAAAGGAGTGACTGATTGGCTGCTAAGAAGTGAGAGCGAGAGAAAAGCGAGAAAGTGAAGAAACAAAAAGAGAAAAGGGGGGAGAGGGAGGGAGGGAGTCAACCCCATTAGTGGAGGAGAAATGAGAGAAAACAAACAAGAAAAGTGAGGGTAACACGTCACTTTGTTTTTCTGCTCGTCCCCCGTAGAAGATAAGAGGAAGCAATAATCAGTGTGTGTGTGTATGTGTGTGAGAGACAGGACGATAGCGCGGGGAGGTCATGCGAGGTGAGAGAGGGGGAGCGAGACGAGAGAGAAGTTCAGCGAGAGGTGAGAGAGAGACCTGCCGTTTTCTCCTCGTCGTGTGTGTGTGTTTAGGGTGAATCGGGGCAGGTGTGTGTGTGTGTGTGTGTGTGTTTGCAGGAGGACCTGCTGGCTCGCGTGTGGCTCGTTTTTTTGGAAGGTCCACAGTCTCCCTTTTTTTTTTCTCTTTTCTTCTTTTCCTTTTCATCAGTCTTATCTGCCTCTCTCCTCCTCCTCCTCCTCCTCCCTCCTGTCCTCCCTTCTTGTTGCACTTCTCCTTCTGCTTTTACCCTCCATTGCTCCTCCAACCAAACTTACCTACTGACCTCAAGTTCACCCAAAACTCCCTGTGCTCCTCCTCTCCTTCTCTTCTCTTCTCTTCTCTCTTCTCTTCTCTTCTCTTCTCTTCTCCTTTTCTAGTGTCCTCTGTCATTTTGTCTGTTTCTGTCTGTTTCTCTCTCTTTCTCTCTTTTATCACTTCTATCTCTTCTCCTCGTTTCCTCTCTTCTCCTTTCATCCCTCCCTCCTTTCTCTTAACCTGTCTCCTCTCCTCGCCTCTCCTCATTAGTCTACTGGAAATTTCTTGGATCCAGTAATGGTGTTTCCTATAAACTTTCATGATTGAAATATCATCTACAGGCCTAGTGGATAAAAGAGTTGCATGTTTGGCAATTTGTGTAATTAGAATAATTACCTCATTATGAGATAAAATAAAGAAAAATCAAAAATCATTTAAGACTTCCCAGAGTGAGTTACTGAACTGCATCATGCATACAAAATATAAGAAAAGGTTTCTGGCCCATTGTCATGCCCTTATTAGTATATTAACCGTTAATATAAAATACCATATTTAATGAAAAAAAAAGCCTTACTTGTAATGCTCTTTACTAGCGTGATGTTGCTATTATATTGCTTTATTAGCAGTAACTTAGTGGTATAAAACTATAGTACACACACAGTGTTTTGACAATATTACTTAAATTGTCCAATGCGCAATAATCACCTGCTCTCTATACATTATCCCACTTGTTACATGGCTACTTACTTTTAAAAACATCAATAATTTGACACAAAATATATAACGTCAGTTCCAAAAAAGCTTGGGCATTGTTTAAAAATGTAAATAAAAACAGAATGCAGTGATTTGCAAAAACTTTTTGACCTATATTCAATTTAATACAGTACAAAAACAAGATATTTAATGTTCAAATTGATTAATTTTATTGTTTGATTGTAAATATACACTCATTCTGAATTTGATTCTGGCAACATTTTCCAAAAAAGTTGCAATACATCACCTTTTCTTAAAAATAAAAAAATGGAGTTACAAAGCACAGTTACCCATGATGCCATGGGCACTAACACTCCCCCACACCATCACAGATGCTGCTTTTGAAGTTAGCGCTGGTAACAATCTGGATGGTCCTTTTCCTCTTAAGCCTGGAGGACACGATCAGTCCATGATTTCCAGAAAGATCTGAAATGTGGATGCAGTTTTCCACTTTGCGTCAGTTCATCTCAGATGAGCTCAGGGCAGTCTGTGGCATTTCTGGATGATGTCCGTAGTGCAGCAGTTAGCATCACCATGGTAACTTGTGATCCTTTGATTACAGCTTGGGACACAGCTGATATACTGTATATTTGCTAATAAATGCAGTTTGACATGCGCACACAGGTGGAGGACGTGATGAGGACACGTGGTAAAGACAGGGGGAAGAGCGGTAGAAACTTTCCCAAGAACCTTTCAAATCTTTACAGTTTATTTCCAAAACTTTTCTAAAATCCTCCTAAACTTTCCCAAAACATTTGCAAAAAGTCCATGTCAAAATACACACCGAGCATCAGGCTTTTTAACTTTCTTCTTTTTAGCTCTCCCCTCATTTTCTTTCTCATCTTCTCTTCTTTCACTTATCACTCATCACCTTTCCTCTTCGTATTCCCTTCTTTTACTTCCCTTCTCCCTTTTTACTCTTCTTTCCTTCCCTTTCAGTTTTCTCCCTCAGCTTGTTCCCTCTTCTCTTCATCTCTTCTCTTCACTTCCTTCTGTTTCTTTCCTCTCATCTTCCACTCTCACTCCTAGTAAGAATCTTTTGTTTTTTGTTAGCTTTGATACAAGAATGAGAGGGGTGAAAAGAAAAAAAGAGAAAGATGTGCTGAGCGTGATTCCAAAGTAAAGATAGCGATCCGCCCTCAGATAACATGAAAATCTCATGGACCTCAGTCGCCAGCTTATCTATGTGTATGTGTGTGTGAGAGAGTGTGTGAGTGAGAATGAATACTGTCTTCCTGCTGACTACATCTTCTTTGCGTGCATAAAAGTGTGTTAATATGGCTTTTCAGGGTTACTTCCTCTAAACAGTGTACAGTATCTATCTTTATCTTGCATGCCTTCACCTTGTCCTTACCACACACACACACACAGACACACACAGCGAGGTGCATGTACACAAATAACTGCACACAAGCAGATGGTGACATTCTGACAAACACCATCAAAAACAGCTTGTGTGTGTGTTTGCTATGCTAACACACACAATATCTCATGTATCTGTACCTAATTAACTGACAGATTTGTTCACATAACCTCACAGCTGGATGATATTTGTGCTTTATGTGTGTATACCTGTTTACATGTGCACATGTAGCCTGTTTTCATGCAGCGCGCGTGTGTGTGTTTGTACTTGTTTATATGGGAAGATTAGCAGGTCAAACCTCGGCCGTGCACAGGGTGAACTCGGGGACAGGCTGGAGAGAGAGAGACCGAGATGAATACAGAAGTGAAAGGACCAGAGGGAGGAAGGGAAGTGTGGGAAGAAGGAGGGAGGAAAAGATCAGGAAGTCCAAATCAGTCATTCATCTTGTAGTCTCCGTCTAAAGCCAGATTTAGAGGAAACATCAGTTATAATAACTCTACGGAGAACGTAGAAAATATTTAGGACACGTCCTGTTTTCATGAGTAGCTCCGATGAGGTGAATTCAGGTAAAAGCCATGACCTCTCTACCAATTAAATTTGTGTACATGTACATGATCCACATGATTAATTTAGTCCCTCAGCTTTTAGTTAAAATTAAATAAACATTAACACTACATAACAACATCAAAATGACTGAATCAGGGTTTGATGTTGCTAAGGGACCTTCTAGCACTTAATGCCTGTGCTCCTCTGTCTGGTTTCATTAAATAAAGTGCACATTTATGTCCTTAAAGTGCATAAATATTAGCCATCATCTCCACCATGCTGATTTTTAGCTTGTCAGTTATTTAGCTTCACTGTTGCTTGTACAAAACATGAACGCAGGCGAGTTAGGTAATCACAAAACTGATTACCACAGTGTATCATGCTTCAAAAAAACATAGCCATTCACTGTGTATTCAAGTGGGATTGACCTGAGTACGCAGTACCACAACGACGTAGCTTGTCAAAGGCATTATTTGATAACTGGTAATAAATAAAACAGTTTGAATAGGGACAAGTAAAAATATACTCTGGCCTCACTTGCCCGTGGGGAAAAAAAAATGAAAAAGATTAAAAAAATAATGTTGAACCCTGGCCTATAATAACATCCTGAGGACCGATTTCTGTGTAAAGGACGTGGGATGCAATGGAGTCAGCTAAGATCAACTAATGACCACCACCCACCACAACACAAGCCTAACTTTACTGACCTCATCTGTCAACATCATGCGTCTCAGTCACGTTCAGTCTCATGTATGTCATGTCGGTTAGGAGTCAGGAGTGTTAGCGCACACACAAACCACAGGATGCTGACTGTCTTCATTTAGCAATCATTTTCCAAAAATTCCACATACTAACCTTTAAAACACAGGAAATTTGAATGGCGAACAACAAAAATGTTTGTCTTTGCATGTATGCACAGAACAACAGAAGAAGAAACAAGGAGTGCATGTGCTAAGAAGAGCCAACACTCCACTACCAACGCTCAACGCAAGACTTTGTATTAGTTGTATCAATAATCCAGGTATCGATCTGTCCAATTAAAATCAAGCCTATGAACTTAAGATTTTACTCTAACTACTGTTGGTCAGAAAGTTACATGTGACATGGATTTTCAAGATCGAATCCCACAAATCCTGCATCTCAATTGTTCAAGTAAATTGACCTCATTCTATTTCCTGTTAAACAAATGAATGTCCTGCAGGTTGTGTTGGAGTCAGAAAGACAGAAATGAGGCGTCATGCTGTTAGCTGAGCAGTTGTACAATCAAGCAACGACAAAATTTGAGGCTAAAAGCCACGAAAACCCACAGAATTCAACCTTCTTTTCCTCTTTCACCCTCCTGAATCCCATCATTCCTTTGTTCCTCTCCAAACTTCAAAAGTGTGTCACCCATCCTCTGTCCTCCTTTTGCTCCTTCCTGTTTGCCTGATGGCGCACCTCCATCGCCCAACACTCTAACTACTCTATCTATCCATCCATCTTCATCTGCCCTTCCTTTACCCCTTCTCTCTCTGTTTCTGCGCTGTGATCCATTTCTCTCCATCTGTGTCTCTTTCCATCTTTACTCTCTCTCATTTTCTCTTATTTTCTCCCCCCACATGTGGTTTTGCTCTCCATCCCTCTGTACTCCTTCCCTCCCTCTCCTCCTTTTCTCTCATCCCTCGCTCACATATGGTTTCTCTCTCTGGGTCTGTGTGTGTTTGGTGTTACCCAGAGTTCACTGGGGCTCCCTGCTTATATGTGTGTGTGTGTGTGTGTGTGTGTGTGTGTGTGTGTGTGTGTGTGTGTGTGTGTTTTACAGACAGAGATAGAGAGACAGAGTGTGTGTATGTCTGCAGGCTTACGAGTTGCCTGCCTGGGCCTGTTTCTGTGTGTGTGTGTGTTAGGTAGAGTTCAGCAGGGCAGCAGCAGGTTATGCAATCGTTTCAGATGTGGGTCATTTAGAGGAGGACCTCACCCTCCCTCTTCTTCAATCTTAGTCACTTCTTCTCCTTCCATCTGTCCTTAAACTCTCTGCTCTTCTCTTTCTCTCTTCTGCTAATTTTATGTTTATTTAATGTGAATTTGTCTGGTGGAGTTTTCATAATACCAGAGTCTCAAACTTCAGTACAATGCTAGTATAAACAAGGATCCTGGATACCTCTTTCGATAACATTGCAAAAAGACTAAAATGTCCAAGCTATAAAAGAAAGGATTTTTTTTTTTTATTATTATTACCCTGCACGCGGTGTTGGTACAGACAAAGTCACTGATCGCTGTCTGATTTTGGTGCAAACCAAATATAAGGCAGGACAGTAAAGACTGAGCTGAACTGAGTTCAGGATGAGCTTTTTTTTAATGGCCTCTGTACTTTAGATTCTGTAATTAAGTGAAACTGTATTGTTTTAAAGCGGTATCAAAACAGTATAAATCCATCAATACGTTTGACACACTTGATGTCCATTTCAAAAAATGCCAGAAATTTTGCAGTGCATTAGATTGCTGTTCTTTCAAATATAAACATCGGGTTGCTCCAGGTTGTTGTAAATTCATTTCTAACTTGTGTGTCTGTCATAAATTCTAGTGTCGCTTAGCTAGTTCAAACAAGTGATTTGCTAAATTTGGTTGCGACATTAAAACTTAAGAAACATCTTGCCTAGTAAAGACTTTAATCTGCTTCACACGCTGTTGCATAACTGCCAAAAATAAGTGTCAGAGGGGTAAACTAGTCATTAAAAAGAACTGAAAGTCCCTTGTGTGTGCAGTTATTGAGAAATGTGTGTTTCTGAGTTAATAGTAATTGATGATAATAATAATTGGATGATCTAACGTAAATTATTCAGCCATTTAGTCTGACATTAATAGTATAAGGTTTTGTAATTTCAGGGATGTTGAAGTCACGTTAATTTTATTTGTATAAAGCCAAATCATAACAGCGGTTATGTCATGTCACTTTTCATATAGAGCACATAAAGTCATAAATTTGACTTCTCTAATTCACAAAACCAGATTCGGTCACAGTATTTAAGATTTCCCACCATAAGTATAGTCTGTTTTCCCATTTTTAACTGGTTACCAAATATTACTCAACATGTTGGCGTGTTAGTGTGGGCTGTCGGATATTGTTGATCTTTATCTTCTCACTCCCTTGACGGATAAGCGAATCTCCCCCAAAAATGAGGGTGTTGCTGTGAGTCAGCAGGTTTTCATTAATGTCTCTCTTTCCGTTTGTCTTTCTCCAGTTACTGGACCTGTTCACGCAGTGGGATTGGTCGACCTACCTGGCTGACTACGGCAAACCCACCTGCAAATACCTGAGAGTTAACCCACACACTGCACTGGCCCTGCTGGAGAAGTGAGCAATCCTTCATTCATCCTCACATCTACCGTTTTCCTACTCTTTCCTCATCCTGGTTCATCTCTCCTTCTGTTCCCTGATTCATCATTACCTTCTCTTAATCCATCCATATTGAGTTTTCACTTTATTTTATATCTTCAAGAACTGAATATCTTTCAGTTTTGAATTGGTGTGCACACACAAAAAAAGGATATAAAAATAAATTGTGGTGGATATTTTATAGATCCATTTAAGGCAAGACAAGGCAGTTTTATCAATATTGTACATTTCAATAGATTAAATGTGCTCTGCTTTAACGGACTATTTTAACATTTTGCTTATTAGCTTTCTGTCTGAGAGTTAAATGACAAAATTGATATAACTGCCTGGGCTGTGCATCAAGCTAGAGCCAGAACGTGGTCTTAACTTAGCTGAGCATTAAGTTTGTAAACCAGAGCAAACAACTTGATGACTCTGTCCAATTGTTGCTGTCAAAAAGTTCTCTAAACCTCCCTTATTAAGACATTGCTCACTGACCACATCCAGCAACCGGCACTATATCGAGAGGTGCTTTTCCAATCAACTGTTGTTCTCACACAGGTAACAAAAAAAAAAAAAAAAAAAAGCAAGTTCTAATTTTTGTGTTTCATTTGGGTACAATTTAAACAAGCTCCATAGTGACAATTCACACTTCACAGGGGTGTTTCTGATTCCAGACTGGCCTGAACAGATAATCTGTACAAATGATCCTGTAGTGTGAGGGGATTACAGACAAATCAAACATGTTCGACAAATACAACTTTAAATCCTGTAGTGTGAAAGAAACAGCGATTGAATGTTGAGCTGAAACCTACAATAGCCAATAAGTCTGTGAAGCAGAAATATGGCTGCCAACAGTACAATTGGACCTCCTGAGCAAGGTGGTCTGCCGCCATTAGGGCTCCAATGATTAATCAGTTAATAATTGAATCTTAAATTAATTGTCACCTATTTTGATAATTGATTAATCGGTTTGAGTAATAAAAAAAAAAGCCCCCATATTTGTTTTTTTCTAAAGTCACGTTTGATCCTGCAAGTCTCTGTGAGACCCAAGTCCCTGCAGTCGCCACTCTGAAATTGTTTAGTATAAACACCAAGAGTGTAGTGTAGCATCATGACTGAATCATCAAGTGTGTGCGTTCTTATGATTAAAATATTAAAAATCCGTTAAATCTGTACTTATGTCTGTGGTCTCTGTTTTTCTTAAAATCAGGTACGATTTGAATATGCTCTCATGTGCACCAGCCTTTATGCTAAGCTAAGCTAACTACCTCCTGACTCCAGTGTCACACCCGACACACAGCCATGAGATTAAAATCAATCTTTCCAACTCTTTGCTGGAAAGGACGCAAATAAGTGGATGTCCCAAATTGTTGAACTATTGCTTTAATGTAAATAAACACATGGATCTGTTATTTGCATTAAAGCATGAGATAACTTTTTCAAACTGCATCCATCTCCTCCTCTGTCTCAACTGCTCCTCTTGTCCCCTGTCTGTCCTCTCTGTCATGTTTTGACAGGTTATTTAAGCCGTGAGTATTGTCAGTGTTGTGTGTGCGAGTGATGTTTGATATGCATGTGAAGAGACAACTAAAGCGTGTGTATACAAGCAAATACTAGGTAAAGGAGTGTGTGAATAATGAAACTTCAGGGAATAATGTGGTTTTACGTGCACATGGCCTCACCACAGCAAAAAGAATAAACTTGTGTCGTAACTATACTGATGTTTATCGTTGTGGCCATTGAACAGCACCCACACCATGTATCTGTGTACCGTCAGTTTATCAGTGTAGAGCCTCTGATGCTGTGGAGATTGTGACACACAACAACCCACATACACAACCTGCATTCACACAAATGTCCTCATCTTAGTTTTTGTTTTCTTCCTGTGAAAGTTCAAACACCAACTTTCTTCAGGCAAGACGCGCGCGCACACACACACACCACGCACACACACGCACACACAGCACACACACCACACACACACACCACACACCACACACACACACACACACAGAGTCGTATGATCCAGTCCATTGTTTGGTCCGGTCGACCTTCCCTAATCAGGGTCAGCATTTACTCTCCAGAGCTCCACACAGCCCAGGCCCGGTGGTCCCTCTGTGCCCAGGGGGAAGCACCCTGCTGGGGCTTGTCTGGTCTGCTGGACCCCTGAACTTCCTGGAGGTCCATAACAGTCCAGCGTTCTGCAACCAAACCCACGCTGAGACACACTGTCTCATGTGACACTGAGCACACACATACAAAACCTTAAAGCCGAAACATCTTTTTCTTCTCTAACAGGTGACTTTGACAGAGATGTGTGTATATGTGGTGGTGTGTGTGTGTGTGTGTGTCTGCTCTGTACTGAGCATGCTCATACAATCATGCACGTGTGTTTTCCTGAATGCATCAGATAAACTACTGAGTGTATATTTTTGTACTTACAGCATTCGAATGCCGAGAATTTAAAAATAAATGTGATGTTAGCACTTATTATAATATTAAGGTGACTGTAATAAGCTTTAGTTAATAGGTAATAAGGCTCTTATAAGATGCTTATTTCATCAATATTTGTTAAGACTATATAAGTGTTAATAATAGCATCATAAACAATTTATTGTTAATTTATATGACATTTATAAGCACTCACAAGAAAGTTGTTAATAGTTTGTACCCCAAAAAGCATAGTTAAGTGTTAATAAATGCATATTTAACTGTTAATAAGTACATAATAGAAATCTTAATAAAGCAACACTGACATTGTAAATTATTTGTTAGTAAGTTAAATTCAATAAATTTGTTTTTAATGCCGTTATAAACAATTCCAAGAAACACAAAGCTTTCATTTGTTCTTAAGCAGTCTATAAACTGTTAACACATTATAAGTGCTTATGAATGCCTCATAATCTAACAATAAACATGTTCACGATAATATTTTTAATGTGTATATAGTCTTAACACATATTAATGTTAATTACCATCTTATGAGGACTTTATTATTGATTATTACAAGCACATTAATATGAAGTGTTACCGCTATGTAAAATACTAAAACAGATAAATAACCTCATTTAATTTCTGCTCATTTTTCCTCTCATTCCTCTTCTCCCTCATCCTATATGTTGCTTTCACCTCCTATTTTCCATCTGTTCCTTCCTACTCTCGTTTCCAGGATGAGGGAGACAAGCCGGAAGAACAACATGTTCGCGCAGTTCAGGAAGACGGACAGAGACAGACAGAAACTCATCGACACCGTCATCAAACAGCTACGCAACCTCATTGCTCAGCACCACACCTAGAGCGAGCCTCCTGATTGGCCAGCAGGCCTGACGCCACCATCCGATTTGCTGATTGAAAAGCAGACTTCATTGATCTGTTCAACCCCGTAACCGCTGGCTGACCTATGCACCTTAATTTCACCAGACAACTAAAACCAGCTCCTATTGGTCATCTTTAACACCCAAAACAACCACATCTCAACCTGCAACAAACTCATTGGATAACCAGCTCGTACTCTTCAGTTTTATTGTTTAATTTAAGCAGCTGTTCCTTGAATAACTAACATAGTTGCATGAGCTACAACAAGTATTTGACAGCTCTAATTTCACTTTAACTTTATCTATCTGCTATCTGACTGAAACACTACTTGTTATCAGGACTCAACTACACGATCCTATTGGTTACTTCATGACTGAAGACAAGAATGAGAAATTCTTAAATCTGGTTGGTTGTTTCAAACATCTCCAGGCAAATGAGTTGAACATAATTCTTTTTAAACAAGCAGAAGCTGTCCTGTTCAAATTCATGTCCCTGGGTCTAAACTGAGAATTTTAATTAGCCGAGGACCAGGTAGAAAAGAACCCCTGCATTATCTGATTGGTTCCTCCAAAATAATTGCTAATTTCTTTGAACAAAGCAAAGTAAATAAATGTTGTGTTGCCAAGTCTTCCTTCCAGCTGCCATTAAAGGATAACTCTAGTCATATTTTGACTCAGTCCCATACACATTGTCCTGGTGCTGTAAAAAGCCTAGAGCACCAAATGTGTGTTCAACCGCAGCAGAAAATAGTCCCCAACAAATACACTATTACTTCTGTATGAGTAATGTTTGCTAAAAGCTACAGTGCTCAGCTGTTTGAAGAAAATACTGATACTTTTGTAAGTTAGTAAGACCTGGGAGTGTAGAAATCAACACGTATTGTTAGTTTTTGATCTTTTTGTGAGACTTTTTTTTTTTTTTTTAAAGATAAACATTAGCTGTGTTTGCATCAACATATTTTTATGCACATTTTCAAGTATCACATTAGAAAGTGTTGATGGAAACTCAAAAATTTTAAAAAAGGCAAACATAACATGATGACTGATTAACTGTTTCTGCTCCGACAGTCTCCAGATGGCTCCCGTGATCGCCCCACACTCATGAAACAAACGGGAATGTCATATTTCCACCTTGTTTTCTACTTTGTTTTTCACTGTTTGAGGTTCGACTGGCACGCTTTTAAATGATCTGGTTGCGCCCTCTTCCTCTGCAATGGTATAATAGTTATCTGGATGAACCAACTTAATAATCACATAATTGTAATGGATTGAAACAAGCATTAATTCACTTTTTTTATTGCTTTACTCAAAATTCAGTTAACATTTGCGACACATTTGGATGGAAACATGGCTATAGGATAATGCCAACCTCATGCTTGACCTTGTTCTTAAATGCAAACCTGATTGGGAAGATTTCTGACCTGAGGAGAACAAGAAAGGTCAAATTATCGGCTAAAAATGACATTAAAGACTCTAAAAATAAACATCAGTATCAAGGTGGCATGTGTCAATGAAAATGTCATTATCTCAATGCAAAATGAGGAAGAACAGTGAAGAAAAGTAGTTAAAACTGTATTAGAAATATATATAAAAATGCAGTGTTCCCAACCACCTGCTTTTGTTCGTCCTTCAAGCGCGAAAGAATCTTCAAGCTTCCAGTGGTGATTGAACTCTGTCGCTATACTTGCTTCAGTTACTGGATGCTATCAGGCCTCGACATATCTGTAGGTCTGCAGGGTGTGAACGTGTTAATTTTGGCAGTGAGTAACAGTAGATACCTTCGAGAATTGTGTGCGAGAATCTATGTGGGGTTTTTCATGAGAGATTTAATTTTTTTGTACCACAGGCTTCCTCATTTTCTAAAAATCCAACTGACTGGTTAAAGAGTCTGTCCTCATGCTGTTGCAGACAACCTTTAATGTCTTCCACATTGTCCCCCCTCCCTCACTGTGGCACAGTAACAAATCATATTGAATGTACATCAGAGAGGGTCGTCTTCCGTGGCAAAATATCATTTTAGGTTGTGCTCTTTTGATATTGCAGCCAGAAAAGCACTGAAATCAGGATCAGATCTGGAAAAAAAACATAGATACTGGTGGCAAATTAACAGAATGTTACTTCAGTCTCCCTTACTGTCTCATAAAGGGGGATGTTCACGCAACATGGCAACCCTTACCGCCTCTTAATATACAACCTGCAAACACTTGAATAGGCGACACTGCTCAGATCTGGCAACTAACCTTATTCCCTCCTTGTGATTCCTGAAAGCACAGTGAGTGTTTGGAATTTAAAGACGGGGATGTTGTCCAAACATGGCAACCCATTCCTCCTCTTTTAGTAAAACTTGATCATATTTGAAAGACGGGGAGGTTGCCTGAGCATTTTTATGGAAGCGTATTGCATTCACTTTAGAAAAAAAACAACCCTGCTTTTCTGAATTTGCAAGATTATCATCTCAAATTCTGCAAAAAAAATTCTTGTTAAAATGTTTTTGTTTGTTTTGTTTTGTTTGCTTGTTTGTGCTTGTTTTTTCCTTTTGATCCACACATTATTATTTAGATTTTGTACTTGGATCCTGCCCTAGGCATGGAGAGCCTGCTTGAGGTATCTCTGCTAATTAATTTAAAAAAGAGAGACTTTTTTTTTAATGTAAAAAACAGCTGTATTTTTTATGTGAAAAAATGTTCTCGTTAATTCAGAGAAAGACAGCAATTCTTCTTTTTAACATTAAAACTTACCTCATTAATTTAGAAAAACTTTTCACTGACTTTTCATGAAAACTTATCTTAATAATTCAGAAAAACAGAGCTGACTTTTTTTTTTTTACATTAAATTATCTTAATTCAGAAAGAGGCAGATTATTTTTTTTACATTAAAAATGGTCTTGTTTAGTCAGAAAAGAGATAACAGATATTTTAAAGGGATATTTTTCGACTTGAAAAATTCTCATTAATGAAAACTTGACTAGTTAATTCAGAAAACATGAAAAATTCGACAAATTATTTTTTGAACATATGAACAAGATAGAATTTTTTTGTGTGAAAAATATTGTTAATTTAGATAAACAGGTTAATTATATTTCTACATTCAAAATCCTCATTAATTCAGAAAAACAGCTGATTACATTTTTTTTACATCAAAAATTTATTAATTGAGAAAAAGAGAGAAATTATTTTTTCCTCCATGTGGACTTGCCTCATTAATACAGAAAAACAGAGCAGATTTTTTTTTGTGAAAAATTGGGCTTATTTTGTTAATTCAGAGAGAGAGATTTTTTTTTCTTTTTTATGTTAAAACTCATGCTGTTAATTCAGAAAAACAAAGCCAAATGATTTATTTCTACATTAAAAATTCTCTTGTTAATTCAGAAAAACAGGACAAAAATTGTTTTTTTCCTCAGGTGACTGCAGTACTCTTTCGTACATTTTCTACTCTTCGTGTATAAAAAACAACAACTGGGTCTTAAAGAGGGGGATAATGCCCCAACATGGCAACTACTATAAAGTGTATAGTGTTTTGTTGACTAGAAAGGAACTAATTTGTATAGAAACCATTGTACTAATGCCAAGCACACACACTTTTATGTCTTCCATAAACATATGCCAAGCAGTGTGTGTGGCGTGTAGTGTGGCTACTTGTGCACACACAAAGGTTTGTTTAGTTGAAGCACAGCACATAATTACATTTACACTAGATTATTTTTGAACTAACAATGGGTCTCTTTGCTCTTTTTGTGTTGCTTTTTTCTTGAACTTGGGTGCAATAACAGCATTGGAAACTGCAGAATTTCTGTGTGTGTGTGGCGTGTGCGTGTGTGTGTTAATCCTGGCGCTTTATAAAAGGGATTCAAACCTACAGTGTGTCTCAGAAGGGAATTTAAGTCTTCCGCTTGTTCTGTGTTCTGCAAAGGAGGACGTTCGATCAGTCGCCATGTTGGATTTATCGAGCGACATCGTGCTGTGTGTGTTTCTGTGAGTTTGTGTTCACGTGTGCATGCTGGCACTGTGAAATCAAGTGTGTGCGTGTTTCTTTTTTTTTTTCATCCATCCTTAGCTGTGTATCATCTTTAGGTGTTAGTAAGGGAATCGGGCAGTTATTGAATGTGCCTTTGCTGTATTTTGTTTGTATTTTTCCTGCCAATAAAGCAGCAACACTGCAGTGTTTGGAGTCTGGACGGTTTTCTCAACATCCACACTAACAAAAAAAAGTCTTACCTCAAATCTTCTCACTAGTTTTTTTTTTCCCAGCGCTTTCAACCGCTTCTTAGTTTCCTGCAGGTCTGTTTGTTACTTTACCTCTTCTGTGACAATGATTATGACACTATGTGCTGTTAATTTTTAGAGTCAAAATGATGACTGGTCATAATTTACAGCCTAAATGTCCTTAAGTATGAGACCCTTTTAAATTAGAGACATTTTTTTGTCAAAATTAAAGGGACAGTTTGGGTTTTTTGAAGTTGGTTGCAGTGTGTTACCCACAGTAAATGGCAGGCGGTACACCCCCAGTTCGGAGTACCAGTGTAGGAAATTAAGCAATGTGCTGCTGTGGACTGGGTCAGCAACAAAACGTATTTTAGCACCTGGAAAAAAAAAAAACAATATCAGTTCAAGTATATGCTATATTTAGAGTGTTTTTCACTGTGTTACCTTGCCATCAAACAAGCTTTTCTGCCAGGAAACCGCTGTTTTATAAGCCAAATATGGCTCTATCCAAACTAGGCAAACTCCATTGGATAAAACAACAATTTTACCTCAGTAACACAGGAGCTGCTGGTTAATTGCTGCTTCACTCTTACAGTTTGTTTCTATTTTGTGTGGCTTGAGTGTTGTAAGGGGTTAATTCAGATTCACCAAAGTCACACAAAAACAAACAAACTAACACATTGAGGCAGCAGCAGACCAACAACCCTGTGGTAGGTGAGGTTAAATTTTCCACAGGAGTTTGGCTGCTTTGGAGAGAGTGTTTGTTGGCTCATAAAACATCAGTTTCCTGGATAAGTACATCATACAACCCCACCTCGAAAAATCTGAACTGTCCCTTTAACTCTTACTTATAAGGAAACCATCTCAATTGGGATTGAGATCTTTCTTTTTTTGTGACTGTGAGATCTATATCTTCATCTTGTATCATTCCTGTGGTGAATGCAGTGCAGTACTCAACTATAATTTTATCAAAGAGTGAAATCAAAAATATTTGATCCATTTCAGTTCCTGGAAATATGTTTTCTAATTGGTCTAATGCAGACGTCCTCATGCTAGTTTAGTTTTAGTTGCAAAACAGCTCAAGCTGCAGGATTTTTGGCCGTACTGCTGCTCCACTTGTTAAATTTCTTGCTCAAGAGCTCTGTGGCAATAACAAGTCAATCGTTCAAACAGACGACCCTCCAGCCCACTGAACTGAACTCTAATCTGTTTCACTACATGTTTGTGTCCAGTGTTCAGAGTCCTCACACTGCAGATGTTGTTGTTCCTTTTGTTTTGTATTTTGTAAGCAGAAATCTTTGCTGAGACAGAAGCACTGTACACGCTGTTGTATTAAACCACTAATGAATGAAACTTAAGTAAAATACTAATAAAGTTGCAACAAATGCCAACAGACAAATATCGAATAAATGGAAAACTGTTGAGAAAGTTTTGTCTTGACTGTTATTTTTTTGTGTGTGTGGTGTCTTCTTGATAGATATTTCATCTTTAGAAAATGTTATCTTCTTAAATAGCTAATTTATCTAATAATAACATTGATGGATCACTTTTGTAACACTGACTAGGAACATTTTATTTCACAACATAAATAATAATATTTTACTTTTCATGCTTTATTAATAATACTTAGATACTTTCACGTTTTCAGTGTGGTATTAGTACTTTTACTCAAGTTAAGGCTCTGAACACTAATTCCTACACTGTGGGTCCTTCAAGTGATAATATTCAAAAAATAAAAACATTTAGGTGAAATAAAGCAATTTTAAGTTTAAGTCACCTTTTTCAGTATTTAAAGGGATAGTTTGACAGTTATTCTTGGCTAAGCTGAGCTAATCATGTCTTCAAAATTGTTCCTCAGCTCAAAACTTCAGTAAATGTAACACCCCACTACCAGAACAGTTAGGATGTTGAGTAAAACAGAAGTAAAAACAGAATGCAATGCTAATCCTTTTCACACACGTTCAAGGCTTGAAGGTGCTGGTAACAGTCTGGATGGTCTTCTTTTCACTCTTTAGTCCAGAGGTCACGACGTCCATGTTTTCTAAAAACAACCTGAAATGAGGACTCATCAGACCAGAGCACACTTTAACACTTTTCATCAGTCCATCTCAGATGAGCTCAGAGAAGTCTGCAGTGTTTCTGGATGTTGTTGATACATGGCTTTCACTTTGCACGGTGGAGTCTTAACTTTTGCTGATGCAGCAACAAACTGTGTTTACCAACAATAGTTTCTGAACCCATCTAGTATCTTTTATAAAATGATTGTAATTATGGATCCCACTTTAATACCTAATCATGTTACAGATTAAACCTGTTTACCTGTGGAATGTTCCAAGCAGGTGTTTTTTGAGCGTTCCACAACTTTTCTGGTCCTTTGTTGCCCCCGTCCCAACTTTTTTTGAAACGTGTTGCGGGCATCAAATTCAGAATAAGTGCATGTTTACAAAAGGCAACAAAGTCAATCAGTTAGAACATTAAATATCTCGTCTTTGTACTGTACTGTTTTATTTACATTTTTCACAGGTTGTACTTACCTTCAGCCATTGAAAACAACTTACACTTGTCAGGAACTTACACCTCCTGCAGACACGACCTGCAGACAAAACACATAAATATTGTCTTAATAAAAGTAATTCAAGTTTTTTCCAAACAGTTGTCATTGATGCTTGTTCTCTCCCTCTCTCTCTCTCTCTCTAACACACACGCACTGCCTCACTCTCATCTTGGTGACCTCTGACCTGTCAGACAGCAGGGGCGTCTGCTGTGAGGGCTGTGATTAACGACAGCTTTGTGTGTTTGTGTGTGTATTGGCGCTGCAGGTGGGAGGTGTGTGTGTGTGTGTCCGCGCTTGTTCAGTGGAGGGTAGCGACTCGAATCGAAAGCAACACAAACTCTCTGCACGCTCCAGGTTTTCCTCGGCCGAGCGTGTGTGTGTGTGTGTGTGTGTGTGTGTGTGTGTGTGTGTTCCAAGCAGTCTTTAGAGGAGCGGTGGAGCGCTTAGAGATGCCTCACAAAAAAACCTCCCTCTCCGTTTCCGTTTTCTCTTCTTTCTGTTTTTTTTAAGGTCTTTTCTGAACTTTTTGAACTCTCTTCTATTTTACATTTCCATTTTCAAATATTTCCCTGAAAGTCAGACACTGATGAAGCTGAATTCTTTGTAAGCCCCCCCTCCCTCTGTTAACCCTTCCTGACCTTCCAAAAAAAGAAGAAGCGCCATCTAATGAAAGCTGCAGATTTCTGGGAGTTGTTGACGAGTCAGTTAGCGGTCACTTCATCACTTTGGAGGAGGAGCTGACACAACAGATTGTTGTTCCTTGTTTTCAGTCCCCTTGTAGCAGAAATAGAAACTTTGTTGAAGTCACAGTCTGGTTGAAAAAGCACTGATGCCTTTACTGTACACGTGCACAGTATCATAATCAACAAAAATGGCACATTTGCTCTGCAACATTTAAATTACTTCTTGGTGCTGAAGGAAGTTAAACCTTGCCAACTTTCTTTGCAGCCTCTTACGCACCCAACGTATCCCAGAAGTTATAGCAACTACCAGCAATGGCTAGCAGATAATAAACGCACCATTACCTTAAATAAATTACAGATTTCTCAGCGTTTGAACGTTGTTGGTAACATTCAGGAGACTGCAAGTACAAAACTCAGCAAAATATTCAACATGGGTCAAGTGTTTATAGACATATAGTCAAGATTTACAGTCACTCATAGTAACAAACCCACAGATAATCATCACCCGACTCGGGTTAACAGAGTATTTTAGAGTTTTTTCACTGGAACTTCATTGTTTTGGTTTACTCCCACACCTTTCATTTGCAGTCAGACTCAAATAAATCTACTGAACACTACCTGCTCAGCGCCAAACAGCAGACAGACAAACTTATCAACTAGCTGGTGACTATAGTGGAGCATTCAGCAGTTAAAAAGCCACACATTTCCCTCAGGAGTTGGTGAGCCCCAAAAACAGAGCTAAAGAGAGAGTAGCTATGGAGTGACATTCCTTATGTCGCTCATACATGTAGTAACAAACCCACAGATGATTATCAATCACCCGACTCAGCTTTACAGACTCACAGTTGTTTACGGTAAAAAAAAAGCTCCGATAAATCAAACATGTGGTACCTGCTCAGCTCCAAATAGCAGACAGATAACGTTAGAAACTAGCTGGTGAATATAGTTGAGCATTTAGCAGCTAAAGAAACACATATTTCCCTCAGGAGGTGGTGGAGCCAAAAAACAGCGCTGAAAGAGGGCGATTATTCAACTCCAGATGATTGCTGATGTTGCTCAGTGTGCCTGGAGGTAAACAGGCAACTGTTTGTTAACAAGTTTAAAGGTGCTAATATGTCAGTGTTGTGTTTACAGCTCGTTTTTGCAGCCCCCAAGTGGCCACAAATAATAAAGATTTAATTTTCACTGACCGTGCTACATCGAGCACTTCATACTGTAGGCTAGTATTCAATTGATAAATGTATGATAAACCACTGCTGTAATTATCAGACTAACAAAGCAACTTTAAAGGCCTCTTTAATACATTAGTACTTGTACTCTTGGTGCAAAATGTCTCAGAAAAAAAGGGACAACTACTGCAGGAGAAACTCGGAAAAGCCCTTTGAAGGTAAGCTTGTTGTCGAGCGTCCCTGTAGCTCAGTTGGCAGACCATGTGCTCGTATACTGAGGCTGTCGGTTGCACCTGTTTGCTGCGTGTCGTCCCCTCTCTCAACCCGCTTTCCTGTCATATCTTCAGCTGTCACTATCAAAATAAAGGCAAAATGGCCAAAAAAAAAAAAACTTTAAAAAGATACGTTTGTTGGTGAGGAAGAGCTGCCTTGCTCTGTTTTGTGATGCAAAGCTGGCCCTGACCCTAACTTATAACTTTTGAAACAAAAATAAAAACAAAAATAAAATACTAATGAGGTATACTGAGCTGTACTTGCTGATTTGCTTCAGCTAAAGTTGAGACATTGTGTTCTTTCCTATAGGAAGGTGTAACAGGGTAATCTATTCAGCAGTAATATGTGTAAAGAAGCCAGATGTAAGTTGTAATATTAAGTATTATAATTACACAAAATTTGTTCCTGTTGTTATTACCTGACATGCTTAGACCTCCATAGTCAATATGTGGAACGTTTTATACTCAGCTTCAGTACCCCGACGTTCACCTTTGGGGGTACCTCTCCTATAAAGAGGGTGTCTCCCGCCTTACCTCTCCCCTTTTGCTGTGTTCTCCATGGGAGAGCGTCATTGCTCTCGCAGTAATTTCGTGTTTTAGCGCTGTTAAACTATATTTATAAGTTCATTTTTCAGCCTAAACTCATTGTATAATGTTCTCACATATTCCTGTGTCACTTAATTTGTGTAGGGGCTCAAGTTGTGACGACGTAATTGACGGAGGATTTTGTTTTTTACCTCTTGCTGTCAGCTGCCAAAAATAAACGGAGACTGCCTCCAAATATATCCACCGTTTGGGCCTCTTCATCACAACACAACGCAGACAACAGTCCACCGGTTACAAAGAAACTAGGGATGTTAATTATAAATCATGAATCGCCATTAAGAATTTAACCAAGATAAAAATGTATTTAATCAATAAAACACAAATTTTGTTAATTAGTGTAAAACTAATAATTTTATAATAATAATAATTTAATAATACTTTTTTGTCTGGTGGGAGACATTTATTGAGTAAGGAAACTTAAAATGAGAAAAACAAAAACTGAAGAAAATGAAAATGAGAAAAAAGATGACTTCGTACCTTATTAATTAATAACAATTAGTTGATTAATCAATTGCTACTGGGTAAACAAAATACACAAAATTTGCAACCAATGCACCCAGTATGAGTGGAGGATTGAAGCATTACAATATTTCAACATTTTTCAAACATTCAAAGCCACTTTTCAAACACTGACAACCATCACTATTATCTAAACACTTTGCTAATTGGCATAAAACGTTTCCACAAGTCGAGCTGTAATCTAAAAAACTACTTTTTAAACCAAATGTTACTTTTTCCGTTCAACTTTTTTAGTGTTACATGTGATAAATTGCTTGAAATATTAGTTTGGAAAGATGAAGTGAAGGAAACAGAAGAAAGTGGAGAGAAGTAAGAGCGGGTTTGGCAGCGAAAGGAGAGATGAAAGTTCAAGGCGTTGCTCTCACTTTCATGCTTCTCTTTCTTTAAGTGTGTAAATGAGCACATTTGTCAGATCGTTTCAAAGCCTCCCTTTCTGCTGCTCACACAGTTTGAGTATTACAAGATGTGTTATAGTACGATAACAGAGCACGAGCTGCAGCGTGTGTGTGTGTGTGTGTATCTCATTATTACTCGTCTGACAGTGGTGTGTCTCAGATTCTTGTGGTCTGGCAAGTGTGAGAAGAAGCAGATCTCTCTTTCAAACACACACACGAGAGCATCCAGACTCCAATAAAACAATCTTCACGTTTCCTCTGCTGTCTTTTGTCTTTTTAAGAAGTGCCAAACACATCAAGAGCCTGGATAAAGCAGTTATATATATATATATATGCATATAAAATAGATTTATGTGTGTGTGAATAAAATCCTTTCAGAGCTGCTACTAGAACAGAATCTTTACATAAGTGTCCAAAAATGTACAATAAATTTGGTCATTACGTCCATCAGTAAGGATCAATTGATATCAATCCAGGATTTAGAAAAAGAAAAGTTTCTTCTGTCAAACTACTGTACATACTTGAACAAAAAGTTTGTTTTATTACAGTGCAGCCGTGGTAGAGCTCAGAGTTATTGGTGCATTTCAGTTTAAAACTTTGGAAGCAGGTCATATTATGTCATCCTCAAAAATGGTTTATAATCTCAAACAAACTGTTTTATTAATGGTTAATACATCATGTATTAATTCTCTATAGATCAGACATAATTGATTTAATGACTTCAAGTTTTTGATTGCCACATTCTGAAAAATCCCTTTGATTTATCAGCTGCAGATTATCCTGATCAAAATCCATGAATTTAAGCTATAATACGCTACATTTCCACACCACAAACACCACACATGCCACATATTTTGTTGGATTTTGTGCTCACATTATCCCAAATGTTACCAACATGTTCAAACGCAGAGAAATCCTGAATTAACGGGATTTGCCGGATACGTCAGACGGTGAAGACGGAAGTTGGCAAATGTGCCTAAACATAACAGGAATGAAACTTTAAAAGTGAAGATCACATTTGCTGTTTTGAGTGAAATGTCTAAACAACCACTGTAATGACGCTGGTTCACACATTCATGGTCCACAAACTGGATTCCTTCCTTTCATGCTGCTGTGTCAAACTGAAAATCCTCTACTGGGGATCAATAAAACGTTCATCTCATCTGTCTCATCTGAGCGTGAGCTGTACTTTGTGTTTAGTGCTATTAAGTAAATGTTACAATGCTAACATGCTAAGATGGTTAACATGGTAAACACTATACTTGCTAAACATTAGCATGCATTTTCATTGTGAAGCCTCACAGAGACGCTAGCATGGCTGCAGACTCTCAGACTATTTGGCTTACAACTGATCCACAAAGATTTGCTAAATGATTCATTAACTATTATTCATTAATCCATCATCAAAAATGTAGGAGCTCTTAAAAAAACATTAGAAAGTGGCACTTAAATTTCTTCAACCTTTCTTATTTGAGGATGTCCGCAGATCCTTGAAGATTCAAGATTTAAGATTCAAAGATTTATTTGTCACATTTAAGAAAAAAATTTGAAAGTTAAGTAATGAATTGTCAACAATGAAAAATGATAAAGTGTGTAAGATCACAAAGGTGTATCTTAAAATGCCTTAATTTACAAGTTGTTCTTAATGTCATCCCCTTTAGCTGAAGTCCAAGATAACATATTATACCTTTATACTTTGTCTTACAAATATCTTTAAGTGTATGATGATATATTAAAAAGACAAAATACTTTTCTTCATGTTTTCGTGCAAACGTTTTCATTTTTTGAATACTTCCAAATAATTTTTTTTTTTTTGTTTCATTTTACCTTGTGTTTCTTTGCTGGATTCCTCTGTTTTCTGATCTCAATGTGACCTTCAGAGGTGAAAGGTCATCCTGGGTCATCCTCGGATTATGAGGGGTCATTGATGTCACAGCGGTGCTGCATGGAGGACCACACACACACACACACACACAAACACACAGGCAGAGTATCTCTCTATCTACTCTTTCTCTCACATATTCACCGCTACACAAACTATCTGTTCATCTCCATTCTTGTTTTGTATCAGATCCCTGTGTGTGTGTGTGTGTGTGTGTGTGTGTGTGTGTGTGTGTGTGTGTGTGTGTGTGTGTGTGTGTGTGTGTGTGTGTGTGTGTGTGTGTGTGCGTGTGTGTGTGTGTGATGCTCCGGTTTGATATTGTGTTCTAGCAGACAAGGAAGAAATGAACAGCTAAGTATAGAAACAGGGAGTCATTGTGTAACGTACTAGAATAACTTCCTTCAACACATATCCACCACAGCAGGCAAGAGCAGGAAAGTTGGAGGAAGAAGTTTGATGTCCTTCCTGGTTTCCTTTCCTCTTTCATGTTCTTGTTCATATTAGTAGAAATAACAAACTGCAGTTACTTTCTTTAATCTAAACGAAGAACTATTGAGGCGTCTTTTTGAATTTTATATAATTTTAATTTAGGGGATCTGTGAGACCTTAAGTGTTGAAGTAATTTCAAAGGGCTAACTGAAACAATTTAGCAATTAAATCTAAAATGATACTTAGTGTACATTTAATTATGCTAAATGGATATCCAGTCTATTTCAATTCATAGAACTTTAATTACTGTAAACAAGTGAAATGCCAAAACCTGTGCTACTCTCGATCACCTTGTACACTGCATTTTCCACCGTGAGCCACACTATCAAAGTTTTTTTTAGGGAACTCTGCTGCTCTACAGCACAAACCAGGAAGAGGGTTGTAGTGCTTTACAGTACAAAACGGAAAGAGGGTGCTGTGCTGCTCCATGGTACAAAACATGAAGAGGTTGCCGTTCTGCTTTATGATACAAAATTGAAAGAGGGTCCTGTGCTGCTTTACAGTGCAAAATATGAAGAGTGTGTTTTATTACTTTGTGATACAAACAGGAAAGAGGGTGCTCCACTGCTTCATGGTACAAAACAGGAAGAGAGTGCAATACTGCTTCATGGCACAAAACAGGGGGATGGTTCTGGATCGCTTTGTGGCACAAAAGAAGTATGTGTTTCAATTGTTGTTTAACAAGCTTGTTGTACATGAGCCAAATAACTGCAAAGTACATTAATTGATGCAAAAGTCTGTTTAATGATTTATATTAAATAGTAGTCTGCAGGTGGAGGTGAACATCCATTTTATCTTCCACTCAGATTACACACTGAAAGATTAGCTAATTGTTTACAGTTTGCACAATAATTTTTATAGTTCACCATTTGTGCTTTTTTTACTTTACTGTTTTCCAGTAAAACAACATGAGCCAAGAGATCATACTGTGGCTTAACAAGATATTCCACCATTACATGATAACCCACTCAATATGTACTCACCCCTATGTCGATGTGAGGATGGGTGAAGATCTTCAGTTCACTAAACAATCCTGGAGTTTCAGCAGAAAACAGGGTTGCAGCCAAATCCAGTACAATGACAGTGAATGGAGACCACAGATAAAATGTTAAAAAAAAGAACAGAAAACAAACACAAAATGTCTCCATCCTGCTCGTGTGGTGTAATCCAATTTAACCACAAAAGATGCCATTTACACCATGTTTTTAGCTGAAATGTCAACTGTAGCCTCCCAGGTAGCATGTAAACATGGCGCCGATGTATCGCGAGACTTCGTATATCTCTTAATGGATGCATGTGTGAAAATATCGCGAGATCGACGGCACCTGCTACATGCTACAGTTGACATTTCGGCTAAAAACATGGCGTAAATGGCGTCTTTTGTGGTTGAATTTTAATGTCACGGCTCGCGGACACTTGGATTACACCACACGAGCAGGATGGAGACATTTTGTGTTTTTTTTTTTTTTTACATTTACATTTGGTCTCCAATCACTGCCATTAGCTGCAACCCTGTTTTCTGCTGAAACTTCAGGATTGTTTAGTGAACTGAAGATCTTCACCCATCATCACATCGACATAGAGGTGAGTACATATTGAGTGGACTATCATCTAGGAGTGGAATATCACTTTAAACCTCACAAAGAGACGTCAGCATGCTATCTCTTTTTCTGCTCCCTATAGTTGTCTTAGAGCTGTTTCAAAAAGATCTGCAATTTATTTTAATTTTTTCAGCTTGCTCTTCCATTTCCTTTAGAGATTGTATTATAGGTAAATACAGTATATCAGCAACACACTTAAGTGATCTCTGAGTACACTTAATTTTGTCCTTTTTTCCACTAATTATTCAAAATTCGTATTTAGTATGAATTTGTGGCAAATCTCATCTTGGGTTGCTTTATGGCACAATCAGCTGGAAAATGCATTGCCACAAATCTGAAAACAGGAGTGATTTTCTCATAAAAAGTAGACTTTTTAATGAAAAACTGTAGTTCTCAGGACAGTAACACTACAAACATATGATGAATATGATGCATTGCTGTAGATTAAACTACCCAAGAGTATTTAAAGTAGTTAAAATGAGCACAGCTTTAAACACCTACAAGAGTAAAATGCAATATGCACATCAATGCAGCAGTAATATTAATCCAAAAAACATCATTTTTAATAGCAAAACACTGATGGGGACCCTTTAACTGCACAATGACTACTTTTACTTTTTACAATTCAAGTACATCTGGCTGTTAATACTTGCATGCTTTTATTTTAAGTAAGGTTTTGAATGCAGGTCTTTTACATGTTAAAGTCTTTGTAGTTTTTTCAGTACTTTTAATGAAATGAAAGATCTGAAGCTTCTGTTATCTGTACCAGTGTCATTGGGTTCACACACACCTGTAAACGGCGGTGAAGCTTTCAACACCACGATCACTTCCTGGTTCAGGTCTGGTTTGCATGTTGTCTGGCTCCTGTGTGTGAGATAGAAAGTTAAATAATCAGTTCATCAGATATCGGTGTGTTAAATTTTTCTTCCTCAACAAACAGAAAGATGGATGGTTGATAAAAAGATATGAAGAGCTAATAAAACAACTAAATGAAAAGATGGTTAAACTTTGACCTCAAGTAGGTGTTTTAAAAGCTCAAAAATCACAAAACTAACCAAAACATTAGTTATATTTTCAAAATAAAAGCTTAACTTTAGTTTTACACTAAATAACAAACTGTTCCCTCAAATCCTACATGTGTGTCTGCTTAAACTGTGTGTGCAAAACACACACACAAACACACACACATACAGAGGTCTAATGAAGACGGATGAGACAGCACACACACTTCTCCTCGCCTCCTGGTTATTGATGCGTCTGAGAGGTCAAAGGTTAAAGAAACACCAACTGTGTGTGTAACTTTCACTTTCTCGTTTTTCTTTAAGACAAGAACAAAAGTGTAATTCCACTTTCTATTTGATTTTTCTGTTTTTATTTTTTTTATTTCTGTCCAGCCTCCCCTTTATTCGCTTTTCCTTTAATCTCAATTTCTGTAGTCACTTTATTCCTGTTTTATTCCCTTTTCTCCCCCTTTCCACCTTCCTTTATCTCTCTGCTAATACTCAACTGAGATAATACTACTGATAAAATAAATAGTAATACTTGAATAATACTTCAGTTTTCCATTTCTCTCCAGTTTCCATCCCTCTGATTAATCTTCTTTTTCCTTTCTAGATTTGTCTATTTCTTCTTCAGTTTGTGTTGCATTCAAATGTTCATCCTCTCTAAGTTGTGTTAAACTCTTGACTTGCACACTTTTATTTGACTTATTTATTAAAAATAAAAGCAAAATTGGTGACTAGGTAGATGATGGTCACCTTTGTAATGTTTGAAACCACGTTTTCAACATTCAGATTGCTTCAACTCACTGCAACTTATTTTTAAACTGAAGACCATCAGTTTTTGTCAGATGAAACAACTGTTGCTAATAGATTTTTATCTAGCTAGCCTCGCCTAATGCTAACACTGCTAACACTAGAAATTGGTGGGTTGAAAGCTCCATTTCCAATGGACTATTTAAAGTTCCCACCTGCCTCCAGATTTATAATGAGAAACCATGATGGCGTCACATAATAATAGACTGAAGCCAAAGTTGCAGGTAAAACGTATTCTCTCCAGTTATAGATCCATGTAGGCCTGGTTACATGGACTGTAGTGTACAGGACAATAAAAACATGAGCTACACAAACAAGCAACAGAGTGATTAGATTTATTCTTTAATTTACAGCATGAAAGAACAACAACATGAGTTTGGCCAATGTAATGCTAATGAAGTTCTGGTTGGCCTTTTGGGCAAACTTGTCCAACCCAAATAATGTTAGACCAAACTCTGATATACAAGCTTCTTGGCTCCCATACAGTGGATGCATGTTCATTATTTTATAATGAGAAAATTCATTTAAAAATATTTATAAAAAATATATTTTGGTCATTGATACACTGTAATATTTTCAGTGAGCTATTGCACTTTACTGTACCATAATTTCTACCAAAAGTTTTAGTTCTGTGTGTTCTGTATTTATTTGTGGTTTGTTTGTGTGTGTGTGTGTGTGTGTGTGTGTGTGTCAGTGTGTGTGTGTGTTTTGTATTTTCTTTATTTAGAAAAGTCACTTCTGTTGTCTAGTTGTCTAGTATTGCCTAGTACTGTCGACCACTATCTGGTACAAGTCCTGTCTTGTCAAGTCTAGTATACACTGTAAAACTAAAGTTCGTTACAGTTGTTAACAAGAGTCACTGAGGAGTGACGTTATAGAGTGATGTTCCTATATTGTGGTACTACCTACACCACTGTTTACAAGTATTGCTGTACTCCGATTTAAATTGATATACGTAAAGAAAAGTGCAGGGTAAGTACAGGAAAAGGACAATATTTTTCTGTTCTATTATCAACGTGATTTTTAAAACCCCAAAATTACAGAATTAATGCTACTTTTTTTCTATTCTGTGTCTGGTCTCATAATTTTTTTTATCTGGCCACATAAAGGCCAAAAGCAGAAAAACACAGTTTAATTCTTCACACTTTTTTTTTTTTGCCTGGAAAGAACCCCCAAAAAATGTTACCACCCTGCAAACTTTTTTTACTGCAACATTTTTTGCAGTTGGATAGGACCTGCCTAATAATCTAGTTAGGTGGGCATGCTATTGTTTTAAATTTAGCTTAAGGTCTAATTTCCCTTTTCCCTGGTTATTCACTTGCTGCATGGAGGCAGGGCATTGTGAACAAATTTGAGTTTTGTGTGCTTTCAAACTGTCTTTGCTGGCCATCAAATAGCATTTTCATTTAAGTCTGAACATAATTTGCAGATATGAGCATTACTGTGCTTTTGGCTTTTTGTTTTCTTTTTCTAAAGCTACCATTATCTTCCTGAAATATCAACTGTGGAATCCAATTCAATTTTTCTGACATGGAAGACTTTTTCTTTCCTCCAACAGCACATGACACACCAGAAAATATTTGTTAAAGTAACTTGATTTAAAACTGGAAATGTCCTCTGAGCTACAGGACGACCACATTATTCATGTCTCTCTCTGGATTCCTGTGGTCCACAGTCCTCTGAAACTCTTCATCCCGTCTTTCCCTCCCCTCTCTCATCATCTCCTATCTTTTTTATCTCTTTCACTTTTCATCCACAATGAGTTTTACTAATATTCACCAAAATAGCTGCGGTCTGACCAGCAAATTCTGTTTCTTACAGAAGACTACTACTGTCTGTGTGTGTGTGTGTGTGTGTGTGTGTGTGAAGCCCTGCCAGTTTTTCATTCCTTTACTGTTCCTGACCACATATGAAGAAAGCTGAATTATAATGGAGCCCATTATTAAGGCTTAGCAGAGACCTGATAGCTCTGTGTTTTAAGGATTGTTATGACGTGTGCGTGTGTGTGTGTGTGCGTGCGTGCACACGTATCTGTGTTTTCTGGATTTTCCCCCCTGGTATTCACGGTGAATACAAAAACATTAAAGTGTCGGGCGGCATTACTGTAATTGCCGTTTTAGATCTGATTCGATACAGACCTCTCTGGGGAAATTTTCGGAAATGTGTGTGTGTATGTGTGTGTATGAACATGTGGGGGAGGCAGAGAGAGGTAGAAAGAGAGACAGTTAGCCAGCTGGGAAACTGACTAACTGATTATCGTTATGATTTCTGGGAAATGAGCGTTAGAGAACACAGATTATTGCTAATTTGTTCTTTTGAACTATTATAGTTACGATGCGGTAAATTAAGTTGTGTTTGTGTGTTTCATCAGCTGTATTTAGAAACATGTCAGTGCTCACATTGTGCGTTCTTGTAACATTTTTAAACCCTATTAAACGGTGCAATATGTAAGATATAAATGTGGCCAACTGTCAAATTCACACTACAAACAAATAGGGGGCAGCGTATCACCAGAGTAAGTGCTAACCGCTGCTAACTGTAGCTGCTGTTAGCTAGTTAGCTTTGGCTTGAAATAGTAAAAATGCATTTGTGATGTCAAAGCTGAGTGTCTCATTAAGCATCCACAAAAATTTGAGTAGTTTATCAAGGGTATGCAATATTTAGTGAATGTTTTTTTTTTCCCCCGGAGTGGGATCAATAAAGTTCTGACAGGGAACTGAAGCTGCCATCTACACAAACCTCAAAACCACCAGATAAATGATATGGAACATTATTATTTTTTAAAGGTCCAAAAAACGCTTCACTCTCAAACAAATAGAATTTTCTGGCAATTGTTGGATGTGCCTAGGATTTTTTAAATGATTGGTTTGCAGAATTAATTGTGTAATTTGATTTTTTGATTGATGTATGTCCAATAACCAGGCACAATTCAAACCCAGTATCAGGACAGCAAAAACTTAACGCGACCAACATAGGTCTTCATCAGGGTCAGACAGGAGTGATGAAGACCTATGTTGGTCGATATGCGTTAACTCTTTTTGACTCATTTTGCCATGTAAAATAAAGCCATTTTAACTTTATACAAACTTTACAGTGTGCCTTGGTGTGTTTTTGAAGGAGCCTTGCATTTTTGATTTTTTACTCAGACTGTTTGACCAATGCAATGAGCCCTTCACCTGAGGAATAAGTGCAAAATACCTGAAGTATCCAAAGAGCACCTGTATTGTGACCAACAGAAAGACCCAGCAGCGCTTCCACTCTGTTGTCTTCACTTAAATGACAATATTTTAAATTTGTATTAAAACTAATCTCTAATATACTTTTTATTATGTAAATTATATTACGTAATTATGTGCACTATTATGGATTTGGGTTTCCAGTGGCCTTAAAAACTGATAATAGAAATAAATTGAATAATTAACCTTGATTAGATGTTTAAATGTCTTGTCAAAACCTTTATAGTCAGGGAAAATGTTTGCTTCAGATGTAACAGTGATGTGATTTTCTGTCTTCTTGTTTTTTTTTTTTTGTTCCAGCTCACTTCTTCTGTTTTTCCAGTTCCTTTTTCCATGTCATGGAAGTTTGGCCTGTAATAACGTAACAATGACAAAAATAACCCTTCACTTCCCCTACATATTCATTCTTTTTCTTATAATAAATTTTATGTTGATTCATTTTTCTGAGCAAATTTAGACAAAAATATACAGAATGTGTCTTTGCTCGTAATGAGAATGATCACCTGTTCTTGTTAGCGCAGTGACAGCAACTCTGTACTTTTTAAAGTAATTGGGGAAGTTTTAACTTTTCCCATAACGGATGATAAAACACAACAAAAGTTCAAGAGGTAAACATTAAAAGATGAATGAAAGAGAAACAAAATCCGCGCACACACACACACACACACACACACACACACACACACACACACACACACACACACACACACACACAGCTGAGTCATTAAGCCCAGATGTCTTTATTTGCCTCTTCACCTACGTACAACAGAATGACTGTTGAAGTCAGATACAAACACTCGTAAAACATGATTTAACACAAACACACTCATACCAGGCACTGATTAACCGCTGAAATCATGCACACATATTTGCCCCATCATGAACTCACTTGACAGCATGCACGTTCTTTGACACACAGACCACTTTGACCTGATGAACTGTGTTTTGTAGCTGACGGCGGTGTGTCATCATGGGAAACTGATGCTACATGTGTTATCTATAAACCTCTGATTAACAACAGTGTGAGCGTGTGTGTCAGAGAGCAAAAGAGTGTGTGTTATGTACGTGTGTAACTCATGTTGTTTGTGGGAAACAGACACATGCACACACACTCTGAGCCCCCTGCGCAGTGCAGACTAATAGTTTTGGGATGTGTGTATCGGCTTGTTGGCACCAAACAGTGTGACTGTCAGCAGGAGATCTGACACCCCGAGGACACGCAGACGTTTTACAGACGTGTCAGTGTGGAGCGGCGGGGTTACGAGCTGTTCGGTGCTGCCCAGTAAAACGCCAGTCTGCGGTCAGACACTCTGTCAGATGAAATCCACGCCATCCATCAGACAAAGAAAGAGAGCGAGGGACACAAAAAACAAATTTTATGGCAAATTCATACTTATTGCATGAAAACAAATGTTTGTTATTTGCACGATGTGGTAATGTTGGACGTTCTTTGACATTTACGTATTCAAAACCATGACCAAAACTTTCCACTGGTCCTAACCAAAATAATTTATTTTAGGATAAATGAACACTAGATGAAGT
Source organism: Lutjanus argentimaculatus (assembly GCA_034769285.1). NCBI lineage: Eukaryota > Metazoa > Chordata > Actinopteri > Lutjaniformes > Lutjanidae > Lutjanus > Lutjanus argentimaculatus. The sequence continues at coordinate 843,997 of JAWZSL010000074.1, read as the reverse complement.
CATGTTGCATCACAGCATATTTCCACAAAAATAGATATACGTTAAACGAAAATATAAACACAGCACTTTTGTTTTTGCTCCAATTTTTCATGAGCTGAAGTAAAAGATCTCAGACTTCTAATGTTCACACAAAAGGTTTGTTTCTCTCAATTTTTGTTCAGAAATGTGTTAAAAACCATGTCAGTGAGCACTTCTCCTTTGCCAAGGAAATCCATCCATCTTACAGGTGTGGTAAACAGAGCTGCTGATTAAACAGTAGGATCATTACACAGTTTTGTCTTGGACTGGTCACAATAAAAGGCTACTCTAAAGCATGCAATCAGTCTCTGAACTACTGAACTATTGCTATTTCACACTGGGCTACAGACTGTTTTTTTGCAGGAGGGCAAAGTCATGATCCACCCTACTCTTCCTTGATCTGGCTTATCCTGATATTCTTACCCTGAATCTAACCAATCACTCCTCATGCCTAAACCTAACCAACCCAACCAAGAAAATCAATGGGTACTTATCAATCAGGCAGAGTAGTGCAGGCCTGCAGAGGAAAGAATTTGGTTCCTTATGTAAAAAAACATCCAAAACAAGTTTCACCGCAGAAACAAACAGAACTGTGGTTCACTTTCATCAGGACTGAGACCATCTCTTTCAGCTGGACTGAGGTCTGGCTATTTGGTGCGGACCATGGTCTGGAAGAGGTTTCATGCCTGTGATTTTGGTTTGCATCAAACGGGAAAGTCAGAAAGTGTAGACAAAACAATTTAGGTGTGAAAGCACCCTCAGACAACATGTTATATGGAGTGGAGTTACCAGAAGGTTAATTTCTTCTTTTTTGGTTCAGGATAAACACCTCTTGACATTTTCATTTGCTCTGTCAAGGTTCACATCCCAGACCAGATGGATATCAAATCTGCATCACACCAAAATGTCAAAGTAAAGCATCACTACTGGGATTAGTCACTGTAATTTATTTAATTAATTTCAAATTGTAATCCCTTACTCTACTCTGTTGGGGTTTTTGAATAATGGGATGTTGGAACAGTGGCATGGCACCATTCATCATCTATGTTTAGTGTGTTAGAATGTTAACATTCGCTAATTAATTCTGAATACAAAGTATAATGAAAAGCGAAGAAGAAGAGCCAGAAGTTTCTGACAACAACAAACACTGTGACGTTGGAGGAGGTTGTAATAATTTACCTTTTGAGAAAGACGCAAAAGCAGAAGCAGTGCTGGAGATGGTGGTGGTCTGTGTGGACATTAAATACATTGTGACACGTGGACGGAGAATTCTTTTCGATAACGAAGTGGTGATGAACATCGGTTCCAATTCTTGCAGATTTTTAAACCTTCCTCATCATGTCATGTGGTTGTGTCCCGCTTGAACTATTATCTAGACTCTTACACTGTCCCCATGACTACCGGTGGTACTGCTCTGTCTTGTACAGACAGAAGGCTCCGTCCATATCCCCATGTAAGCTGAGCATAAATGAGCCTAAAGGTTGCTGGGAATGGCATTGGTTTTGCCGGTTGGACCGCAATGTGTGACGCAAACCCCATGGTGGCACTAAACTAAAAGCTAGAGGATCACCAAAGTCAATAAGATTCATCTTCATTCCTTCAGTCTGGACCAAAGTAGCAGAGAGACGTAATTGCCATCCATATATTAGAGCAATGCTGCAGGCTTGGCTAACTGTAAAGGACAACCAAGAAAAACTCAAAACTTGATATTGTTGCACAAGATAAAAGCTATACATGAAAGAAAGGAAGAAACAAAAAACAAACCAAAATCGATGACTCAAAGAGAAAATGGGGCAGACAAATTGAGTGCTAATTTGAAGGAAAAAGAGAAAAAAGTCGAGACTATCCGTCTTCCTTCTTTTATGTTTCTAAACATGTCTATACAAGAGAGACCTACAGTACATGGTCAGTTTTGAACTCCCTCTCTCTTATGGCGTAATTGTCGTCACATTTTCCTCTCCATGCCTCATTTCTTCTTGTCATTTATCACATAATTTTGTCATTAAAATGCACAGTTGCTTCCTCTGTCCTCCCACTCCTTTTTTTCGCCCAGCCTCCTCATCAGGGGTTTTATTTGTCACATCAAAGGAGGTACTTTGATCCCTCAGTTTTTTTGTGTCATCGTATTTCTCCACGACACTGACGACGATGGATTAAGGTCTGTCTGTCCCATTCTCACACTCTCACAGAGATATTTTCTTAATTTAAACCATTCTCTGTCCCCACCAGTAGCGCAACGGTTCACTGTGGAGATTTTGACAGCCAAAGAGTCAAAGACCCTTCAGAGAGGAGTAACAAAATTTTGGTTAAATGACTCAGAAATCACAATGAATGGAGCCAGTGATCCCTCATGACTATTACTTAATTTTATGTCTGTATTATTTTTGCTAGTTTGAGCTCTCCGAGTTAAAGGTTTTGACAAAACATCCGCCTCTCATCATCTTAAATCACAAAGCGTCACAACACAAGATTCCTATGAGCTGAGAAACTTCAGACTCATTTCAGCTAAATTAAACTCAGTTGTTGTATTGTGACTCTGCCTGGCAACTACAAAATCTTCATCTTAACTTTGGACATCTGGGAACAACGAGAGCAGTGTGTTTGGTAAAGGATACTGTTCATGTGCCAACAATTTGAACAATTTCAATAAAAAGGCAGTTCTGGACTGTGCCATGGCATTGTTCTCATGGCCCATTATTCTGAAACCCCAATAGTCTGGAAAATGTCCCATTGGACCAAAAGTCCATTTGTTCTAAAGCCTGGACAAATGGGCTTTTGGTCAAATAGGATTTGTTATCCCGAACACAAATGTCCATTGCTTTGAGAATACACACTGTCCCATCAATCGCTAACCCTAACCTACCTAAAAACTCACACACCAACTGACGTAAAAAAACTGTCTCCACTCTATTCTGACACTGGAAATCATTTAATGTAAGGCCAAGAAGATAGCCTATTAAGGGCAAAACCCCAGCTGATTCAGCACCATGGACAGGGCCACCAGTCACTGTACTAACAACTGCAGGAAGAGTGTGTATTTTCAGAGCAATGGGTCATCAGACCAGTGGCTGTTTGATTTTGGGATAATGGACTGTCGAACAAATGGGCTGTCGGTCAAATGTGACATTTTTGGACCACTGAGGTTTCATAGTAATTGGTCGTCTGAACAATGGGCATTTCATTTCCGAACATAGTCTAAGGCTTAAAATTTTGCACACAAACATGACACTTTTGTTTAAAGACATCCATTGTAAATTCTTATCTAGACTGACTTCAGACCTACAACCTCTCACAGACAATTATTACGTCTGGGGTTTAGATGAAAACATCTGCACGGATCAGAATGATAATCTGAATCATGATAATTAATATGAAGTCTGACTTTCTAAAATTATCATCTTGCTTAAGGGCAGGAACTGTTGTAGTCAAGAACACTTTAACTGAGTTCAATACAAAGCCAAGTCTGAGCAGTTGTAAAATCGAGCCCAGATGGATCTTTATGGGGGAACGTACAATCTCTCTAGTCTGCTATGTCTCCAATGAGAAACGAGAGCATTGGTCATTTCGGTAAATGCCCCACAACATACAGTGTGTTTACCTTCAAGAGATCTCTACCAGCAGAGGGAACTATGACTCTTGCTCATCAAGACCAAAGTGAGGAGTAATGTGACAGAATTATAACAAAGGGTCAGACTTTAACACATGAAGATCACTGTTTCCTGTTTTCTATTAACTGTTAACAATGGTTTCCTATGACCACGGTTGTTCCCTAACATTAGGGACTTCCCATGGCCCTATGTTCCCAGGGTCCTTTGTTCCCCATATTTATATGGCACACAATGAATTAGTCATAGGGTTAGGATCAGGGCTTAGAATAGAACATGGACCTGTGGGAACACAGGATCCTGGGAACACAGGGCCCAGGGTACTTAGGACCTTGAGAACAGAGGACCCAGGGAACTTAGAACCCCTGGGATGCAGGACCTTGGAAAAGCATGATCCTGAGAACATAGGATTCTGGGAACAAGGACCCTAGGATCATACATGGGAACAGAGGACCTTAGAACACAGGACCCTGTGAGAGCACATATGTAGAACTGGGGAGCATAGGACCGTGGGAACATAGACCCTGGGAACCCTGGGAATATAAATACACTCTCATACCTATGATGATGAAGGTAACCTATCCTTAACAAAGTACTTATCTTTAACCAAAACCAACCAACCTTTTCCTCTTGCTAACCAAGTTGTTTCAGTGAGTGAGGGTTTGGAATAGAACATAGGATCCTGGGAAGACAGGACCTTGCAAACATAGGATCCTAGGAACCTGGACTCTGGGAACATAGATACGCTTGAATAACCATGACAATGACGGTAACCTAACCTTGACAAAGTTCTTATTTTAACCAAACCATGATCTTTTCCTACTGCTAGCCAAACGTGTAAGATCAGAAAATAAACTGATATCATGTTTTGTCATTTAATTTGTAAGACTTATTGGCTATGCGAGCATCTAAAAAATGCTGGGCTGGAAATTTAAAAAACAAACAAACAAACAGAAAGAAGACGTAAAAGGTCCTGAGAAGGCAACCAGACAGGAGTTGTACAGGCCTGCTCAAGGACTCATTAGCAGTGAAGGAACATCACCACAAGACTGAGGGTTTAAAACCCACAACCTACAACCTACCCGCAGTGGTCCACAAAAGCATTTTTTTTGTAAAAAAAACTGAACCGAATCACCTCCTCCTCGTCTTCTTCCCTGCAGACATGCAGCCATGGCTAGAAACATACAGTTCTGATCAAACGAGGCCCTAATTAAGTTGTCGCACACTAACCTTGTGGAGCTGCATAAAAACAACCCACATCCTAGTTTTACTCAGAAGTCTTCCCACAAGCCCCGATCCAGAAAATTTGGCGAGGAGGGGGGACAGCCACTTTGTACTTAATTAGTTCAAGGAATCTGCATGAAATTCTGCAATGTTTAACCACACTTAGTCACTGACCCCGTATCCTGTGGGCATTAAACCCAGTACAGATAGTTTCTTCTTCCTATGAAATTCATCACCAAAACATGTCTTCTGTTAAGTTTCAGTCTTTGTATTTCAAAGGCACAGGTCTTTAATCTACAGTAAAAGAAAACTGCACACTTTTCTGGCAGAGAAAACTTTTCTAAACATGTTTGTTTTGGAAAGTGGTATGAATAAACTGAATTATTACTTTTAGAATAAAAAGCAGAGCATTGACCGTCTGAACTTTTAAGTCTGGATCTGCCACCACAGGCACGAAAACAGCTGTAACTTTAATTAATCTGACATTCACAAAGTGTTTATTAACGCTGGGAAAAGCACATGAGGATATAGTTCATTAGCAGCATAGTTAATCCACGCTCACATGGTGATCCAAAACAAAGAGTGCCACGTGTAAAACCTCCATCTCCCCAGTAAAATGAACCATTAGCCACATCTGCAACTACTGAGTGACTTTAGCATTTCACTTCATTCAGTTAATGTTTCTCTTCACGGTGGCTTCTCTGTTGTTTTGTTGTCTTCCTCGGCTCTGCCAGGTCATTTTTATTGTTTATTTATTGCCATGGGTCTGCAGCTGCCCAGCTGTTCAACACACAGCTTTTATTTTGTTAATGGAGGTTACCTAAGAGCACAAATGATGATAAAATGTGCAAAGCTAATTGGTGCAGCCTGTGATTACATAGCGAAAGGTTCACTAAACCATTTCGAATTAATATAATAAAAGCCTTTCCGATGACCGTCTTTTTCCACAGTCAGAATGTCCAAAACCTATCACTCTGTGAAGCAAGTCCAAATTGACGTTTACTCCAATTCAGTTATTATTTATTTGCCAATTTAACCTCTTAAAATCTTGGTTTCCCCTCAAATTCCCTAGTAAGTGACTTTAAATTAAAAAATCTGTTGTTTGTATCCGTTTGTTTCAGATTTCATTGAAAATGCTATGATTGAATAAAATATTAAAACCCAAGACCAGACATGAAACTCGGTCTAAATTAGTGGTAATTTTGGACTGAAAGGTGCATTTTTACAGATGTACGAAATAATGGGCTCTCAAGAGAAGAACACCATTACTGTTGTTTAAAAGTGCACTTTTGTTACTTGAATCCCAAACTTTTAAACATATTTAATTCTGACCGTAGTGATATGTTTTTGTACTTTGTAAGGAAAATCTTGCTACGAGGCCTACTTACTAGCATTTTTGATCTTACAGTCAACAAATAGAGCTATTTCCATGATGAGCGAGTAAACTTCATCTCCTAAGGAAGACTGGGATGTAGATACTGTGAAAAAAATAGTTAGTGGGCCTTGAGTCAAGATTTTGTCATCAAATCTTGTCATTGGTGTCTCAACATCACAACAAGCCATAAATTTTTATGGAGCCATAAAAAAATTCCAAAAATTGTGAATCACATATACAGCATACAGTCATAAATGTGCACAAAAAATTAGTCATATTGGTCCAGTAGTCTGTAAGATCAGGTGCAGACAAGCTGCAGGACTTGTCACACGCACACGCAAGAAATCACATGATCCCCTCCAGGTTTAAAATGGATACTTTTAAAAACTGTGTGAAAATTTGATTTTTCACATCACAAGTGATGAAGAAAGTGTGTGACTGTGTTCACTTGTAAAACATAACTCATGTAGGCTCATGATTCATGGCATTGAACCGAAAAAAAGGAACCAAATCTTCCGAAAAAGGATCACTGTACCCGACTCAGAATTTTTTCAGTCAAATCAGATTTGGCTGTTCAAATCTGATTCGACTGAGAAAATTCTGAGTCGGGTACAGCCCTGCTTTGTACACATCTTTTCAATCTTTTCAATATTCAGCAGCCAGAAAAACAGGTATCTTTGGAGAGTTTGTCTGCGCAACATAATGACTCACCCCTGGTCTGTAAAAAAAAAAAAGATGACTAAAGTACAGCACTTCAGTTCAATTTTGAGTTTGTTGTACTTTAGTATTTCCATTTTATGCCTCTTCATATTGTGATATTATCAGTGCAGGGGTTGTAATTATGAGAGGACATTTATACTTTATTGTTTCTGATTCTTAAAGGGCCAGTTCACAGTGATATTTATCCAGCCAGATTTTTTTTTGGTGTGAGTTGCAGTGTTTTGGTGATGCTGGCTGTAGAGATGTCTACCCTCTCTCCAGTATTATGTAACGAGGAGTCACTCTGCTTGTGGGGTTCAAAGCACACACACACAGCACACATGCACACAAAAATTAATAAAATATAGCTATGACTCTTTCCAGAAATCATGAGCTGGTAACTCAAACTAATCCACAAACTTGTTGTGAGCAGTTTCATGTAGATTATCTAAATGGTCATGAATTTTGGAAGAAAAATTAAGCTTTCTCAATCGCATACTTTTTAGTCTTTTGCTATATGAGAGAAGCACACTCTAACGATATCTCGAAACTCAACTACACCAAAAAAAAAAAAAAAAAAAAAAAAAAAAAAAATCTAGGTGGATAAACAGCACTATAGGGCAGGGGAAAAATATGTATTGGGATTTTGGGGTGAACTGTCCCTTTAAGTAAAGAATCTAAATACATTCTCCACCACTAGTCTGTCAGGGACGAAGAGGTTAAAAAGTTATCCAACATATTTTTGTGATGTCGCCACTAAACTACCCCCGCTGCATGCCAAACTTGCCTAAATTTGTCCTAATTCGTAAATCGCTTGTTCTCCATCAGCAGATAATAGCAACCCTCCGGCATTGACCGTTCACATTGGCTGTGACTTCCCATAATTCCCTGCCCCCTTTTCTGCACTGGAACACCCACAAATTTCCGAAAACACGGAAAACAACAGGCTGGTGATGTAAATGTGTTCATTGGAAATAATTAGTTTGCTGCTGTTGACTTGCTGCCTGTAAATCAGTGTGTTCCTGTGAATCTTACTGTAAACCTGTGTTACGTGTGTGTGTGGTGTGTGTGTGTGTGTGTGTGTGTTGAGATGAGTCAGTAGGCAGTATGTGATGATGTCATAGCTCATTGACCTCATACGACAGTGAGCGCTCTAATATGACCCAGGTTGTGGGGTCACCAGGGTGCCACTAATGTATGTGTGTGTGTGGTAATGAGGTCATTATTGAACTCTGTCTTGTTTTTGACTTTCTTGACTCTGTTTTTTTAAATTTTGAGTCGATTTTAAATTTTATGCATCACATCTTGACTGTGTTTCATGCTATTTACTTAATTCAGAGTAAATTTGTTTGTGCTGTGTTTTGTCTTGTCAAGGCTCTGATAAATCTTCCGTGCAACTTCCTCGGGCGGTTCAATGAAAGTCTCTCAATCCTTTGTAAACAAATAAATAAAAAAAGACATTGTTTAAGTCCCATGCTCTGGGTGGCACTACCTACTGACACTTTTTTTTATTGTACAGAAATCCTGATTATCCTGTGTGCACAAGATAAGAAAACATTTTGGGGAATTACTTTTTCTTAAACTGTATCGTAGATCTTCACTGGATTGCTTTCCTATTTACTGTCATGATGAGTATTAAAGCTGGGGTGGAAATTTATTTTTGGCATTATTGAGCAATAATTCCATAATAACCTTTCAGCATTTTGTAAAGCAAGTGGTCTGTGAGACAAATTGACTTCTGCACCTCCTCTTGGCTCCATTTTCAGGCTTTAGGAATTCTGGCCCATGACTGGAGACTTTGACAAATCACAGGTGTCTCAAAGACCAGGTGTCCCTATTGGCTGTTCTACTAATGCGAGAGATTCAAGCTAATGAGCAATGCGCTCAGTCCAGGAGGACGTCGGCTCACCTGGTTACAGACAGCTGTTGACAGCCGGGGAACTTTGGGGGAGAGAGCTGGAGGCAGACTGGAGCTTCTGGTTTAAAAAAAAACATCGGAGTCATACTGTTTCTGCCCACTCCTTTACTTTACTGGAAGGAGGACAGCTGAGAGTTTACGTTTCAGGCTTTTGGGATTAAAATTTGGATTTATCTTTACGCTTGCTTCTCAACCTGTCTGCAGCAGCGACTCCCCATATTCACAGTTTTTTCCTGAAATAAACCTTCCACATTTATGTATTTATTTTTATCAGACACCACAGGTGTGTAATATAGCCATACATTTGAACATTTTGGTGGCAAAGCCAAACAATGTCATTTTTCGGATCGATACAATATAATTCAATACACGTGGATTGACAGAGAAGTATTCAATACAAGTTGTTTGCGGATTTTTCAATCTATACCTCAATAGTTCTGAGTAAATTTCCCACTTTACCTGGTAAATATACTGTTGGAGTAATGGCAAATGACCAAATCTTTATGTAGATATGAGGATGTGTTGCTAAAAATGTCTTTTTTCAAGATAAAACTGCACATTTGGTGGCCTTTTATGTGACCAGTCCAAGGCACACCTATGTAATAATCACGCTGTTTAACTGAATGATTGTTGCAAAAGGAGAAGCGCTCACAAACACAGATTTTAGAGAAATAAACCTTATGTATTCACAGAATAAGTCTTCGATCTTTCATGTCAACTCATGAAAAATGGGAGCAAAAACAAAAGGTTGTGTTATATAAAAAAGTCACCTGTGTCTACTTCAGTTCAAGCAATTTGTTGAATTTACTGTAAATGTCGACAACGTACAGGAGCTGCTTTTAAAAGTCTTTTCTTTTCTCACATTTATTCTTACGTGCACCTGTCCATGGCTCATCCAAGTATGCAAAGATCTTGTTCTTGTATAACTTTGGAAATACATAAAACTTGTTTGGTGTATTATTTAACTGTAACTAAACTATGTGTATATATTGTTTTATAACAAAATAAAACCAACCAAACTTCTCACTCGCTCGTTCTGTTTTTCCCTTCTTCCTCCATCTCTCCTGTCCTGTGTGTGTGTGTGTGTGTGTGTGTGTGTGTGTGTGTGTGAGTGTGTGCGCGCTCGTGTGCTTCCTGTGTCCCACTAAGCCCTCTAAAGCCTAAGCCAAACACCTCGGCTGTGAAAGGTCGTTCCAGGGTCAGAGGAAATTGAAAATACGCTCGCTAGCAAAACTCACACGCATCATCATACACTCACACACACTGACGCTCTTCTCTCTCTCTCTCTGACTGTCACACACACAAACCGTCTCCACTCGGGCTAACTGAGGTAAGCGCGTGTGTGTTTAGGTAAAGTGTTAAAAGCTTAAACCGACATAGATGTGGAATGTAAAGATAAGGCGTCTTTGCTTATACAAAGAAAACACACACACTTGGGCCGCAGCCACACAAAAGCGGTAATTATCTAACTTACACGCATAACAGCGTTAATGGGTTAAGAACCAACAAATCTTCCTTTCCCTGAATCTGGAATGGAAACACTGAAAGTCTGACAAGAGGTCGTGACCTTGTAATGGAAGAGATGAGGTCACCTAAATCTCAAGTGGAGGATTTTCAGGAAGGTTTTTCAGAGGTTTGGTCGTGTGTTTATGAACGCACAGGAGCTACTTGAATCAGAGCTGGTCTGAACCTTTGCTGAACTCTGAAGATACAGTCATTACCTCGCCACAATCTGCTCAATCAGAGTCACACCAGGAGTTTGTGATTCAGCATTGAATCAGAGCTGCTTATATCGGCATCATCAGCCCTCCCACTTGAGGTTTTCTTCCACGACAAACTGAGATTCACCTCTAGATTGGATGTGACCCAGTCACCGGAGTTACTGTAATTTGAACTGGACTTGATCTTTTTTTTTTTAGATCAAAATGTTTAAATAAGGAAACATTTCAGATTATTTACTGACTAAAACATCTAAACGACCATTTGCAATGTCTCATGGAATGTATTGTGTAATGTGTCACAGCAAATACCAATTATTTGTACATTTTATGCATTGTAAAAAGTTGTTTTGCAATATGTTAATTTCTAAACTTGCTCTGTGCCAGAAAACAAGACAAGCATACACATACACAACTTCAAAATCTAAAAACAATGCCTATCATAGGGATAAAATGTGTTATATAATCATCTTTGTTTTAAAATATTTTTTGGCCCTTTAAAAGTTGTGTCGCAGATTTCTGTCAGCTCCATCAGATTTTTTACAAAAGCATGATTTAATCAGGCATAAACAGGTTTATCTATACCTGAAGGACCCCTATCTCACTTCCTGGTTTAAAAAAAGGTGTGAATACTGCTCAAGTACTGGTAGGTTTTCTATTTTTTGACAAACCTCTGGACTAAACTCCTCAACTGTATATAGAGAAGTTAAAACTAGCTCCACTTTTACCAACCGCAAAAGTAAAATGTTACTTACGTTTCAGGGGGCATATTCCTCTGTGATTATGGTTTGTTTAATGCTGCCAACGGTGTCTATTACATCATTGTCGTGCCCATAATCACAGTTAAGAATTTCTGCTCGGGTATTAGTGATATAATGCATGATCTTAACTGCAACAAACATCCAATCCAACGTAACCATGAGTGGCATGCGGTTGAGTGTTTTTCAGGAATTTTTAACTGATGAGACAAAAAGCAAAACCTAATTTGTTTTAACCCTCTCTTGCAACTGTCCTCTGAGAAAACTGGTGAGGTCAAACTTTAACTTCTATTTTCTGTCTCTTCTTCATTTGTTTTTTATTATGAATAAAAATTAATAGCTTGATTCTGTCTATCATTCAGTGCTATGACGCTATCCATGGTACTGACACTCCACCACCTCACCTGGAGTTCATTTTGATGCAAGTCTGACTCAGCAAGTTTTCACAATGTAGGCTGAACTACTGTATGTTGAACATGAGGCCAACTTTCGTACTTTTGTTGCAAACCCAAAGAGAAACCATTGGGTTTCTGCAAACAAATATGTCTTAAATATGAATGTAGAGGTGTGAAAAATATCAAAAAGATAATACAAAGACAAACTGGAGCCCTTCATACCAAACAACCAACTGAACTTTGCAAAGTGAATTTCCCAGGCCGAACTGTTCCTATACCGTCCTTTTCAAGGTTTAAGTAACGTTTAGCATAATCCATGAGTCTTGTTTTGAAAAACAGGCTCTTCTGTGTATGAATGTGGTGGATTGTACCTTAAGGCTGTTTTGCTGGAGGATTTACATACATTACATACAGTCTTTTCTTTTCAGTAATCCACGGGTCACTTATATGTTTGCTTGGTTAAACATGCTTCATATATACACTCACACAAATTATGTGCATCTTTCATTATGAGTTTTTTTTATGTATTTAATGTATTTTGTAATGTTTTATAGCTTTTTTTTTTTAGTGCCTGCATTTTTGCTTAGTTTTTGAGTTTTCATTTATTCATCTATCTATTTTTCTGGGGTTAGGGGCATGGACACCAGCATAGTTGTTTCTATTTCATGTTTTTAAATATCTTTATAAATGTACTTAAAATGCACTTGCAGCTTATTATTGATCTGGAACTGGACACTGATGTAGTACATGGGTGGGGGTTAAAAAGTACCACAAAAACATTTATAATAATGTACTCCTTGATGTAAGAAAAATATACCTTTACAATTTGTAATTCACATACAAAAAGCAAGAAAAAAATACACAGATTTGTCAGTTGGTATGTTTGGTTGGTGCACCATTGATTTTCTATGTTTAACACTACAAAAAAACTGGTAAAAACCAGACACACCAACAGTCATTTACAGCATAAACAATATGCAAAAGTAGGATATCTTAAATGATTTGAATCAAGAAATCGAGACTGAACCTTTTTCCTTAAATTGCTGTAGTAGCGTGCCAAGCACCATGGCAAAAGACAAGAGGACGGACCCAAAATGCAGACAGAGGCAGAGCTGTGCAATTTAAATGATTTAAATGAGTCAATACAAAAAAGACTTACGCTTTGGCCACGCTGGAACAAGTTGAAACAGTCCACAAGCAAACACATCCAAACAAACTAGGCAGAGTCCAAAACCTAAATTAAATTCCAAGAGGTACTCAAGGAAATGCAAGGACGCACAAAGATGAACTGAAACGGAGACAAAGACACACTAGCAATAAATACACAAAGAACTAATTAGGGACAGGTTAAACAAATCAGTAATCAAAAAGGCAGGGAAAAGACAAAGACAGGAAGTAAATAGCAGAAACAAGAGGAAAGACAACAATTTCAAAATAAAACGAAAAAAAACCAAACAAACCCAAAACCAGGACAACTGCTCAGGGAAACGTAAGTCTAAACATCTACAGTTCCAGTCACACAACTGGGAAACTCAATCTAGCCGAGGAAGATCAATGTGATATGATCAAAAGCTCTGGAACAGCCATTAAATGGATCTTGTGGCGAGACTATTTTTTCCAAAAGTTTGATAGTTTTTCCTCCATTCCACGTGGTTTCAGATTCACCAAACCATTTTAAGTCACATTTGAACCCTGATGCCAACAGTACGGAAGCAATCACTGGTTTTCCCTGTCACAATAAAAGACATGAGAAATGATGCTGCTTCAAGAATTTTAAAACCCTTAATTATATGTTCTTACACTATTTATTCACTGTTAGATGCTTCTAAAAATGAAATCAAGAATGAAAGCAGTCATGGACAACAACATTTTTGAGTCAACTTCAAATACTGAGCCACAGAAAGTCACAAATAAGCATTTATCGGCCATTCAGCCAAATCTGTGCAATCTGTAATAGTCAGTCTCAGGTAATTTTATTTATTTATTTTTACATGGTTTCTAAATGCAACATAGTACATTTTTTGTAATGTTTCGTTGATTTCATTTGTAGAATTTCCCAAAGTTTTAGTTGAGGAGGATTGGCAGAGTAACAGGACTGAATGAAAACCTGAAGACATGACCAAGATGTATATTTTAACCATAGCAAACCATTAACAAATTATGAATGTCTGATGAGAAAACGTTTTTAAATATCTAACTTAGAGATAGAGTCACATGGTAATACAAAGAAATAGACTTCAGCAGGATTAGAATCATTATATTTCACTGTAAAGTGTAGTGTTACAGAGTGGGGATGGGCTAAAATCCAATTTTTTTCTGAGTAGTTTTTATTAAGATTTTGCAGAATGTGTCTTAAAATTGCAATTTGGACAAAGTGAAGGACACTTTGCATGATAATATAGGCCAAATCATACTTGCTTATTATACTTTTCATGCAAACACATGCATGTAATGTCCTGGGGAAAGAAAAAGGCACGTATTCAGTGGATTTGCTTTGTAAGAATCTGCAGAGCAGACTGACTCATCTCATCCTCTCAGACGGCTTTAACCATTCTCTCATGTCAGCAGATAATTTATGAGATATCAGTGTTTGTGTGCGTGTGTGTTCACCAGAGAGCTGTAGTCTCTGATGGCATTTTGTACACAAATCTAGGATTCTAAGGGAAAAAGAAAGACAAAAAGTCCACACTATTGATTCAAACAAAGGATAAAATTAAAACAATGCTATCTTTCTGTTTTCTTTCCTTCCAATCACTTTCCCTCCTTTCTCCTTCCTGTCTGGCCAGCTGCCATGTGTTTCTCCTCCGCTAGGCGGCAGCATTGAGCCGTTGTCAGAGAGCAAGAGTGTGAGATGCTGAAAAGAAGTGAAGGAAAGAGAGAGACCTGCAGTTCTTCAGTGAAATCCCTCTGAGACGTGTTCCTTAGCCTGTGCTGAATGAGGGAATAAAGGAAGAAAAGGCAGGGAGAGGAAGGAGGGAACAAGATGAGGAGGGATGAAGATGAAGGAGAAAGTGAGATGGAGGACTCAAGAGTTGGAAAAGTGACAAAAAAAAGGGTGCTATGTACTTGAAAGAGAGGCACAAAAGTTTTGATTGTAACAAAGAAAAGGAGGGGAAAACAACACGCGACAAGAAGAAGAGTAGATGTGGTTAAAGATATATTAAAGATAAAGAAAAAGAGGATAAAATAAATACAATTAACCAAAGAAAATGACTTAATAATCAGGAAACAAACTCCAGAAATTTAAATTCATGACTTTCTGAATGACCACGTGTGTGCCGCAGATGGGGTCAGGGTCTTCGCTCTGTCTCTGCGTTACATAAAGGCGGTAATATTCCTGATCACAGTCAGAGGACCTAATTGAAGCCAGTGATTTTCTTTGGAATGGAGGTGGCGCAGCAGCGTGCAGAGAGCAGCCCCGACTTCCCCCGCCGCCTGCATCTCATTGATCTGATTGTTTTCTAAAGACTTAAGAAGGAGAAGCCGAGGCATGGACAGGACAGGGACACGTGGCCCTGGTCAGTGAGGACAGGAGCTGGAGTTGAACTTGTGACCTTTGAGTCAGTCAGTACAGCTTGAAGGTCATCAGAGTTTAAAGGGACAGTTCACCCCCAAAATCAAAAATCCATCGAGATAGTTTTGGTGTGAGTTGCTGAGTTTTGGAGATATCGGCTGTAAGATGTCTGCCTTCTCTCCAATAATGGAACCAGAGGGCAACCAGCTTGTGGTGCTCAAACACTGAAAAATAATGTGTAAAACTCAACAGCAATGTCTCTTTCCAGAAATCATGACCAGCTTACTTAAGTTAATCCACAGACCTTGTTGTGAGCAGTTTCATGTTGGATCTAATTTCTTTCTGTATCTTCAAAGCTCAGAAACTCAAAAAAATCTAGATGGATAAACAGCACCACAGGTAAGAAGAAAAATGTGTATTTGTGATTTAGGGGTGAACTGTCCCTTTAAGTAATTTTTGATTTAGGAGAGTGATGGGAAATAGAGGAGAGAGGAGGGGGATGAACATCAGCAGGGAATCTATACTTCAAAAGAAAAATTGCTCGAATTAACAGGCTGTTTGAACTTAGAATTAAAGATAGAATCAGTTTGTCTGAGCTGTTCGGAAACGCACAAAAAAGACAGTCTATTGTTGTGTCTCCTTCCCAGGATGTCAAGTGGCTGGTAAAGTGTCCCTAACACAGCACAAAAATGAGAAAATAAGGAAACACAGGCAGTGGCAGGGTCTCCAAAGATACAGACATCACTGCACACTTCTAGTGATGATTGAAAGGAATTCTGAGTATATTACATGAGTCTGAAAATTGTCTTTTATGGGAAAATGTTGCATATTATGCCAATAAATACAAACATAAACACTGCAGTGTAAATGTGAGCAGAAACTGAGACAACTGTGGGGAAGTTTTCCTGTGGGGCCCCAGACCAGGTAGCATAATAACCTATAGATCTAATATACTGATATAAATCTGTACTATAACTGCTTAACTTAACTGTAGTAAAATGTATATTTCACAAAATGCAGAGTAGTGGCATCACGGCCAAGTATTTATATATTGTAAAATGCATTCTAGCACATTTTCTATGTTTTTTTTTTCTATGTGAATTTAAGAAAAAATGGGAATGGACAATCAGACATTTCATATCACTTCAGGAGAAAAGCATTAAATATGGACAACTCTACATGTTAACTTAACTGTATTGTTGAACTGTGCTGTAAGAATGAAAGAAAGAAAGGGAGGGAGGAAGGGGATGAGGTGATAATCCGTAAATTACATGACCAGTTAGGAGTTACGAATCTGCTCATTCACAATGGTTTTAGAGTAATTTTGGAACCAGATCGGTTGGTTCGTATCCAATGATGCATCGGAAACACGGACGGGATGAAACACTTAGATTCTGAACTGGAGGGGCAGAAAATAAAGTAGAATTACGCACCGGGCTCCGTGCGTAAAGGCGCGTCATACATAGGAGATTCCTGTCAAATCTGGAGAGAATCAGCAAAAACTTACTTTTTTAAAACAAACTACAATTAAATTTCTTGTTGATTTGGAGTCTAACGTCTCTACTAGTCGTTAAAAACGCGCTTCAATCAGTCCTGCTCTGTGCGCAGCGCTGTTTCAGACTGCAGGTGATTAGTTCAGGAGAGCGCACGTCCTGCACGGAGACACCAGCCATAAACGTAACTGTTTCTCTCCCTCCCTGTGTTTCTCTGTGACTGGCGCTCTGCCAGCCCCAGCACGCTCCGAGCCTCCTCTCCTCTTGCGCCGCTTGCCGCTCACTTTACACCACCCCTCCTTCTGCGAGAGGAGAGCGGAGGAAGAGGAGGGGAAAAGGGAGGAGGAGGAGGAGGGAGGGAGGGAAGGGGGTCCTCCAGGAGCTGAAAGAGGTGGAGCAGAGGGGAGGGATGGAGGGAGGAAGGGGAGAGGAGGAGGAGGAGGGAAGGAGAGGGGAGGGGAGTCTCTCTCCCGCTGTAGCCGACGCTGGAGTGAGGAGGTGGGGTGGAGGGTTGGAGGGGGGCGACGGGAGCCCTTGGCCGCCTATTCGCCTTCCAGTTGCCTCTGCACTATATAAACACTCATTGGTGCCTCTGGCCTGACGCACACACACTCTTTACGCACGCACACACACACATACACACACGCGCACTGAGGGTGACTTGTACAGGCAGCCAGCAGAGAGAGAGGGAGAGGAGCTCAGAAACAGAAAGGTACACAGAGGAGAGGAGAGAGGGGACGACAGAAAGTGAGAGAAGCAGAAGGAGGACGGTGGCTCCTGAGCATCTCCTGCGCACCTTTTCACTCCTGCACGGATCTTAAAAAGTCTCCACTTCATTTCATCTTCCTCGTGCTTGCTCCAGAGAGATTAAAACTTCTGCAAAGAGGCTTTTTAAAACATTTTTTGGAGTTGAGAAGGAGAGAGACGCGATTCCTGGAAGACTTTTCGTTCATTTTTTCCCCCAAACCAAGTCTTTCCATCCCTCGACAAGTTTGAAAAAGTAAAGCCCTTGTTAGTTCCAGGGCTCGGCTTCACTTTTTCCACGTGTCCCACGCTGTCCCAGAGCTTCTGACATAAACGTGTCACCTTGAGACTTTTTTCTTGCCTTCAAAGTTTCAGACTTAAAAGAAAAAACTTCATTTTAAGTCACTGAGCCACAAAGAGACCAAACATGAGCTTTCAAGCATCAGGACAGTCCCCAACCTCCTGTGATTGTTGTCCTAAAAGCTTAAATCATTAAAACAAACTGAGTTTTGATGGTTTGATTTTTACACTCTGCACGCTGAGGTGTGAGTCTGAAGACACGGGGCGCCTGGCAGCGCAGCTCACCTGTAGCATCTCCCCCTACGACACTTTGATTTGCACTTTTACGCACAGAAACGCCACTTTGTGACTGTTTGAAGAAAGAGAATCAATCTATCTGAGAGAAATCGAAACACACTTCATTCATTCTGAAAACTGAAAACACTTCCAGAGGGCTTTGGAGTGCGTAAAGGACAGTTGCGCTTTTACGCAAAAAAAAAAAAAAAACTTCAAAAATCCAACTTTTAAACCACCCCGGGGATCCAGGTCAAAGTTTAACGAAACGTTTAAGCAGCTTTTTGAGAGTCGTCCGGAGCTCCAGAGACACCGCCGGGCTCTCCATCACCATGCTGTTCGACAGTTTCGACCTCGTCTCGGCTCTGGCCACTCTGGCCGCCTGCCTGGTGTCCATGGCGCTGCTGCTCGCCGTCTCCCAGCAGCTGTGGCAGCTCCGATGGACGGCTACGCGGGATAAAAATTGCAAGCTCCCCATGCCCAAAGGATCCATGGGATTCCCGTTCATCGGTGAGACCTGCCACTGGCTTCTGCAGGTAAGCGCGCCCTCGGGGCGGAGAGGGGGGAGCGCGACACAGTGTCTGGGTCAGCGCCGGTACCGGTGTCTGCACTGGGACTTTATACATATATGATGAAATCAGTCTTATCTATTTATTTATTTATTGGATTCTTTAACACTTTCCAGACTTTTTTGCAGTTTAAAGTCTTTTCTTGAATTCATTCGTCACATTATTTTGCACATTTTCACTGATTTTATTGTGCGCTTTAACGGATCTGACTGTGATACAAGGTTACTGATTGGTTAGTCTGCGACGGGACAGTGATATCAAATTGATATTGCCTGGCAGAGAGCCGTTTAACCACCAATATTGCACATTTTCACGAATTTTGCCGCACGCGTTACTGTGCGTCCAGCTGGAGATGCTCACAAATCGACCATTCATCAGTAACATGCAACTAGAAAAACGCCAATTTGCACCTTTTCCAACAATTTCCCCATCATTTTAGGGGATATCGACTTTTTAAAATAAGTTTGCCTAAACATCCCATCATGCATCTCTGATTTCCCGTGAAATATGTGTCTTTAGGTAAATTTAAACTCATCAGACCAACTCCAGTCCGCCGGCAGCCACACGCACCCAAGACTTTCACTTCACATTTGATTAGTTTATTGTCCTGTAATCGATCTCCCCACTTCACTGTGGCTCCACCAGGCGATCAGATCAAAGTCTTTCATTACCTCAGCCGGGAGCGTGTCGGGTCAGTCTGCCGCGGAGCTGCAGTCAGCCTGATAGACTATCAGTTCATATCTGATGTGGTGGCAATTAGTGACGGCGGGGGTCTCCGTGCACAAGTCAGATATACAGTATAATATACGTTAAGTCTTGCTTTTTTTCTTGAGATTTCATATCAAAGTTAAAGTTTAAGATGCAAAAATGAACTTTTCCTTGAGATTTCAAATGAAAATTCAGAGTTTCATATACAAAAATGACAAGAATGTGCTGGTTATTTGGGGATGTTTAGAGACAGAACGAAGACGGGGAGAGAAAATTCTGTGGGTAAAAGGGTAAAGGGTTAAGGTGAGGGTAAAGTGCACACCTTGGACTCCGACTTTTCTTTTTTTTCTTTTGAATCCAGACGCGGCAGCTCCGCTCATCTCGGCTTCATCCCAAAAGTAGTTCCCAGCACGCCGCATGTTTCAGAAATCATTAAGATTCCTCTTCATATAAGCTGACTGACAGGCGGCGTTAACTTGCAGAAAACGGAAAATCCTTCCCTCAGTGAGGCATATTGATCATTTATTGGTGAGATGCTTCACCCGTTTGCCTTTTGGCTCCAAAACTTGAGGAACTGATCTTCTAATTTGCATATTTGCTCCCGATCAATCAAGAAAAAGTCCCACAATCCTTTGTGCACAAGAGAAACTATGTGTATGTGTGCTTCAGCGTTATGTTTAGACCGAAAGAAAGAGAAATGTGGACCCAAGAGGGCAAAAAAGAGACTTTTATCAGGCTGCTTGTAGTCTGACCCCACCGGGCTGCACGCGAGTCCCGCTACTAAGCAGCGGTTGTCAGCGCGAACTGATGGCTCCCAGGAGCACGCCGACAGAAAGGGTCGGGGGGTGGAGGAGAACAAATAAAAAAAAAAAAAAAAGAAAGAGAGAAACCTCAAAAAGAAAAGCAAAAGAGGGGAGAAAAAAAAAGCAAAGTGGGGGCTCGACGAGCGGAGGCACGTTGGCCGTGTGCGGGGCTTGAACTCGCGGTGCTCCTCTCCGTTACATCTGACACCGAGCAAGACGCGTTCCCGGAATGCAACTGAGGACCACGGCCAAGTTTATGGAGAGGGGAGGGGGAGCCGTGTCAGTCAGATAGAGGAATGAAAGGCTGAGTGTTTCGCCTATACTTATGAGGACCAAATGTCCTCAGACAGACCAGAATGGAGGAATCTGCAATCTTGAGAAGAGTTTTGATTCTTTTGGAGGCTGAAGCAGGACGAGGTCTTGACCTAGTCTGAAAGTTAAGGTTAAGAGTTAATGCAGCCAATGAAATGCCTCATAAATGTTGTTCAACTGTGTGTGTATATGAGAGAGAAAGAGATGCTGGGCTGCAGCCTAACAGTCATCTGCTCTGTGGGAAAGTGAGACAGACAGAGATGAAGATCTGATGGGACTTTCTTGCCCAGATGCTGTTTCATGTCTCAGCTACTAGTCTGCTGCTTGATTACTCGTGGAGACGACATGTCAGACGTGCTCAGAGACGAGTCGTCTCTCTGCGAAAGTCTGGGAAAAGACCTCTGAGTGCGCCAAAGGCTGATTAAGTTCATGAAATTAAGAAATTAAATGGCAGATGTGGGTTTTTTTGCACCAAACTGGTCTTGATTAAGAATGTCAGAACAAACAAACACAATTGCACACACTACATGGCTTATATTTCACTTGACAGTAGCATCTGAAAAAGAAATAAACAGTTCTCGCCTGACACTTTCATGTAAAATAATGAGCAATATGCATCACAATGAGGCGCTCCTGAAATACATCTGTGAGTCTTGCAGACACTGTTTTTCAGTTAGGATCTTCTTTATGTAAGTAAAGTTGTTTTGCAAGTCACAAGAAAGTCTCAAATCTTTGCACTCAAGTCTCAAGTCAAGACTGACAAGTCTCAAGTCTTAGACTTCAGGTTTTGAGTCTTAAACGAGTCATAATGTAACAGTGGGTTTCCCGCCTCATTGACTTGCAAAGTTACATTATGGTTAAGGTAACGTTAGCTAGGCATTGGCCTGCTAACTATGGTACTATTAGCCTCAACTTGCTTTTCGTTGTACAACTTCAAATGTCGAATGAAGCTGGAAGTTGTTGCATCTCCGTCTGTAATTTTTTGACCTTTTGCAGACATATGAACAAAATTATCTTTGGTATCATTTTTTTTACAACTGGAAAATAAAATTTTTCCAACTTGCACCTTGATTGGATGCTGTCAGATTGGTTCAAACAAAGTTGAATTAAGCGTCAGCTTGCTGGGAATGAATCGCGTTGCATTATGAAATGAAGAGAAATGAATTGATTTGAGGATTCACACTAACAGCTCAAGATCCAAGTGAAGTCACAAGTCACAGTATCTGAATCTGACTCCAAATTGACTCCTTGTTTGATTCTTCTTTTTAATTACAAGTTCCTTTAACTATAAAACAATCTATCTTTAAAGTTAAAACATAATAAGTGGCATAAACTTACACACTAATGGTTCAGGTTAATACTATGACTCTATATCAAGTAATCTCTTGGTTTGTATGTTCATGTATTTCATACTTAGACCTGCAACAACTGATTTTTGTGGTCCTGTTAGGCCAGTGGAAACAAGCCGTGGACACAGCATTTACATATCATCACCTTTTAGGTTGATATGGGGATCCTGCATTTGCACTCATTTACACGTCCGCAATTACTAAACAATATCACTGATTTAAGGTTGTGTTTGTGTCCACTTGGCCAATGTTCATTCTCCTTTTAGTTCAGTTTTTGGTCTCCACCTCCTCCTGAGGAAAATATCTGGCTCTTTAGCTGTTAAATGCTCCCTTATGTTCACCAGCTTGTGGCTAACTGTGTCTGTCTGTTGTTTGGTGCTGACTAGATAGTGTACAGTGGGTTGTTAGAGCTTTTTCTCTGGAAATGATGTTATGAGAGTGAAACAAAACAGGAACGTTGTGGCTGGACAACTTAACAATGAGTTGAGACTCGCTAAAAAAGCACTGTGAAGAGAGAGGGGAGCTACAGATTCAGGTGCTAATTCTCTGTCGGTTCATCACTATAGTGCCCCCCTTTCTGACTGTTTGTTTTAACAATACCAATTATAGCTGCTTTTATGCTGCTTTAACTGCTTTCTGAACACAGGTGATTCCTGGGTTGCAGTTTGTATGTTTGTTTTAAGGAGTAATGTGTAGTACGTATGTGGGTACATCAGATTCCTCTGGATAAAAACAAAGTGCAAACCACCAAAAATACTTTTTTTTGCGTCTTGAAAACATTCAAGTTTCTTATTTTCTTTATTTTTTTCATTCTCATTTGTTCTTGTTCTTCCTCTCCTCTGTCCAGATTTCCTACATATACACTCTTTCTGCTTAAATGTGAGTTTATATACATACAGTATATTTTTAACTCCACACACGGACACCAGCAGCAGCAGCAGCAGCACATTTTTGTGACGGGTCCATTTTAAAGCGATCTGCAGTTAGGACTAGTTTTATGGTCACTCTGCCAAAGACCTGTCTGCTCTCATTAGGAGCTGGAGCTTTGTGGAGGGACGGTGCCAAGCAGGAGCGTTACTACAGAGCACACACACACACAAACATGCACGTGCATTGAAACGCTACCTAGATTAATGTCGATATAAACCCACATCGGTTATGCACGTGTATTTTATGCACCTACACACACAAATACACGCATATGCTTTCCATACAGGTGCATGGATGTCCACATGCACACCCGTTCAGTCTACATTTAAACATCTACAGTCAAAAATGTGATTTATGAACACAAACATGAATCTGGACAGTTCATCAGCAAACATGTTTTCACATCTTGCACGAAAGTCTTTATAAACTAAACTGGAGAGTTAAGGCACTGTTTTCTGGAGGGATAATATAAATTTTAATTTTTGTGATATAACTGCAAAATGGTCTTGCATAAGTTTTGCTCTACTTTTATGGGGTTAAATGTAAAGTTAAAGTTATGGCTACATTTTTTTTTTGTTTTAAAGGACCAGTGTGTGGGACTTAGTTGTATCTAGTGCTGAGCTCGCAGATGTTGCTTCACCCTCCCCTTCCAAGCATGTAGGAGAACCTATGGTGACCTCAAAACTTGCGAAAAAGCCAGAGTTTGGATTATCTGTTCTGGACTACTGTAAAAACATGGTGGTGCAACATGGCAGCCTCCGTGGGAGCGGACCCGGTCCCTCTGTAGATATAAAAGCTCATTCTAAGATAATGAAAATGTAATATACAGTAATGAAGACATACTTATGAGTATTATATTCCATATCTGCCATATTCTGCCAACAAACCCCTGTAAATCGTACACACTGGTCCTTTAAAAATGACTCCAGTCCACACATTTTGCAAAGTGGTGGTAGTATGGTATGGTAGAAATTAATATTGCTATGCACAGAATACAAGCTGCATATTTGTCAGATTTGAAAACGAAACTCAGACACTTGATACTGAAACCTCTACATCAGGAAAAAGTTACAAATCAAAGGTCAGACTGAAAGAGAAATGTGGTTTCTAAAAAGCAGTGTTATGTCAAAATACACAATTCCTTTAAACAACGTAACATGATTTATATCTGAATTCTGTGAGCTTTATAATTAAATTAAAAGCAGTTACACTCTGCTGCCACTTGGCGTCACCAAAGTGCAAAGTTCCCAGACGTGGTTTTGAATTAATTGCTGGTTTAGATGTAACATTAAAAACAATATTGCGGGTTATTACCATTAAGACAGGTTACTAATGCAATATTCTAAGATTTCTGGGTAATGAAGTTCCTCACATTCACAAAAAAACGCACTTATCTGCCCAACCGGAGGTCGCTACAGCGTGAGTTATCGATGTGGACACCCAGACTCAGATGTCCACAGATGCTGCTCCCCGTCGACGATGGGAAGCCTATCTGCTATTCTGGACACGGCTTCTCCCGGTCTGGTCCTGATACCTCCACACACACATGCACACACACACACCACAACACACACACACACTCATACACACACATGCGGTGCAGACAGGCTGGACTGAATCTGGGTCAGACCAGAGGAAATGAACACATGGCACAGAGACTCAGACTGTACTGTGTGTGTGTGTATATTTGTGTGTGTTGTGTGATTTTAAAAGTTTGTGAATGAGCCTGAGCCAGAAACACACACACACACACAACAACACACACACACACACACACACACACACACACATTAGATTTCTGTGCAGAAGGTGCAAAGTGTTATCACTAATTGTTTCCTCCTCTTCCATTTAGTCAAATTTATCCTTCAGCAGTTTGGACAAACATTAACAGCAGCTCACACACACACATGCATATATACTGTACACACACGCACACTCACATACGTATACACAAACACACTAATGCGTTGTCCTTGTGTCTGCCAGCCTGTCTTCTTGCTCTGTGTGTTTTGCAGTGATGAAGTGTAAATGACGGTGGGCAGAGTAATAACAGTCCTGCAGACCAAACACTCTCTCATCTCACACAGTGATGACAGCTCTCTCTCCTCTCCCTCCTCTCTTGCTCCTCCTCCACCTCCTCCTCCTCTTCTTCTTCTTCTACACCTGTCCTGCTGTCTCCGGCTCTTCCTGGTGGCACTTTGACAAGACAAATTACTCAGTATTTAGCAAGCGGTAAAGGTAATGATTTCTTTTAACGGTGAATTTGCCCTTTAATCTCTCTTTGTCCCTTGTGATGCTCTCATGGTGCCTTCAAGTGCAGACGTCTTTATGAGAACTGGCATTTGAGCAACCATGTAATGAGATTTTCATCATTTTGCCGGTGGAAAGTTTCTGAGAGCTTTAAGTTTTGACGTTTACTAAAATTTATGATGAAATATTGTTTTTTCATGTATTTGAAGACAGTATTTCAAGAGAAATCTGTAATGCATTCAAGATAACAGTGTGTTTTTTACTAGCTTTTTTTTTTTTAACTTCCAGGAAAACACGGGTTACGCGAGACAGTGAGGAAGGAAGTCGGTGAATGTGACAAAATACAACATTAATATGTCTGAGTCATGTCAGATAGATTTTCATCAGAAATAGTTGCTGTTTGAAGACAACAACTCCCATGATCCCATGCTACCTCACAACGTCATCAAACTATGTCTTTTGTTATTGTTTTAATATGAGAGAGACCACTAGCGGCAGAATTGACATTTGCACAGATATAAACTTGTCACATATGACTATGTTAACTTCAAGTTAACATTTGCAAAAGCTGAAAAACACAAGATTTGACCTTTCCTCTTAGATCAAACATTTTTGACATTTGCCATCTATAACAATGGAACTTTGTTTTGATGAACATATTGATGCATATCTTATTGCATATCTAAGTCATTGTTGTTGAAAAGGTGTTCTTGGGACTAAAATTATTTATATGCTGACTACTCATAAGGTGCATTTGAAGGCAGCTTTTATCCTCGTTTTACTGAGGGAACACACAGTCAAACATGGTTTGTAATGTTGGACTTCTGAGACACAAATTAAAAGGTTTCTGCATTTGCTGGCAGTGTCACTCACCATTTTGGATATGAAAACGTAACACTGTCATCCCTAACCTAGGGAGCAACTAAGATTATTGCGTTATGGAAAAACTTCAAGACTTGTTTGATTTAATGATCACAGCGTCAAACGATCTGACGGGAGAAGTCAGGTAGTGAAAGATTTGAATCCTTAAACCTCTCTTTTATAGCGGCCTGTTCTGTTTTTCACACTCCGCTCACTGAGACCAAACTGTGGTTGAAATCCATCCTTACGTTGCACAGCGTGTTTCTGATCACTCTGGAGCCTTTCTGATTTACAGCACATTTGGGGATCTTTGTTTTTAGGCGGATTGTGCCTTTAACCAGCTGAGACAGAGCTGGGATTGTGAGGCCTGGTGGCTTCATCTATAGTAAGGTTCCATTACTGCGGTCCAGCTCACTGTGTGCTGCATAGCTGCGGTTACACAGTCCTGACACACACACACACCCCACCCACACACACAGTACATGGAACTACTATGAGCACATATAGAGTATGTAGATGCACACAGCTAGACAAACACACACACACCACACAGAGGAGTGTGTGAGCTCAGTCAGATCACGTTACAATACATTAACTCTTTTCTTTCTTTCTTTCTTTCTTTCTTTCATTTGTTAGGTGAGGGATACACAGTTCACTGAGCGGCCACAAGGGGCAGCCTGTTATGTGTGTGTGTGTGTGTGTGAGTGTGTGTGTCATGTAACAGTGTTAACATTCAAAGCAGGACCCTTAAACCTCCGAGGACTCTTCTTCTCACACCCCTCCAACCTTTTTTCCAAGCTTTTCTTCATCTTTTCGGCACCTTGCTCTTAGTTTTGTCCCATTTTTTGTAGTCTTTTTGCATCATTTATTGATCGATAATCAAGTTCTCAGCGTGTTTCTGTTATTTTCGTTCAGAAAAGTTGTTTTTCTAACATTTCAAGTCTATTACGTTTCACGTCTTTCTATTTTTTGGGGTTTTCTTTTGTTGTCCTCTTCTCTTCAGTCCCGTTTAATTCACAATTTTTTTTATTTTCTCCATCACACTTCCTTCACCCATCTTGTATCTTTTCTCCACCGTCTCCTCCATCCCTTTTACAGCAACGTTTTCTCCTCCCTCCATGTTTTAATCTTCCTCAGCCCATAAGCATTTATTAATACATACTTTTGTCGCTTTGACTGTAGGTTTTTCGCAAAAAATATGAAGCGACAACAAGAGCATGTAAATCAAAGATGTGTTTTGGTAAAACCATCGCTCCCCAGCTAGCTTTTATCTTTCTCCTTCCTCTTCTTCCCGATCCATCCATCCCTGCCTTCCTCCTCCTCCTCTTGTTCAGATTAGCAGGAGGTGCTGGCAGTGGGCTCCCTTGCCCCTTCTTTCACCCCGAGAACACCCTGCTCCCTCCTCCAGCACTCTTGTCCTGGGCCGAGTATAGAGCACAATGTTAAGCTCTCCTTCTCAATGAGTGTGTGTATGTGTGTGAGACAGAGATTTTCTTTTTCTTTTTTTTTTTTTTTTTACCAGTTATAAACGTTGTATGTGTGTGTGTGAATAATCAAAGAATGATTTTTTTCATTCTGTTTTCAACCAATTTCACAAAAAGACCAAAACTAAAAGTGTTTTAGTCTGGACTATTTTCAGCTGCGGATTAATACACATTTGTGTGTAGTGTGTCGGTGCAACAGCAGGACGAGATGAATGGTGTGTATGTTCATGGTGTAACTCACTGATGTGTTGATGACAAAAAAGTAATTTTGTAGGAATTCTTGGGTATTTACTGTTATTTTAGAGTTTGTCATTTATAGATATTATTGAGAAAACATTTTTAAGTTTTCTCTATGACATTCTCTAGCTGCTCAGATTCAACTCTGTTTCCTTGTTGGCAAAGTAGCTAAATGCTAACTGCTGCTAACTGTAATTGTCAGCTGCTGTTACTGGGAAATAGAACTGGGCTCAGCAGCTTCCCAGTGAACACGACTGGACTAGGACAAACTGAGCCTCTGAGACTGACAGAAAATACAGTGCCAAGGTAATTCATGAAGTCTCCTGATGGAAAGACAGCTTCACTTGTTGCTAAAGGAGCTAACTAACGGAACGCTGTTAGCCAAGAGCTAGCTGACTCAGCCCAAGGGGCCAGGAGCCAAACCCGAAGAGAAAACCACCTTAGTACTGTAGTCCCTAGCTTTTGGAGTAAGAAAGTCATGACCTCCCTTACATCTGTGTACTCTTTCTAATTACGTATATTCAGTCTTACGCTTCAACAGTTCTAAGACAAACTGTGACTTTCTTGATGTGTAAAATGATTTTTTTTAATTAACAAACATCTATGTGTAATTCATGGTACAATTCAAGTGAGATCAAAAAGTTATGTCTCTCGCCATAGACTAAAGCTCATTTTTTCCAACATAAGGTCTCATGGTGGTCCACCGGAAGGGGTATGACTCCTGCTGACCGTTTCATGGGAACTTGAAGCACCTGTCACATTTGCTTTATTTATTTCGTATGTTTCAATGTACAGTGTTTCAGTATGTTTTAATGAGAGAAACCAATGGTTACAAAGTTCTTCAGCTCGGCAAGATGAGAGTAGTGCAGTTGCTAGGCTGATAAGTGATGTTGAATTGAGTATTTAAGATTTCCTTACCTGAGATAAGACAAAATTTCTTGGTTAGGATTTACTTCTGTAATATCAACTTTGGAAAAATCCTAACTTAAGACTTAAGATAAGAAGTTTCTGTAATACGGCCCCTGTGTTTGTTGAGCTCCACACTGTGCCTGTATTTGCTTGCAGTTGTGTGTGTGTGTGTGTGTGTGTGTGTGTGTGTGTGTGTGTGTGTGTGTGTGTCAGGGTATTAGCTGGGGTCCCGGGGTGAGTGCTTAGAGAGTTTTGAACAACCATAATCTCCCTCCCTATAATGTCCCCGGGTCAGGGGCCAACCCTCTCTCTCCTGCTCTGTCTCTGGCTCTCTCGCTCTCTATTCTCCGTGTTTTTTGGCTGAACTATCCGGAGCCCTTCTTCCTTAATCCGTCCTTTTTCAAACCAGCACCCTTCCCCATCTCCCCGCCTCCTCTGCCACGCTCTGCGCTCGCTTTCTCTCGCTCCGCTTTTGGCGCTCACCCCTTTCACACTTTCTCTTTTATCCCTCCTTTCTTTATCTCTCTTCCTCTCCTTCTTCTCTTTCCCTTCCTTCCTTATTTCCTTCTTTCCTTTCCTTTCTCTCATTCCGCTTTCTTATTCCTTCCCTTTCGTCTTCCCTCTCTGTCTCTCTGATGTGGTGGCGTGACCGCAAAGGGACGGGGTTCATTGTCAAGTCGAGGACCTATCGCACCATTCAAACACACAATCACACACACACACATATAAAAACTCACACACTGGTTCCTTGGTATCTCTGGCACTGGCTGAATGATTGACAGCTGAAAAGAAAGAAGGAATTCCCTCACAGCCTTTGACCTCGTTTCCTCTCTCTTGTCCTTCTCTGCTGCTGCTGCTTTCTCACTTTTTAATTTTAACCTTTAATTTAGTAGTTAGAGTCGACAAGATTCACATTTTTGATTATTTTTGGCACCATCTTTGTCAAATCACCTGTCAGTCATGAAAAAATTAAGGGCTCTTTTGGATTTCCTGTTGAAGAATTTTGAGTTTCTGTGTTGAATCAGTTCTTCTTCTATTCGTCTGTTTTTTCCTGCCACTGATGATAACATTTGCCTTACCTGCTCCTTCATGGCCGTCACACCGAGCTGACAAATGTCGACAAATGCATCATCTCCTGTCGTTTGGTCGGCTTGTTAGAAGTTGCACTTTTAGCACAAATGGCTTCTGCTGACTTCTGCTGCTGTGCATGTGCACCCTCAGCACCTGCAATGAGAGGAAACAGCCAGTCGGTACTCTGCATCTCTCCCCTTAAATTTGTTTAGTTTGATTTGTTTATTAGGGTTCCGGTAAATATGCAAGGCAGCGAAGGACTTCAAGATTACCTTTTTGTCCCTAACGAAAATTTGTCTTGGACATAAAGGTGCCATTTTACCAAAAAAATACAATTATAGTGTAGTAACAAACATAAAGCACACATCAAAGAGTGCAGACAGAAGTTTATTCAAATACATGCAACAGAGCTGCTCATTTCACGCTCAACTCATGTCCTTGACTGAGTTTAGGAGATTCACCGATAGACACTTGATAATAAGCATCGATTCACATAATGCAACACTGAGTTTTTGTACAAATGCATCCCACAGTTGATACATACGGTACGTACACAGGCTTGGGGAGTAACAGATTACACATCACAGGATTACGTAATCTGGATGCAAAAAAAGGTAACTGCATTCCATTAACAACAAACGTAAAACACAGCAATGGTTAATCTATTATTAACTGACTATTAAATTAAGCTGAGTTCCTATTTTTCAGAGTTATTTTTTTAAAGAAAAAATTTCCACGTTCTCTGATTTCAGCATCTGAAACATGAATATTTTCTGATTTCTTTACTCCTCTCTGACAGTAAACTGAATATTTTTGACTTGCGCACAAAAAAAAAAGACTTTTCTGACATTTCATGGACCAAACAACTAATCAATTAATTGAGAAAATAGCTAATGACTAATCGACCCTAAAAACACTATAACAGGCCAAACAATTTCATCATATTTTATGTACAATACATGCAATACACTTACACAATACAGTGCAATCCAATACAGCAGCTCTGCCAGGAATTCTACTTTTACAAAGGTCAGAATTTTTCAGTTTTTGTTGACACGGTCAGATAGATAATAATTCTACTTCATGTTGATTATTGAAGTCATAGTGGTTGCGTCATTGTAGTGGAGTGCATCATTAACACCCCTTTCAGTATAATGCAATCCAGTTCAACACCGCTGCAAACTACAACCTCAACAAAAACTTTTTATGTGCTCAGTAAATAATTTTACGCACATTTTAACACATTAATGTCACTTGGCTGATACTTTTGTCCGAAGCAGTTGACATTAAGCAAGTAGGAACAAGAAAAATTGTATGCACGCCCCTCGAAGATTTACATAGACACAATGAAAGAATTTCAACCACCAGATGACAACATGTTTGACAATTTACTGGCTGCAAACTTCAGCCACAAAAAATCCACAAAAAATCTTCGCTCTCCACAATGCTTACATCCTCGTCACCTACTCTATCTTCTATCTCATTTTGCTCTCAAACTTGTGCTACTGTTTTCCCATCAGCCTGTGTTTCACCCTTTTTTTCTAGAAAAGCCCTCCCTGCTCCCTCTGAACAGTCACCCTAATATTTCTCTTTTATAACTGCTCCTTCGCCTCACCACACACACACACACACACACACACACTCTCGCGCTGTCCCCCCAGTTTGCTGCTGCTGTGTGTGTGTGTGGGTGTGTGTGTGTATGTGGGTCGAGCTGCGGCGTTGATCTGAGTAAACATAATTAGCTGTGTTTTTTTGTCTTGCCCTAATAAAAGAGTCATTTGTTGGACATTTCCACTGCGCTACAAAGAGGACATTTATAAGCCCGGGCCCAAGTTCGCCCCAGGCCAACCCCAACAGAACAGACGGGGGTATTTTTAGCACGGCCAGTCGGCGCGCTAGCTAGCTCTGCTCGGACAGTGTGTGTGCGTGTGTGTGTGTGAGGAGTGTGTGTTTTCAGAGAGAGAAAACAAGTGAGACAGGGAGATTTTATGAGATTTTCTGTGATCACGGTGGCATTTGTCAGAAATTTGAGTGTATGTGAGTGTGTAATGAAAGGTTTTGTGTGTGTGTTTTGGATGGCGGGTGTGGAAAATCCTCACCGAACCCCTCCCCTCCCCCTCTCCCTACCTCCTTTATTGAGGTTCTTGTAAAATATCTGATAAATCTCTGTTCAAAAAATATAAAAGGAACTCTGTAGAAGCTGACATCGCTGGTTACAAGAACGACCCTGTCCAGACTGCAGACACACACACACATTCACACAACGTTAAGAGCACTATACTTTACGAATATTCCCTTAGTTCATTATTAAACACTATTCCTGACCCTTTAACCCTGTTATTTTACCCTTCTTCTGATCCTAAATCTTGACCAGCAGCTCTATGCAGTAATGATGCCTCGGGGTCCAGTTTGAATTCGCTGTTTTCAACCTGCACCGGCGCCGCTTTTATTTTTACCTTAAGTGAACGGCGAGTTCTGGGC
Source organism: Lutjanus argentimaculatus (assembly GCA_034769285.1). Lineage (NCBI taxonomy): Eukaryota > Metazoa > Chordata > Actinopteri > Lutjaniformes > Lutjanidae > Lutjanus > Lutjanus argentimaculatus. The sequence continues at coordinate 811,999 of JAWZSL010000074.1, read as the reverse complement.
GAGAGGGACGGAAAGTGGTCAAAAAAGCAGACAATTTTAAGAAGACAGGACAAGTCTGATTTTATATTTGCACATTGCTTTGTGGGCTTGCAAGGCTAACGTGTACTGTTAAGGAGTGAGGACGTGTGAAGCTGGAAACTTTGTTGTGTAGTTTGTTGAAAGTAGGAGATTCTACGAAAGAGACTCAGCAGTGAAATAAGGAGAACCTGTACCTGTATGTCCTTAAAATATAAGTTTAATGGAGACTGTAATAGTCGCTACTCTACTGATAAAGCATTTACAGCATAAGTGTAGATATGGGGGAGTATTTTAAACATGTGCATTTGCCTCCCCATTAAGAACGTGAAAGTAGCAGAAGACTTTTATTTTGACAAACCGCTTGCCTTAGAGCCTTACTGATTATATTCCATTCATTCTGAATTGTCACTGTGCCTGAATTTTGTGTTTTCTTTTACAAAAACAAATATATTACCATTATCAATTGATGCAAGGAATTTGTTTGGAAAGTCTCATCATATTTAAGAGTTAAGATGTGAAACTATACACACAACTTGGTCGCATTGTAAATTTGCAAATCACATGATGTCAATAACTCACTTTGACAAAACATCCTAAAGACACTGTTAATAAATCGGACATTCTTGATTCCCTGGCTGTCATGTCATTACAGTTAGACTGCTGTACCTAATGACCCCCGACTATGTACCACAGATGTTTTGTTTCGATAAGCATCCTGAGCACAGCAAAATAATGAGAAAATAAGGAAATACAGGCTGAGGGCAGGGTCTCTACAGGTAAAGACACAACCACACACTGCTAGTGGGTCATAAGTGATGACTGAAAGGGATTATATTTATATCTATACTCTATAAGGAAAATGTTGCATATTGTGCCTTTAACGTAATATGAAGAAACTATTCAAAATAGAATTAAATAAAGCAGTATTATTTAAATTTAATGTTCATTTTACAAATGTAGAGAAAAAAAGAGATCGTGGTGACTTTTTCAAACCATGTTTTTGTCTAATTGTATTGTAGCCTATATATATCTAGTCTACTGAGATGGCACAGGCTATAGCTCAGCATTCTTTTCTATGGATGTCAAATTTAAAAAAAAAAAGTCGCTGACCCAAATGAAAATTAGATGACATCAGCATTTTGATTGGCTGCTGCAAAAAAGTTCTGACTGTTTGATGAGGCATCTAATTTGCAGGTAATTGCAGCGGTGAAATTCACTCGACTAGTTTAACTCCAACATTAGGTGACACCAGCTGTATTCATAAAACAACAAGCACAAAATTCAGATGAGGCTGCAGTAAGAAAACAGCAAAAACAGCATGTGTGCGTCCTAAACTCGTTGATTCCTCGCTTTGTTCAAACATTATTTACATTTACAACCTCTTTACATCCACATGCACACATCATGTTTTGTGCCTCTACAACCAGCTTGTGCTCTTCTTAGTTGCTAGGTAACACATCCACAAGAAGAAGGGGAAAAAAAAGCTTTAAAACTTTATGCGCGCCATCATTAAGAGAAACCTCTTTATGGTTTTCAGCTCACATCAGAGTTTGTTGCCTGTGACCTCGGCGGTAAAATCAGCCGTAATGTTGTGGTAGCAATTTTGGTTTCTGGCTTTTTGCGAAAGTGAGCGAGTGTTTACAGTGAAGGCTCCCTCGCTTCACTGAAGTTTGGAGGGAAAGTGTGTGTTCAGCCTGCGCAATCAGTGTGAAGCTGTGACGCCTGCGTCTCCGCAGCGACGTCTGCGACTCTGTCCGTGTGTGTGTGTGTGTTGTGATCCCGTGTGCGGTTATGTACGTGTTCTCCTGCAAGAGAAGTGTGGCGTCATTACATCACAACTTTTCCATGCTCGCTCTGTGTGTGTGTGTGTGTGTGTGTGTGTGTGTTTTGCCAGATTTGGGAAGGAGAGGGGGGTGTACACTTCTCACCTTTTATGCTAAATGTCATCCAGACCACACCCCTGGCACACACACACACTTTCATACACACGCAGATTATTTGAGTGTAACTTTTTTTTGTTTTACGCACATTTTTTTCCATTTTCTGGTGGGGAATAAGACAGATGAAAACCTTCAGCATCCTGCCAAAATGTGTGTGTGAAAAGAAAATAGAGAGAAATGGAAAGAGAAAATGTACGAAGTGATACACACATAATACGCGTCACACACACTCACTCACACACACACCACAAAAAGTACACAATCGACCCAATCTGATGCTGTATCTTGGAGTGTGAAAGGGAGCCTTGTCTGGCTGCCTGAGGAACTCCCTTCGAATTGGACTGTGCGTGTTGTGTGTGTGTGTGTGTGTGTGTGTGTGTGCAGGCCTGCCAGGCAGACATACTAAACCACTCTACATCCATGTGGCAGCAAAATGTAGCTTGGAAAACAACCCCACTCTTACACGCACACACACCCTGAGGGCTCCAGAGGCCAGCCGGCGACCTGGTGTGTGTGCTAATGTGTGTGTGCTAATGTGTGTGTGTGTATGTGTGTGTGTGTATGCATGCCACAGTAAAAAGAGGAAGTGTACAGGAGCTGTGAAAACAGTTCAGGTCAACAGTTTGTACCCAGACAGATCAACAGAGAGAGAAAGAAACCGAAATATGCAGAGGTGAAGGAATGAGGGATAAAAGATGGAATGTCTCTTTAAAAATATAAAAATCAACCTGATGGGCCATATTTAGGACTCAGCTATGGACTGTACTACACTAAGACTTTAATATGATGTAAGTTGATGGCAGATAAGTTGCTAACTAGAACCATAAAGGGCTCTTCGGCTTGTCCCCACAGGAGAACCCTTTTTGATTTCTGGCGCAACCTTTTATAAATGTTCACCTTGAAAGCCTTTCTGAAAAGGGTTTTATCTAGAACAGACTTAAGGTGTTCTACCTAGAATCCTTTAGTATTCCAAGGGTTTTGTCTAGAACACACTCAGGGGGCTCTAATGAGAACCTTCTTATATTCCAAGGGTTTTTATCTAGAACACAGCCAGGGGATTCTACCCAGAGCCCTTTTATGGTACAAAGAACCCTTGATGAAAGAGTTCTTCAGGTATTTCAAAAAAGGGTTCTTTGGATGAAAAGTGTTCTTAACACAATCCTTAGTTTAAGAACCCTTGACAAATCCTTTCTTCATAAAGGAGTGTGTGAAACAAACTCCAAAATGCTCAAAAATGTGTAGATAAAGTAATGTCATCACCTCTGGAAAAGGTCTAAACATCTGAAGTAGCTTAGTAGGTGCAGTGACAAACACACAGCTTCAGAGGTGGGGCATGCAGGCGTGTTGGGCTGAATGCTAATTAGCAGCATTTTTCATCTATAAAAGCAGTCTGGCAATCAGAGTTTTCAAAGCAACATGAAACAGCCAACGGAGCTGCAGAGAAGCTGAAGCATCTGTGCTCAATTTAGGGCTTTAGAGTTCACACAGAGAAATGTTAAAGATGTTAAAGAGGTGCGGGAGAGAGGGATGAGCTGCAAGGAACCAAGTGAAAAAGTAGGTGAGTTTGCGGATGTCTTGACGGTGGTTTGATGGGTATTTCGCACTGCGTCCACTGAAAATTTAAAGTAATTTAAAGAGCGTTCACCTAGCTTTCTATGTAAAATAAAAACAGTCAAGTTGCACCTGTCTGTTGAAACTTGTGGAGGTTAAAACAATGGACGTGAATGAAGCCTAAAAAATTGCAAGAAATGATGTAATGCATCAAGAAGAACATGATCCAAACACATCGAACTGCTCCAACAAAGAGGAAGAATGTTGATATTGGACAATTCTGCAAAATCCTGGATGGTGTTCACTACTAACATTTTAAAATTCTCACTCTCTACAAAACATGTACAAATGGAAACTATATTATAGTCAAGATTTGAGAAAGATTGTGGTTAAGGTCAGTTAAAAGGCAAATGTTTATTTCAGGTCTGTAACGGGGAATGAAATCTGGTCTCCTGCATCATGAAAGTCAGCTGTGCTACACACCCATCAACTACTCCAACCTCCACACCCTTACTTTCCATCTTGCCATGTTAGGAGCATTGGCATTATAGGTAAATTGTTAAGCGCAGAATCGTCTAATATGGACATAATTTTCTGGGATGCTGGACTGAACACAGCGTAGTGCATAGCCTATGCAACAGTGTTTGCTTAAAAATAGGCCTTTATTCATGGAATAATGAGGTGTTTCCATTAATTTGGGTACACACTGTGAGACAGAAAAAAGATAAATTATAGCTAAAAGGCTATAATATTAGGTTTGTGTATTTACTTTATCCCAAATGTTTCCCACAAAGTTCAAACCCAGAGAAATCTGTAATTTATTCAAGGTTACGATGTGTTTTATAGAGTAACCTGTCACTGCGTCATATCCCCTTTTCCAAAGACGTATTATAAGGAGACACAACATCATCCTTTGGCTCATACATCAACGTCACCACCACATTGGTCCGGTCAAGACTGGCCTGTAAACGCATACACGTGTTTGTTCACAGGCAAGTCTTGACTGAAACAATGTGGTGGTGATGTTGATGTATTGCAGTGATCGAACGAAGTGATCAACACACATGTGCACTGCGTACTGCATGTCTATGCCGGTTATCCCCTGTGGCAGATGATGCACAGTGAGTCGCAAAAAAAGTTCAACAGAAAGCCTTTATGACAATCTTGGGACATGAACCGTGAAAGACGTGGACATTTACCAAATGGCTGCATTGAGGGAAGTGCCGGATCAAGTGATTTTGGAACTTGACAAACAGTAAAAGCCCGTACACCTCTGCAGCTTTGATTTTGACCATCATTTTTAAAAAAAGAATTCCCAGACTTTATGTAAGGCTTTACAAACATGTTGAATGTATTTCTACCTCATAAAACTACCCTGACAGTAGCAGCTACTAATCCTATGATCCACAGAAGAAAAAGATAAGTGATAAAGATAAGAAGAAAAACATAAAAGACATAAAGATAAGAAGGAACGAATAAAAGATGAACAGATGTGATGAAACATGAACAGCCAAAACTTCATCTTTCAGTTTCTGCTCATATTTAGTTGACATTTAAACTCAAAAAGACTTGCAGAGATTTAGCAGGTAGTTGGTTTTGTGTTTAACGGCTCTTGGCGACTGAAGCAGTTTTTGATTTGATTGTATTAAACGTATCAAGGCTTCACTGCAGGACTCTGAGCCACAAATTACACCGTAAACCAGAATCACTGTGAGGATAAACTCGCAGCTTCAGTCAGTGGAACGCTGCAAAAGACACACTCTCACACACACCACTGCTGTGAGAGGTGTGTCTCAAACAGGAAACAAACTACCTGCTAAAATTAGTCCCTGAACACACACATAAATGTATGCTTCATACACTCAGAAACTCTCTCTCACACACTGTTGGTTTCCTGTTGTGAGTGTAGCTCTTAACGCTCGTTCACATCAGAAGAAAAAGGAAAAAGACAGAAAAATGTTTGCTCTTATGAAGAAATGAGAGAGAAACTGTTTTACAGCACCTCATAGTTCTGCTTTTCTGCTGCGTATGTTTACATATGTTACCATGTGTGTGTGTGTGTGTGTTTGAATGTGTGTGCCTCGTACATATCTCTTTCCCCAGGAGTAAACTGGGGTCAAACCAGTTAGTGTTGTCACGGCAATTTGCAGTTAGGCCTCTGCGTGTTTGTTTGCTTTGCACGTTTCTTTTTTTTTCCTTTTTTTTTTTTTTTTTTTGGTGAATTTGCAGTATGTGTACACTGTAAGAAATAAAGATGCAAATTAGAACCATAAAGGGCTCTTCAGCTTCTCCTCATAGGAGAACCATATTTGGTTCTTGGTGGAACCTTTTATAAATGTTCCTCTTGGAACCCTTCCACCCTTTCACTTAGAACCAAACATACATAGTATTATACCTAGAACCATGTGTGACAGGGTTCACAGAAAAGAGGGTTCTACAGAAAACCCACCCAAAACCCTCTCTGAAGGTTCCATACAGAACCTTTACACGTTTGAAGGGTGCTAACAAGAACTCACCCAGGGGGGTTCTACAGAGAACCTTTTTACATTCCATGGGTTTTATCTAAAACCCACCCAGATGGGTACACTGGGAACCTTTTTATATTCCAAGGGATGTATGTAGAACCCACCCAGGATGATCTAAAAATACATTTTATAAGGGTTCCATCTATAATCTCTTGTCTTCAAAGGGTTCTACGAAGAAGAACCTTTTTTGGAACCCTTGTTTCTAAGAGTGTAGGTGCATGTGTGTTTTCACTGTATGTGTGTGAATGATATGTTTGTCTGTGACTGTTGGTGTGTCTACCCAGTGTGTATGCCCGGTGTGTGTGCGTGTGTGAGTGTGTGTAACACAGTAAGCTGCCCTCAGGCTGATATATATTCTTTTCACTCAAACAGCCCATTTACAGTTCTGGGGTCGGCTCCCTCTCGCTCTGCCGTGACCCGGACCGTTTAGAGGTCAGCGTCAAAGCTGAACTCAGGTCGGCTCGCTAACTGACTCCAGCTCCGGTCCTCTGGGGGTTTACTGACAGCCGGGTAGCTCAAACTGCGGGGCGGGGGCTCAAAAAGGGCTGTACGCTTCTTCTGGTGGGTCCCAGAGTGAAAAGGGGGCAAAGTTGTCTCTGTATCTTCTCTAGCAAAGAAGTTTGGACAGTTTTGGAGGCACTACAGCCCTTTTTGGGTTCTGGTGTTTCTGTACTGCAGTTCTTCTTGGTCACCTGTCAATTTTGGTGTCTACTTCCTTGAATTATCTCTTGATTCAGGTGAAGTTTCTGTCTTTTCTTTTTCAGTCAAAGGACTGATACCCTTTGGGTTCTTCTTCTTCTGTGAATTTCAACAGAACTGGAAATATTTAAGACATGATTTGATAGTGTTTAGCAAAAAGAAAAACTATCATCAAATGAGGATACCTTGGCAAACTGGCATTAAAATTTGAAAAATTAGGTTGCTGTTCAGCAGCCCGTCATTACCAGAAAAACTGCTGTATAGGTTGTCTGGGCCCTAAGCGACCCATATTTACAGTTATTGTTAGTTGGCGACCTCTATTGGCCATAGTAATTATGATGTCTCAGATCCCGAAAGATGTCCAGTAGTCCCCAACCTGGAGTTCATAAGTATGACTACAAATAGATGAAGATTGATTTGTATGAGTCAAAAGCGACTAACCTGGAGGAGAGAGCAGAGTATCTCCTAACCCTCAAATATATATTTCATATGTATTTTGGTCCAGTTGAGTCAGTTAAACCTGTATTATGTTTTCCATGTCCACGAGTGTCTGTTTCACGTAAATGTCATCATCAGAGGGTGTACATATAGACTCTCTGAGGACATCCATATATCCCCAATTAGTTATGACCACGCGGACTTGTCCAGAGACTTTTCCATGCGGCCACTACAGACACTGATCTACTGTGCATGTGTGGAACGCGTCCTTCAAGTGGACTCCAGAAACCATCATAAACTGACCTAATAGGTGTTCGTGGTCTCTGTAGCTCTCTGTGTGCACTACTTTTGAGTAAACAAGGCTAAACAGCTAAAAAAAAGATGAAATAAGGTCAAAATGGATCAGATCCTTGAGAAAACCACATGAAGATCTTTTTACATTCCTTCAATCTGGTCCTTGTGGATGTGAAATTTCATTTACTGTACTTGAAGCCTGAGCTGAAAATGTTTGGAGAACCTTTAACCTCAACTCTTCATCGCTCAATGTTAAAGCTGAACTCAGATCACATCCTAAAGGCATCCTAAATCAGTTCTCATTGAATTAACCTGCTGTAAAATGCACTCCCTAAACATCTGCAGTCTGCTGTGTATATAAGTTTACTTTTGCTCAGGGAGCCAAGATGATGGAAACATCAGTAACTTTTAGCATGTGGGGACTCACCCGAAAATGGACTGTTTGGGCCCCAAACCACAGAAAGAAAAAATAGTTACTCAGAGCTTTTAGAGGTGAAGATCAAAGCTGGAGTGAAGGTCAGATCCTAAAAGTCTGCTTTAAATTAATAGCAAACGTAAAAATCAGTTGTAAGAATCACCGTAGAGCTTAAGGGGATAGTTCAGATTATTTGTAGTGGGGTTGTATGAGGTACTTCTCGATACTCTGTGTATTACCTGCAGTAGATGGCGGCAGCAAAAGGGAAAAATCATTATCAGTTTCTGCTGTTATATAAGCCAAATATCACTCTTTCCAAACCAACCAAACTTCATAGGCAAAATCAGTCATTTTACCCCACAGAAGAAAGGAGTTGCTGGTTTACTGCTGCCTTGATCTGTTAGTTTGTTGGTGATATTGTGTGACTTTGGTGAATTTGAACTCTTCTTTCAAAACACCAAAGTGAAACAAACTAATTGATCAGAGCAGCAGTACACCCACAACTCCTGTGTTCTGGGAGGTAAAATGACTGATTTTGCCAGTGGAGTTTGGTTGGTTTAGTGAGAAAATGCCTAAACTAGCGACATGCTGACCGCCATCTATTGTAGGTCATACACTAACTATGGATAAGCACCTCATAAAACCCCGCCTAAAATAATACAAACTATCCTTTTAAACTTTAAAGGGTTTGGACATTTTTCTGTCTATTAGCATCATTTTGCAGCCTGCAGAGCACATTTTGATACTGATGGTGATGTTGATGAGAATGAGCATGAGCTCAGGTCCAAAATATCCTAAAAAGTTTTGAAAACCTCAGCAAGAATGTGATGTGATGTTATATATGATTATGTTTAACCTCAGCTGTACCCCAAAACACTGATATTTAAATGTTTGTCATCAAATTTCTTGCATTTCCATTCTGTTATTTTCTTTTTTTTTTATTTTCTCAAAGTCAAACTGAGCATAAAAAAGTGGAGATCAAGACAATAGCGATAATAAAGAAAATCAGTGATCGGAGATGTAGGGGGATCTCCATCAACCAAAGGAACAGGAAAAATGCTTCTTCAGTTGAACAGGGTGGAGTGTTTGGGGATTTCCTCAAAATGCTGTCCTCTTCACACCTTCTGCTGTATGTCTCTGATGGTGAAGGGAAATTCCACCTTTCAGCAAAATTCACACCGCTTCTCTCAGCCCTGACATCCTTCAAAATCACCTCATCTTTTTTTCGCGCTTTCTTTAGGCTTTGAAGTTCTACATGGCCCTACCTTCTTACATAAATATACATTTTTATGACGTGAATATGTGGTGGAAATTACAGAAAATTGTGTTGAAATGATTGAAATTGAATAAAACGTCAGGTGAATAAAAAAGCACTCAAACCCTTATTTCTTGGGATGACTTCTGTGTTTCAGTTAAAATCCTCTTCAGAGTTCTTCAGACTGATCTTTTTGTCCCCTCTCTGTCCAGGGCTCGGGCTTCCACTCGTCGCGGAGGCAGAAGTACGGCAACGTGTTCAAGACTCACCTGCTGGGCCGCCCTCTGATCCGGGTGACGGGTGCAGAGAACGTGCGCAAGGTGCTGATGGGTGAGCACACACTGGTGACGGTGGACTGGCCTCAGAGCACCGCCACGCTGCTGGGACCCAACTCGCTGGCCAACAGCATCGGAGACATCCACCGCAAGAGGAGGAAGGTCAGGACGCAGACAATACATATGAATACACATGCACATGTTGGAGGTTGGGATATGTGAGGAGAAAGAAGAGGGAAGAAGGAGGGAGGGACACAAGCCTCCTCTTTGATGAGTGCTTCACTTCATGAATGATCTGGGTACTTTACATGTCAGGATCCTGTTTAAAAAGGGTCATTAGTCTCTTTTTTCTGTACAAGTCATGCTGGCAAGTGTGCCTAGACACTTCTTACAAGTGTTAAATCTGAATAAAAATGAAGAATTGCAATGAAGGGTGTGTGGAAAACTAGTTAGGCCATTCAAGAAAACAGAAGAGATGAAATAGTTAGATAAAAGAAATGGACAAACTGTTGAAATAGACAACTGAAAGTAACGGGGATGGTTGGAGCGTGATTAATAGTTAAACAACATCCAGTCTGAAATTAATTCAAATGAAAACAACTGAACTCACCTGGTAGTGTTGATGAAGGGTTATTTCTATTGATTAAGCAAGACTGGCAGGCTATGGACCACTAATCAAAATTCATTGATGCCAACTGCTCTCATATGCAAGTAAAAAGCACTCAGAGTATTGCTTCTATCTATAACAGTATTGATAGAGACTTCTTTAATACTTTATACATGGCTAAAGACAGACTTGAACTACAGCATGTACAGGGATGGACATGCACATCAATAAATTATGAAACCGATAAGAAAATTGATCTGAGGTTTAGTGGGTTAAAAACTGGTGGCTATAAGGGGTAAGCTTCCCTGCAGCGTAGGGCAGGGTATCATTTGAAAAATGATGAAACCAGTACCAATACAAGTACCCTAAAAGTGATACCGCTTCCAATGGAGAACTTCATTTGATATCTTTTCTGACTTCTGACCATCACAAACTGTTTGTAGCTGTTAGCTATAGTGGTGGTCATGGGCCAAACACACGTCGCATTAAAGTGAAGAGCGCTTGTGGTGATTGGCTGCGAGCAAAACCAAACAGTAATTTTTTTTAACATTCATCTGCAAAATGTGTTTCCAAGTCCTTGACTGGCATCGCAGCTCTTATCTACAATGATCCCACCTAATCTGTCATTTTGGGAGATTTCACTGACAGAGAAATTTGAAGATCAGAAACAGTGTCAGAAATGCAACAGATGTCTGGGAGAGGCCATGTAATGTGCAGTTTGATTAGGTGTAGAAACAGAGATACACACAGAGAAACACACACAGAAACACACACAACTATTTGTCAAAAGCAGTGGAGTCCTCTGCTGCACAATGAGGAAGGTAGGACACACTCTTTCACACATAGAGACAGAGAGCGTATCAGTGTAAAACTATCCTGTCCTCTCAGTCTTATCAGCAGCGTTCTGGCTGCTGAAGCGTGAGAACGACCCCTCCATCACTCCATCCTCTCCTCCAGTCATCTACATACTAGTTTGTCTTTTTTTCCCTCATCTTCTCTGCTTAATTTCTCTAATTTCTTCCTGATTCTACCAGTTATATTTTTCTTTTTCTTTTTTCAGTCTTTTTCACCTTTTACTTCCTTCCTTTTGCTTCTTTTCTCTCTCTGTTCTATGCCAGAGCCATTTCAGGTAATCAGCCACTTACCTCTCCCTCCTATTATCCCGTTATCCCCAGGGTACATACCTTCCCCCTGCACATACACACACAGATAAACACACAAACACACACATAAAGAACCTGAATGAGGAGGGTCTGGTGTGCTTTCCTGTAAATCAGTGTCTAGTTTTCTCTCTCTCTGGATCCTCCGTGGATGGGGGGAGAGAGGAAAGAGGGAGGTTTGGAGGCGGGGTCAGGTTTCGTTACCGTGGTGCCCAGGGACAGTGAGGGGTCGGCTGGGTCTAATCTGGGCTCTGATCCCTTCTCCTCTCCCTGGAGACCCTCACACTAACCTCATGTAATGACCCCTGATTAGGAAGGCTGCCTCCAACACAGCACAAAGAGGGGCTTTCTGTGGGGGCCCAACACACAACACACACACACACACACACACGTATAGCAGTACACGAAAGCATATGTGCACACATACACCTGGACATTCCCCGACTCTCAACCCCAACAGCCAAATACAGAAACGGAGGTTGGTAATGTTGCTTAAAGTCATTGGTTTGAGCCCTATGTTGCCAAGCAACCACAGTACTCAAGTGCCCTTGATCAAGACAATGGTCTCATACCTGCTGCCATGACCATGTCCATGACCCATGACCTTCATGAGGAGGCAAAAGGACTAAAGGAAAGGGTTTTTTCCTATGGAGGTCAAGTGATGAGGTGTCATATTACAGATTTTAAAGTACCATATTGGCTCCAATGTAAGACCCAAATTTTTTCCATCACCCATTTAAGGAGATACAACACTTTCACACTAGCTTTGTTTCCCTGATATACCATTAATCCAAGGAGAAGAAAGTTCTCATACATTAAGACTTTTTCTCTTGTGACTTTTCTCAGTCACACACTCCAGCTCTCTCCTGTCAGGCTCTCGGAAATGGTCAGAATGATTTTCTCTAACTATTCTTGTCTTTTTGAGCTCCTGCTCATCTCTGACAGCAGTAATTCTTGGCTGTTTGACAGATGGTTTATGATCCATCCATGGTCCATCCCTTTAAAGATGTCCAGAAAAGCTTCAGTCTTGTGTCATGAATTTATATCCTCCACGTGCGATCAAGAGACTCCGGCAGGTTAAACTACGATGATGAAACACTGCAAAGACTGACTAAAAGACACATGATAAACTGACTTGAATACACTCACTGGCAGAGAAACATTAAGGCTACAAACAACCCACAATGCAATGCTGTCCGAAGGGGATGGTTTTCTTTCAATTGAATTATCTAGTCTTCAAATATAATACAATCCTCACATGTTCAAGTGTAATTTCCAGGAAAAAAAAGATAAAATCTGACATTTTCAAATAAATGTATGAAAGTTGATTTAGCACAAACATATTTCAGCCTCCATTTTCCATAACAAAACACCCTGTATGGTAGCTCTTTCCTGTACATGCAGCTTCTTTTGCGGAGGAAACAGAAGAAGAAAGGGCAATTAGTACGGGCACTGTTAGCGGGACCTGCCCGTTGTTTCAACTGCCCATTATTCTGAAACCCCAGTAGTCCGAAAAATGTCCCGTTGCTCCAAAGGCCCATTGCGCTTTGAAAATACACACTCTCCCTACAATTGTTAGGGTTAATGCTAGGGGTTAAGTTTAGTGTGTTATCGCAGAGACAGTGTGTATTTTTCGGAGCAATGGACCTTCAGAGCAGTGGCCGTTTATTTTTGGGGTAACTGGCTGACCAATGGGCTTTCTATCCAGTGGGACATTTTTCGAACTATTGAGGGTTCTGCACCCAGTTAACAAATATGAACAGACAAAGAAAATAAATGCTGGCCACAGAAAACTTTGAAAAAATAGGCATGATTCCGCCCACACTGTTTAAGTTTGCTCAAGTTTATCTACATAGCCCAATATCACAAATTGCAATTTACCCCGAGGGGCTTTACAGTATGTGCAGTATGCAACACCCCACATCCCTTAGACCATCGATTGGGTAGGAAAACCCCTTTTAACAGGGAAAAAAAGTGATAATTGACAGACAGGTGCAAAGAAGCCCTGGAAAAACTAACTTGAATGATACAACTTTCAGTAATATATTCATGTGGTGGCTGTTTGACCCTGTGGCTGCAGTAGGAATCCAGTGATTTTGATTACAGGAGGGTCAACAGACAGAGACAGTGAAAGATAGAGGGAGGGCAGAGAGGTCAACTGGGCAGTTTTCAAGTCTTATGTAGGCGTGTGTGTGTGTTTGTGTGTGTGTGTGTGTGTGGGTTGGCAACGCTCCCTCCTGTTTTCTGGGTAATAAAACTAAGTCAACAGACAGAAGTGAAACAACATCAACTGAGAGAAAGAATGAGCAACTGGCTTACTGTCTGACCCACTGGACCAGAACTGCTCCTCTCACTGTGTGTGTGTGTGTTCGGCCGTCCTTGTGGTTTTCGTACGGAAAAACAATCTTCACACAGCACATTAGCCTTTGGTGGATCAACAGAGCCAGCCAGTTTCCATATAACCCCGTGTTAAGCTAGGAAACTAACTCCCTCAAAGAGCCACAGCGGCCTGCTTTTCCACTACAGGCCAATCAGGGCCAAATGGGGCCAGCCAGGCTTTACACTTCATCCTTGTCTGAAAACAACACCAAACACATGATTTCTGCTGCAAACAGACACAGTTTTATCACTTTCGTCACCATATCAAGTCTTTTCCCCTGTGTTTATGAACAGTCGGGAGCTTGAGTTTGGAACCAGTGTTGCTGCTTTTGCACTGAAATTTGAATGCAAATGTTGTGACAGAAGCCAGTTATAACACGCCTTCTATAGGCCCTGAGTCAGCCTTTAAGACTTTTATTCCTTAAAACAAATTTCTTCACTCATATGAGAGCAAGAGAGGCTGGGCAAACATCTCACAACCAAGAGTTTCCTAATGAACTGATCTGCATGTTTTTGGACGACATGAAACCGACATGAACATGACAAACGTGTGCAAACTCCAGTTTAGTTTAAGTTCAAATGCGATCTCTCCCCTAGGGGCCATCCACACCATGTAAATTAACTATAACAATAACTAAAGGTATATCATTTTAAAAATCATTCTAACTCAAGGGAATGTCCACCACAATTATAACAACAATGAGAGTTATGAATGTTTATCACTATCACTTTCAGAGTGACTTGATGAATGATAGAAACACTGGCAGCCAATCAAAATCTGGTATACAACTTACTTACTTAGAACACTATAAAACTTTTATATAACATGACATAAAGCTGCAAACTGCACATAAAAAAACTAATATTATCTGAGATATACTACCCAAAGTCTTTGGCTATGATGGGGTGTCTAAAGTATTTTCCAGTAATATAAACTGACAAAATCCAGAGTTGGTGTGCTGTAGTAAACATGCTGAGATGGCCTCAGTGAGCCCTACCTGACCTGTGGTGGAAAAATGTCTCTCTATACTGAAATAACAGCGGGTGAATCCAAGTTAGGCACATACAGATACATGCAAATACACACTGTTGTTGACAGTGGCAGCCAGTTCTTTATTTTCACCCGGCTGACATACCTCTTTTCCTCCACTATTTAAATTTCCTCATTTCACCTCTTTCTCTCGCCTTCTCCCTCCACATTTTCCTTCCCTCTTGTTTTTCTTGTTTTTGGAACGATCCCTCCATCCCTAAATTTAGGAAAAGGAGAAGCACAGGCAGGAAAAACAGACAGGAATGAAAGAGGACATGTGGGGGGATTCAAATTGACCTTTGCCTCAATTTAAGTGTCACTTTTAACCTGTTTTCTTTCTGTGTGTTTTACATGCAGTGCATTCAATCCAACTTTCCTCCTCTCTCTGTGTGCTGCTCTGCATGTGTCTCTGATGCCTCCTGTGCTTCTGCTCATCGTCAGTAGAGGGCACTGCCAATTCTAACTGAGCTGAAGCCCATCCCGTCTATCCCCTCTGTGCTGTACTCAGGTCAACCTGCCTTTAAAGGTCAAATTTAAAGAAGTAAAACGTTTTTTACAGAGATGTGAACATAGACCAATAGCCACTGTGTCACTGTTGGTTCTGGTGCAGATGATTTTTATATTCCCATTCCAGCTGAGGGACTATATTAGTAGAGAAAAGCCAATTATAGTTATCAAATTCCATGCATTACCACAGTACAATGTTAAAATACTAATTATTTACTTAAGAAGTGATATTCTCTGTTACAAAATAACATAAATAAAATAAGTCTTGTATTCAAAGTACTCATTATGTAGAGTTGTCAAATATAATATGGGGATGTTATTGTTGGTGTCATAACATAAGAAGCATTTATAGCATTAATAACAAACTGAAATAGTGCTTGGCAGTTTAATCGATAAAAATGCATTATATTTTTATATATTTTATTTTTATATATGTATACATTTTATATTATATTTTGTTGATCAAATGCTTTGTGTCTAAAATCTCGACCTGAAAAGTAACCAGTCACTAAAGATCTCAAATAAACTGCAAGACAATGTTTCCCTATAAAATGTATTGAATAAAGCAGCATCAAATGGAAATAATAACGTAAAGTTTTCCTTATGCTAAAATTCAAAACATGTACAGTCATGTAGATTAAACTGGAGCAATGCATCTTATCTTATGAGCTCCTCTCATTCTGCAGAGACTTGCAAGAATATTTAATGTAGTATAAGTACAATATTTCTCTTTTAAGGGATAAGTCAGATAATTGGAGAAACAGAATTGAATTTATTGCATTTTAGAGGTATTTATCAATAATTAATATATTAGCTACAGTAGATGGTGGTCAGCACACTCTACTCACTCAGCACACTTTGGAGAAGCAGCAGGAGTACTGGTGTAGGAAGCTAAACGGTGTATTGCTGTGGACAGGGTCAGAAGTAAAGAGTATCTTAGCTGCCTAAAAAAATCAATACGTGTATAAGTTTATGCTATATTTACAATATTTTTACAGTTTTACCTTGCCACCAGACAGCCTTTTCTGATGGGAAGTAGCTGTTATAGAAGCCAAATGTCACTCTACCACCAAATTCCATAGGGGAAGTCAGTAATTTTACCTCACAGAACACGGGACTTGCTGATCTACTGCTCCCTAAATCTGTTAGTTAATTTGTGTTATTGTGTGTCTTTTTGTTGTTTTAAAAAAAATAGATTGGATTCACAAAAGTCACACAATAACAAACAAACTAACCAATCAAGGCAGTGGTAGTCCAGCAATTCACAAGTTTACAAGATAAAATAGTTGATTTTGCCAATGGAGTTTGGTTGGTTTGGAGGCAGAGATATATGGCTTATATAACAGCTATTTCCTGTTGGAAATGGCTGTCTGATGACAAGGTAAAGTGGTGAAAATGTTCAAAATATATCTTACACTTAAACTGATATTTACTTTTTTTAAGTAGAGCTTTATAAGAGGCTAAAATACCTTTTGCTGCTGACCCCGTCCACAGCAGTAGATTGATTAGAAACTGACAAGAGCACATGCATTTGGATATAAATTCCAAAAAAGTAAAAGTCATGATTTTAAATATTAAAATCGTAAGCTGAAATAATGTGATTGAACTTCACCTGGCTGCACTGACCTTTACACTTAATCTCGCCAACAAAGCAATCCTCTTCTGATTCAAAGTGATGAGAGAAGCAGGGGAGGACGGACGTATGGACTGCTTGTTTGACTAAGAGAAAAGGAATAAAAAGTATTTTAAAAAGGATGGATGAAGGGGCAGGAGAGACGGGAAGAGGTGGGAGTAAAGAGAAGGAGGGCAGAGAGAAGAATAAAGGAGTCTTTACATGTCTGTGGAACCAGCAGCTCGCAGCACTTTCACATAATTTAAGACATATGGACGTTATTAGGACGGCCGTGTCTGTGTGTGCCTCTGTGACTATGAGTGTGTGTGCAGGAGTCTGGGAGTGTGTGTGCGACAGTGTGTGTGTGTGTGTGTGTGTGTGTGTGTGGTGTGTGTGTCTTTAAGCCTGTGTCTTTGCGCTGCAGGCTACAGAAGACAGTCACGTTTTTGTGGTGCAGCAAAATGACTGTTGTACTGAACAATCCCCCCCAACCACCACCTCCACCCCCGTACTGTGTGGAACTTGGAACGTCCCAGAGTGACGCTGCATAAAAAACTGTGTTTGATTGGCAGCAGGGCCGTGCAGGGAGATACCATGCTGATGTGTGTCTGAATGTGTGTGTGTTTGTCTGACCTGTAGTTACCTTTCAGAGTCTCGGCCTGCACACACACGCACACAACTGACTCTCTAGTCCTACAGTAGCTCAACCCTGCTGTGTGTGTATGTGTGTGTAGGAAAAGGCAAAGTACTCGCCCAAATTGACCAATTATGCATAATCCAGCGCAGACGGGTTAAATAGCTTAATTCACAACGTTACACAACCTCCTTTGGCTTAACAAATATTTTGTCCAATCACCTTTCGGTCTCTTGTCAATGTTTTTTTAAATAGTTTTTTTGAGATCTTGCTGAAGATTTACCCAATGACTCTTAAACATGCTCGTAGAAACCATTAAAAGAAACAGCTGATTGATTGGAAACGAATTATATCATCAAATGGGTGGTTGACCAACTAATTACCACCCACTTCACTGATAAAGAAAATGACTGCAACAAACAAATGAGCAAAAAAATTGTCCACATACCCACACAGGTAATGGACTGAATAACTAAATAAATGACTAATTTACTGAGTAATAAGTCAGTTTACTTAAATGACAAGAGATTACTTGACATAATGGACACTAAGGACCGCTGTGTTCTCAAGTGGCATCTAACAGTAAGGTTACATATCGCAAACATCTCGGCTCACCGTCCCCTTCCAGCAACATGGTGGCCTCCCTGGAACAGGACCTACAGTGTTAAATGTTTCCCCGAGACTGCTCTGCCTAGTCCTGCCCTATTGTGCTGTGATTGGCTGTGAGTATGAGTGTACCTATTAGCAATTAGGAGAGATTTAGCAAAGAGGTTGTGGTGGAGGGCGGCACGATGGCGCAGTGGTTAGCGCTGCCGCCGCACAGCAAGAAGGTCCTGGGTTCGAATCCCCGAGCCGGCAGGGCCTTTCTGTGTGGAGTTTGCATGTTCTCCTCGTGTCCGCGTGGGTTCTCTCCGGGTACTCCGGCTTCCTCCCACAGTCCAAAGACATGCAGCAGGTTAATTGGTGACTCTAAATTGCCCGTAGGTGTGAATGTGAGTGTGAGTGGTTGTTTGTCTCTGTGTGTCAGCCCTGCAATGAACTGGCGACTTGTCCAGGGTGTCCCCCACCTCTCGCCCAAAGTCAGCTGGGATAGGCTCCAGCTCCCCGCGACCCTCACGGATAAGCGGTTACAGAAAATGGATGGATGGATGGGTTGTGGTGGATAACTGGATCAAACACACAAGTCTCACCCAGGAGACTGGGCTTCGTGGCCTGTGTGAAGCCAAATGCGCTTTGCATTGGTTGACTCTTTCAGCTTTTTCAGCTTTTTAAAAATTATGTTCAGTTTTCAGTGACAGTTTGCTTTTTTAAGATATCCTGACAGAATTGACAAAATATTTATAAATATGTTTTCATTAGTGTATAATCACCTGAAAATAATAATTGTTATGTTTTCGTTACCTTAAAATTAGCCATTTGTATCTAAAGAGGGAAAAGGTCCTCCTTCAGTCTGCAATGTTGCACTGCTAAGTTTCTACAGTAGCCCTGAACGGCTCTAGATGTGAGCTGTTATGTTTTGCGCAAGTTTTGCAACGACCGTAGGTTCTCTTACAGGCTTGGAGGTTGAGAGTGAGATAAGGTGTTTGCAATCTGCAAACACACCGCTAGATGCCACTAAATCCTACGCACCGGTGCTTTAATATAGTCATACAGGATGAGTATTATACAGTATTATAAACTTGTATTTTATTTACTTAATACATTTTTTACTGAAGTCAATTTCTTATCTGATTTGATCTCTCTTTAGTGTTCTTACTTCTGAGCTGAAAAGTTCTTCTCACCATACACATTTAATTGTACCATTGACCCTGTGTTAACCTACTTCAATCAATAAAACTGAACTTGAAAATCCAAACTTGAAACTTCACCACACCTTGTACATTGAATAAACGAACAGTGACCAATCGATCATACAATGAAAGTAAACAACCGCTAACTAACTAAATCAACTACCAAACAAACAAAAGAATGGCCATTCCAGTGTTGTGTTTCTTCTCAGACTGTTTTGAGGTCAAATAGTGTATGTAATCCCCTGTGGTCAGGGTTTGAGAGCAGGTCATGTAAGCTGATCTGTGACCAGCGGTCCCAGGGTGCGGCAGAGGAAATGTAGCTCTGCTAACGTCTTGGAGTGCTCTGTGATCTGCACTAACCACTCCCAACACACACACAGCATATATACAGTACATACCCATACAGTGCATGTACATACTTCACACACTTCCATGCACACAGCAGCTGCACCTCAGTGGACTATTGTTCATTCATCCTGAGGGTGACAGAGGGAGGGGGGGGAGCAGGGTTTGGAGGAATGATGAGAACGAGACGAACAAGAGCAACAGAGGAGAAAGAAAATGAGAGGAAAATGAGGTAGAGGACAAAATAAGAGTACGAGTGCCCAACTGATGGTTTGGTGGCTCAAAAACATCGACCTCAGGAACCACATATACCCTCACTGGCCTGGGCTCAAATCCCACTAGAAGCTCCTTACTTTCCTCTCAGCCTTCATTATGTCTCAATGAAAAGAGGCAGGAACACTTTGTCTTTTTAACCATGTTACCTCAGTGTGTAAACATATGGAAAATATATTCCAAAATACACAAGTCATTTTCTTTGTGCTTAAAAAGTTATGAATGCAAACACACCATGGTATACTTACACTGGTTTACCAAATGCTAATTCTGGACAGATGCCACTTTAGAAATTGTTATTGTCATTTTGCAAAATCCAGTCATATTTAGTGCAAGTAGATATCCATTATCCATTATAGTCAAGATATCCGTTATTTGGATATCAGCTGGGCTAAGACTTCCTCCCCTAAAGTGGTCATTGTTTACAGTCCACTTATGACATGAGAATGGAGTCGAAGTTGAAAGACGACGTCTACGACTGGATTTTTTTCACAAAAGTAAATGCAGATACATTTCAAAAACAGCTAATAAAAAACTAAATGTGTCAGATGATAGCTGCTGGGTTCTGAGATAGCTTTTCGGCCAATCTGTTCCACCTCTTTTGCTCTCCACGCAGACCATTAACCTGCGTGCAAATCAAAGCCTGCTGAAACATGATTGGTCAATACTTCTCACACCACAAACAGAAAAGAGAAACCAAAACCTTGTCTCTTGCCTACAGATTCTGCCTTCATATGCAGATGTCTTTCATAAAGATGATTAAAAATCATTCCTGTCCAGTTGTCAAGCGCAACGCAACGCAACGCAACGCAATGCAACGCACTTATTTTAAACATGAATGTTTTCCTAAACCTAAATAAGTAGTTTTGGTGCATGTACCTACCCATAGTGCGACCGTTTCACAACTTTCTGGCAGCATCTCATAGTGCCACTACAGGGTACTTTGTGCAACAGTATATGATGCAGAAGGGTGTGACATAGACATTTTTATTTGATAAGCTGGGATGAGAATGGGTTGTAAATTTGGTGTATGGTTTATCTGAATGGTTATGAAAAGTAGAAGGAGAGTCATAAAAAGAACCCACGGTGATCAGATAAACTGAGGAAAATTACAAACAAGATGCAATTGTGAGTTTGTGCAGATTAGAAAATAAATAAGGAGCTCATAAAAAGCACAAAAAGTACTTCAAAATGAAAAAAAAAAAGGCAAAGAAACTAATATAGCGAAACAAATCTACATTCAATGCTCAACCCACATCTTAACTAGCATTTCCAAAACGATCGTAAGGCTCTCAAAGTGAATTGAAGGACTGATGGACCAGCCACTGATCATTAGACATAAATATTCATGTCTAATATAAAATTTGCTTGTTCAAATGTTCCAGTCTCATTTCACTGGGCAGAAAATGCAAAACATGTGTATCAGTCACTGAACTCGCTCAACAATGTGCTGCATTGCCTTCCTGATCGAATAAAACCTAATATTGTAACTTCTGTGACATCTAATATGAAGAAAGAGACGGTGTTCTATGGTTTGAACAATGTGCTCTTTTAAAAGGCACTGCTTAAAAGCTTAACTGTTCATGTTCATCACTGAAGAGATGACATTTTGCCCCAACCAGCAGTGATATTAATGATTCTCTTCTGTTCTCTTAATAATATATATACATATTTATAAATAAATTGTGACTGTTTTGGGGAGGGCGCTAAAGGTTAAGTGCACAAGTTATTTATCCTCATGAAGCTGAGTGTTAGTGACTGATTCATATTAATATAAAAGCTCTATTCTAGTCCACTCTGCTCACTTTTCTCCTCTCCTCTCCAATGTTCTCCACTTCTAAATCATTCCCAAGACTGTTTTAAGGGCAGTTTTGGAGGTTAAATCAGATGGAATGTTATTTGTCCAAACAACACTGACGACTGGTGACTGATTCATACTAAGAAATACTACGAGCAGCCAGGAAAGACTTAACCCCCCCTCCTCTGTCTTGCTCTTTCTGCCTGTCATTCTAGTTCTGCTGACTACAGGGGAAAACCTCCACAATGTATAAGTCTCTATAAAGAGGAAGGGGGGAGAAGGAGAAGGAGAATTTGGGGATGAATAAGGAATGGGCATCACAGAGAATGAATAAGAATGAACACACAATGGAAAGTCTTGTCTAGGTATGATTCAAGAAGATGAGAAGATGGGGGATTAATGGATAGAAAATGTTCTACAGATATGACAGGAGAAAGAAGGAAGGGTAATATTAGGAAATTTTTACAAAGATCAACTTTGCAAAATGTCAAGTGAGTCAGACTCAACCATAGAAGCCCCTTTTTATACTGTGTAGTGCGATCTGTTGGCGAAATACTGTTCGTCATTGAAATGTGCACACGTCAGCTAGTGTTGGCTGCAACTGCCCAATTCATTTAAGAGTTACACCAGTTTGTCAAATATATCACACCTATCAAAACCAGTTATAGGAAAATAGTAGGAAATCAGAAAATGCACTGTATTTGGTAAAGACTGGATTAAGCTTGTTGGGTTGGTGATGAATTCCCTACAAGGAAAAATATATGTTTGACCGAGGATGTGTCACATCTTAAGAGGAATTAGCAAAATGCTTGCTGCCCTTTTCCACCAAATTAGCTCTGGTTGCATTCAAAATTCTTGGAATTTTGATGGGCATCGCACAATTCACAACAACCTGTAGTATATGACACGCCCACTTTGGTTCCCATGGAAAACCTGCTAGTTTTTGGGTCCAGCTGAGAACCAATTTTTCAGGTTGCGAAACAATTTAGCTCAGAATGATTCAAACTTAGGGGGTTCAATCACAATGGTTTTCTTGAAAAGAGTCAACAGTTCTTGCTAGGAAGCATCATGGGCAACTTGACTTTGCTTGAAGTTCTTTAAGTCTTCTAGATGCCTCATAGATGAGAGGAGGTGAAACCTCTTCAATCAGAGATCTTGCTGCGTACTGATCTGGGGATTTCTAAATTCAGCAGTTGCAGCATTTTTTTAAGGACATGCCTTACTGGACACAATTCCCCCTGTACTTATTTATTTATTTTTTAAATAAAACTCTCTGTTTCCACCCAGTTTTACACATGGAAGTTGGGAGATTGTCCTCAGTCTCTACTGAACAAAGTATTTAGAAACCTTCTTATGAATCTTGTTAAATACTGATGCAATAGCAGATTCAACACAAATATCAGTGGCAGCCATCTTGTTTGTTGTTTACGAAAATGCCTCAATGGGCAATAAGGTTGCACTCTTCTGTGTAGGCATTGTATTGAACCCACCACTTATTAGATTAATGTTTATGGTAACATGGGCCGGGATGGGTAGAAATCTGCATGGACAGGAGGGGTCCAGACATATCTGCCAGAGCAAATAAACATGAGCTCCCAGATTTGTCTGGTTCCCAGCCTGCAAAAAGGTAAAGTGCTTTATAAATGACCACGCTGAAACCAAAAATGAATCAATTCACCCCGAGCCAACGGCTGAACTTTTTCTCTAAATTATATTATATTTGAGATGTCCTGCAAACTGACAGCCAGACAAACAAATGGCACTGAAAAAATCTTCTTGGTGGAGTTAATACACGTAAACATTATAGCAGAATAAACTTGTCCTGCCATATGTTCACGCAGCCTGTCAGTCAGGATTTGCTACGCTCAGAGGTTTCCTAAACATACTTTGCTTGTGTGTGTGTTTGTACTTACTGTAAGAGGAACATACACTGTACACGGTAATCAGTGCTTTTGTCCTCTGCTTGGACTTGCATTGATTTAAACACATTTCTCTATGCTTTCTGTCTGTGTGCCAAGTGATAAAATTTATGAGCATTTAATGGAAATCCAGGTCGATCTTTATCTCTGTGTCTACGATTAGACAAGTGCAGTCACATTCTGCATTTTAAATGACATTATACGCCTTTCACTCTGTCTCTGCAGGTGTTTGCCAAAGTGTTCAGCCACGAGGCCTTGGAATCCTACCTCCCGAAAATCCAGCAGGTCATCCAGGAGAGCCTCCGGGTTTGGAGCTCCAACCCTGAGCCCATCAACGTCTACAGGTACCAGAGGGAGTCCTACAGTAGATTCACAGGAGACAGAAAAGTCATTGTTATTGCAGCTAGAAATTGGGGGCGGGATCATCTGCAGGTAGAAAGTTCATTGTTAAAGGCAGAAAAGTTGCAGTAGCAGGTAGAAACAATGCTATTATGTGAAATAAGAACATCAGCCACAGAGGAAATATCAACCACTGCAAACAGAAACATCATCACATTTAAGACATCCCAACATAACTGCTTATTAAAGAGGTCTTGACTTAAGAGGCAGAGGCATCATGGGTAGAAATAATGGTGTTGAAACATCATCGTTGTCACAGGTTTGCATGTGCTGGACATGTCATTATCACTTTCTATCCACTGCAATAAAGTAAAACAGCATCAGCATGGCTAGAAACATCTAATACTTAAGAGCTGTACAACAGAAAGGAAAAGCTCAGACTGCTTTGAATTGTGGTACAAGAAGAAAGGGTGTAAATGCGTTTAGGTGCACAGTGTATCGTAATTCTGCATGCAACTGAGGTCCTGATTGGTTGTCTTTCTGCAGGGAGAGCCAGCGGTTGTCGTTCACCATGGCGGTGAGGGTGCTGCTGGGATTCAGGGTGTCAGAGGAGGAGATGAGGCATCTGTTCTCAACCTTCCAGGACTTTGTTGACAACCTGTTCAGCCTGCCTATAGATCTGCCGTTTAGCGGCTACAGGAAGGTATGCTGTTCATATCCCATACTGCTTTGTAGCTGCAAACTTTTACTTCTTCCAAAAAAATTCTACTTTTTCCATTTGGTTTATGTTTTTGTCACTTAGTGCCATTTTCGTTTATTTGCTTCTGTCTCAATGTCAAAACTATTCCCTTTATGCTATGTTGTAGTTGCTACTAAAATGTGCTTTTTAAGTTTATTAAGTTTTAGAATGTCTGTCAACTTTCTTTTTCCTATTTCCTGCACTTACATATGCTATATGCTAGGCTCGTCAATATTGAAAAGAAAACCAAATTTTCACCTAATTGCTTTTACAGGTCCTCCAGCAACATCTTTTAACCATCTTCAAAGTTTGGTTTTCATCATAGTTGCAGACGAGCCTAGTACATACCATATTTAAGCGCAGGAAATAGGAAAGGAGAAAGTTGAACAAGGTTCTGCTGGCTACCATGTTTGCTCAACTGTTATTGGACTTATGATGGGTCAATTGTGCTTTCAACCTATTTTTTACTTCATTTTTTGTAACTGAAGCATTTTTTTGAGTTCTCAACATCACAAGAGAGACATTAACAGTAGTGTTAAATTTTCTTTCTATGTGTTTGCAGGGTATCCGTGCAAGAGACACCCTGCAGAAAAGCATAGAGAAGGCCATCAGGGAGAAGCCGCTGTGTTCCCAGGGGAAGGATTACAGCGATGCGCTGGATGTCCTGATGGAGAGCGCCAAAGAGAACGGCACCGAGCTCACCATGCAGGAATTGAAGGTAACACATCATTTACGCACAAAAATCACCTGAGTGATGAGCAAACATGCGCTGGAGAGAAGCCAGACACACAAGAAGCCACTCAGTCACACATGGGAGCTTAAAACACACAGTACACACAACTCTGTTGTGTATGTGTTCAAACATATACACACAGTCACTGTTTACCTAGTGAAGTGCTGCCAAAGGGAACCTGACTTGGCTGACTGAACACACACACATACACACACACACACACACACACACACACACACACACACACACACACACACCAACAATTATCGTAATTTGTCCAACAAATCATATTTGGATCATAAGCAATGAAAGTGACTTATGATACACAACTTTATGTAAAATATGACTGCAGGGATGCTGAACTGATGCCCATAGGCAGACAGTAACAGTATAACACACACACACACACACATAGTCGTAGACAGACACACCCTCTATTTACCTATTAAAGTAATTCTGAGGAATTCTGTGGAAACTCAACTCTCTCTGCTTCTCTCTGGCTTTCTGTGGTTTCTGGGTTAAGTCCAGGGCCAAAAATAAGTCAACACTCCCCCTGCGAGGGGTCTGAAAAGAGCCTCCTGTACGCACACACTCACACATATATATAAATACACACTCAAAAAGTGAACTGGGGAGCCCCTGTCGCAGAGGCCCAGGCTGAAGCACTCTCCTGCAGTTTTCTGACGCACGCATATATAACGTGCACACACATGTAGGGTGAGGCCGAGATGTGTTTTGACACAGATGATGGCAGATGAGAGGTTTATAATGAGAGTCGTGCTGCCCAGCCTCAGTGTTATTTATTCCACTACCTTAATAATGGGCCCGCCACAGTGCGCTAAATGTTTTTACTGGATACGAACTTCACATTTCCAAACACACTACTTTTCAGGAATTAAAAACAACATACTTTTATGGTGTACTGGCTTTTGGCATTTTTTTTGGCTGTGCGTTGTTACGAAACAAATGGCAAGCTTGAGGTGTGGGGTAATGGATTTGTGCCCAAAGAAAGGTTGAGGTTGACTTTGCTCACAATTTGGCTTAACAATTATGGACAAAAACAAATTTTTGAACAGGATACATCAGAATTCCTGACAACTCTATAACATGCAGGGTGAGAAAATCTGTTTTTTTTCTATCATAAATTCTGTATTTTGTATTTCTGCCACAGTACAAACAGTAATCGTGGTTATGGTTGGGCATTTGGCTAATATCCACCCTCACTCTTCAGCACATAATACCACCATCTATATTTCCACTCTCCGGACCCTTTATTCAAGTGACAAGCAATTAGCCCATCAGGAGCTGAGGGAGAATTCAGTTGGCTTGCCCACAAAGTAAAGACAAACAGTTCTGCACACAGTGTAAGTTTGTGCTCATGTTAAAATTATGCTTTACTTTCCATATCAGTGACTGGCTTTTCCAAACTCTGGACGAGCAGTGAATAGTAACAGTGACAGGTAGAAAGAATGGAAAGATTTGTATTCTTTAAACTAAAACAAAATTTTAGAGGAATATTAAAACATTGCTCATTCCATATCCAACAGTTTCACTGATACAGTGAACCTAATATGAAAACGAAGAGGCCTCATAAGTATACTTTGCTTATCCAGCCCTGTCATTTATTTTCTGTCAGGTGACCTGGAGTAAAGACTGAGAAAGCTAACGTGTGGGTGGGCGGGGTGGATGAATGAGTCAAACAAACGCAAGAAATTAACCCAGAAGACTGGGGTATGTGTCCCATGTGAAACCAATAGTCAACGTTAACAGCTTTATAACTTACATAATGTACTTAAGTTACATTACAAGTTAATGTACGTAACTAACGTACTTATTTTAACCCAAATCATGATCTTTTCCTCAACCTAAGCAAGCAGTTGTGCTTTTGTTTTGAAAGTTTATCTGAGTGTGCATATTTATTCTTCCTAACTTGGATGTGGAGCCCTACACGTTCAAATGTGACACTTCAGGGGTTTGTAGAGTGTCACAGTTTGAAGCATAGGGTCACTGACCAACCTGCTGTGTTTGACGAGTTAGGAGTGATAATGTATTGGCTCCTCACAACTGGCCTCTCTATCGTCCAATAGGAGTCGACCATCGAGTTGATCTTTGCTGCCTTCGCCACCACAGCTAGCGCCAGCACGTCACTCATCACGCAGCTCCTCCGCCACCCTCCCGTCCTGGAGCGCCTGAGAGAGGAGCTGAGAGCCAGGGGGCTCCTCCACAATGGCTGCCTGTGCCCCGAAGGAGAACTGAGGCTGGACACCATTGTGAGCCTCAAGTACCTGGACTGTGTCATCAAGGAAGTGCTGAGACTCTTCACGCCCGTCTCAGGGGCCTACCGAACTGCCATGCAGACCTTTGAACTTGACGTGAGTAGCCCAGTGATAACTCCAGACTAAATTCTGTAGCCACTAATTGATATCTCCTTAATATCTGTGTCTGTCTCTCATCTTGCATACATTTATTACAAAGACATTCTTTCCAAATGAAGCATTCATCTTCACATCTGACATCTTTGCAATTTTGGTGTTGTCTGATCAATATAATTCAAACTCAATTTCCGTCTTAGTTCTATATAGAGTTATAGTTATATTCATAGTTATATTCATCAAAATAAGAACATAGCCCTACAAACTACAGGAAACTACCCAAAAAGTCAAGGTCTCAACAAAAAATGCCATCTAATTTGAAAAGAATGTTACAGAAGTTACAACATAGTCTCCTAAGGTCTTTATGAAGAACTTACAAAGGAGAGTCTTAAATCTATCAAACTTTAGATCTAAACCAGCAAACAAAGGATGGTTCATTAGATCTTCTAAGATCTTTATGAAGAACTTACAAAGAAAAAGAAGAGCTTGAAAGTCTACAAACTATGAGAAACATCCAAATCACAAGTTTAAGGGCCATTCATAAGGACATTTCTCTGTCTTTCTGTCTCCAGGGAGTCCAGATTCCAAAGGGCTGGAGTGTGATGTACAGCATTCGTGACACCCACGACACCTCAGCTGTCTTCAAGGATGTGGACGCCTTTGACCCTGACCGTTTCAGTCAGGAGCGGGGAGAAGACAAAGAGGGACGCTTCCACTATCTGCCCTTCGGCGGTGGTGTCCGGTCCTGCCTGGGCAAGCAGCTGCCACCCTCTTCCTTCGCATCTTGGCTATTGAGCTGGCAAGCACCAGCCGTTTGAGCTGGCGACCCGGCAGTTCCCCCGCGTGGTCACGGTACCTGTGGTCCACCCCGTCGATGGGCTGAAAGTCAAGTTCTACGGCTTGGACTCCAACCAGAACGAGATCATGGCCAAGTCGGAAGAGCTGCTGGGAGCGACTGTTTGAAGGGCAGAGAGCTGACAAGTAGGCAAGGGAGGGAGTGATTGAAGAAGTCTTTGAGGAGAAGATTGAAGGAAAGAAAGAAAGAATTTCAGAGTTATTTTTTCTTCTCCACCTTTGCTCTGCCAAGTTGGAGGTTCCTTTACAGACTAAAAGAAAAGCAGAAGTCTTCGTCTCTTGTTACAACTGATGATGATTGGGACTTTCCTCTGAGAAAGGAAGAAGCTGCCAAAAAAGTTCTTAATTATGCTCTATTCTGTGTATTTTTTTAAAGAAATGTACAACAAAATGTATGTACAAAAAAGCTATGTAATATAATTTGAAAGAGAATGTGGGTAGTGCACAATGGGAGAAAGAGAAGTATGGTGGTACTTTCGGGGAAATGAAGTGTTGAAATTAGAAAAGTCAAAGTAGAGACGGCTGTGGGAGGAAGGCGAGATGGATGAAACAGGGTATAGGATGAAAGAATATGATATTTTAGCATTTTGCTTGTGCTTAAATCAAATGCAGTGAACCATTTCAGTTGTCTAGCAGGGTAAAGAGATGGATATCGACTGAAAGTCCTAGATATTCTGGTCAAAATTGGTCAGTTTTCAGCCAGAATTCTTCATGGTGCCACCCAGATTCAACTTATGTTTTCTGCTTATTTGAAAAAAGATTCGAAGGAATGACAGAAATCAGTTGTGGCTTTGTGTTTTCCATCAAAGATCCATCAAGATTCAAACTGTTAACTAGCTTACAGATGCAGTTGAAAGGACCATAGCACATTGTAGCACAGATACACTGTGTTGCTGAGCTTGTCAGATTGGCCTTGCACCATTTTGTCAAGCCAACCGTATCATGATGCAGTAAATACTTTGAATGATTTATATTTGTACTGCTTATTCAAGAACCAGTTCAGGCAGTGAAGGAAAGGGCTGTGCTTAGAAATAAGCACTGTTTTTCCGATGGAAAAGATAGACTGGTTGCATATTTTAAGGGGTAGGAAGCATAACATTTTGAATTCATGCAAATGGGCAATTTGCGCAGTTTCTTATGACCTCCTTTGCCTGCTTCTACACTTTTCTGATGCTCACTGATTTTTTAACACAACAGTTCTCATATTGCTTCCACTCATGCATCGTACATAAGCTTCAGTTTCCAAATGACCGACATAACACAAAAAACAACAGAAAGGACATAATGGGTAAGAACTGCAGAGCTTTTATGCAAGGGAATTTTTAGATTAAGGAAATGCTCAGGGTAACGCTTGAGAACGTAAATCCTTGCTGGAAGATTGATATCATTATGGCTTTTACATTCTCCACACTTTAAATCAATTCCATCTTGGAATTCCAAAATACAAACCCTAAAATGACTTGGAGGCTATGTCATCCTATTATATTATTATCTTCAAATTTAGTGAAAACCTTGCAACAGTCTCTTTCCTAGTTCTACTACTCACAGGTTGCCCACTGGCATTGACTCAAAATGTTGCCCACATATATACCATAGCATTTCCCAGTAATCTTGGTGGTGTGAACTCAGGTGCAGAGTAGACATTGTGGTGAATAACAAATAAGATATTGATATTTAACTCTGACTGACTGCACATAAATAATGTCACTTACTCACTGTTGTAGTTTCAGAGCTGGACCGATTACTTTTTGAAAAGCTGCCAATTACTTTGCTTTCTGTCCACATAAACAAAAATATATCAGGGGTTTCCAATAGCGCTTGCTCTCACTTGATGCATTACCTTCTGCAACCATTTTGTATCCCCCCCAAGGAAGCAATTTCGGTGGTGCAAGCAGATTCACCCACCAGGAATTTCCAATTGGAATCACTGAATCATGGTCAAACAGTAATGGGGTCCAGGTCTGCTTTGTAAACTCTCTGAACCTGTGCTTTGATACATAAACTACACTTTCAAGTTGCATTGAGATCATACTCTCGTGGACGGTGACTTTATCCTGCAACGAGGATATCATAAAGAACTCAAGAACCGGCGCAACTTCCTGAGCTGGAGGAAGAGAAAAGAGAGGGATGAGGTGGAGGTAGAGAGAAGACCTACATACATGCTGCTCGAATGTTGCTTTGTCATTCTGTGTTTGTTTATTTGTGTGCTGTTTTTATTTTCCCGTCTCCTTGGGGCAGCCATTTTGAGTTCTGTGGAGAAGGTGACATTCTGTCTTGCTGCTCCTCCAATCAACGCTAAGAATGCAAAACAAAAGAAATTCCATGGTTTAAACAACTTTATTAGCTAAAAGAGATTTATTGTTTGAGGTGATTGCACAATCAGAACTCTCTGAGCTTTGTGTGTCTCAGAATTATGGGAGGAGGAAGGTTTTTTTTTTCTCATTTCCCATATATGGAAAGTGTCTGCAACGGAACTCTGGGACTTGTTAGCGGAACTCTGGGACATTCTAGAATCCTTGAACAGAGTTCTGAGTTCCAAACCGAAGTTTGAGAGAGAAGGACCAATGAGGTTTCAGGGGAGGGCAGGGTCACGCTCAGAGGGCTTTTCTTATTGGACGGGCCTGTTGTCCAATAGCATTCCAGATGGATTCTGCCTGTGCTAGACATTGTTCACTCTTTCTACCAACCACACCACTGATTTCTTCATGATAAAAATAAATATAAAAATAGATTTTTTTGCTGCTTTTCTTGTGTTCATTTTCTAATTGAGAGTTCTAGATTGCAATAGTTTGTATCGAGTGAGATTTGCTATTTCCTTCCTTTTTTATATATATAATTTAGTTGATTAAAATATTTGCATTTTGTGAAAGTAAAAAGAGCATTAATAGGTTATAGTGTATATTAATTTGTACAATATTTCTTTCTTTAGCAAGCCATGGGGAAAATCAGCTATTTACGTCTACTAATAACCTAATATTAATGTTATTGTACGATTAATATTGTTGTTATAAGATATTTGAAATGCTATTTTTTATTCTATTACAGATTTAGAGTTTTTAGCCTAAATGAGAAGGTCTTTGGTAAATATTGGATGTATTTAGAATGTTATGTATTTCAGTTATATTGTAAACTGTGTTTAAAATGTTAATATTGTTGATTTGATTACTGTAATAATTATTATTTGTTTTGTTATTCAGACTTATTATCACTGCATTTTATTTGATATTAATTATGGAAAACAGAAAGCACTAGCGAGGTATGTCTATTTTTTAAGTGCCATGCGACTACACTTCCCCTTCCTCTCACCTGTTGGTTTCTTTGAACCTGTCTTATGTCAATCTGTACATAATGTTTGTATTTCTTTTTACAGGAAAAAAATGTTCATTTAGTTTAAAATATGAATGTCTTGTTCTACTTTCTTCCATTCCTTTTTTGTTACCGTGATTGTTAAATGTACTCCTGTAATAAACTATAAAGTAAAAAGATATCTGAATAGTGAATTTTGTACTCTTCCCTTCTTCTAGCTAAGAGAAAATAATACCACAGTTTGTATGTTTTTAAAATATAAAGCATTTCACGTGCTAAAATCTCCATCAGTGTAGCAGCTGTGCAGCAGCTCTGCAGAAAATAAAAGTGACTTGGCTACAAATGTAAAACAGCTTTACAAGAGGAGACTGATTCAAAGAGCACCAACCAGCGAGCAACATAGATTCTACACTCAGCCTTACCATGAGTCATGGCTTTTGACACTGTACCCAATCCAGATACCCAAACCACTTCAAGGATCGCTCAAGTACAACATGCATAAATACTACAGCGTGCAAGCAACTTGAACAAACAAAAAGTACGTGCACCATGGCAGGGAGCCTGAATATGCAGATGAGCTAGGAGCGGTGAAAACACTAACATGTAAATCAGAATGGTCAGAAAGCCTGTGGATGGGGAACAAATGAGACCAGGTGCATTCTGTCAGTTTGAACAAACTGTTAATAGCAGTTAACGGTGCAGAGATGCACCATGACATTGACAGTATTATATATAATATTGTATATCCACCTGCTGAGGTCAGTGCTATGTTGAAATATTAATTCTAATAATACCTGCATATGACATGGTTTCAGTTTGGCTGCTAGAACATTGTGTTCATGTTAACAAAAGGTTGTTACCATAGCTTTAAAAAATCACTGTTGATTTCTGGACACAGTCTGGTTTCTAATGCTCAAGTTGAATATGTGACATATCCCTTATACATGTGACATTTACAGCTTTGCTTTTCCTACTCCGACACTGACCATTAACTTTATAAAAGAAGTGGATGTAGCCTCTGAGTCTGAAAAATGAAGCCAACACATAAGTGCCTTAAACCTGCAGTCTTTCTAATGGCCAGCAGGGGGCAACTCCATTGGTTGCAAAAGGAGGTCCAGTTGCATAGAAGTCTATAAAAATGACCCAATTCTAACTTTATTTATGATCTCAGTAAACAGTTCCCTAATGAGTTTAGTCTACTTTAGCACTGCATCATGTCCATTTATTAAATTATGGTCCCATTCAGAGTAAATTACAAGATAAAGCAGGGTATGCTCAAAGGCGGGGCTTCATTGTAGTTGAAAAATGCTACCATACTGACCTGTTAATAAGAAAAGAAGCACAGAAATGCATATCTATGGCACTGTGTTCTAAGTGTAATTTAATACTATAAAGTTTACCCTGCAGCAACATTGCACAGCGTGCCAGGAGCTATTTGCAGTCAGACTGCCACTATAGATGTATGCATAGTGTCCTCGGGTTCTCAGTGAGATCCACCACCCACTCCTCCCCAGCTCCATCCTCCAGTCCAAATATGGGCACTTCTGGCACCAAACAAACAAGATGGCCTTGGCCAAAATGCTGAACTTGAGGCTTCAAAATGGTATTCCACAAATGAATGGGTGTCACAGTGACTATGTCCACTTCTTTTATACTGTCTACTGCAGTCATGTAAATCCTTGAGAAAGGTCCAAAATGTACAAAATTCCAAAGAAGGCTGAGGCTTGTAAAAACATATTCCAAAAACAATTGTAGATAACAGCCCATAAGTATTGTGGACACTTTGATCAAAAGCTCCCAGCTTTTGTGGGTAAACCAAAATAAATGCTGAGGATAGACTGAACATCCTACAGTAATCTCAGCAGTATTGCTTGAAATCTCTACTTATAAAAGATGTCTCCTCTTGCACTTTTGAGGACAGGTGCATCAGAAAAGCCCTCATAGGAAAAATAATGGAGGCACACTATTCAAGGGTCCCAAACCAAAACATGGTCTTTAAAGTAACAAGTTTGTTTAGATGTTGACTTTCCTCATAGGTAATGACATTTAATTATACATACCAATGATCATACATAAATCAGTCTCCAAAAAGTAGACATGCAAATGCAAAATGACAATATAGAACACCATAAATGAAGCTCAGTTAGTCAGACAGCACAGTTAAGTTTCATTCATGCTTAACAATGGCTGGCTCTTTCATCAGCTGCTGACTAGTAACATGCAATCACATCCAGGCAGCACGTTTGTTAACCATATGCTTTTCACCTTTACTCTGCAGTTTGCTCCCTCCACCATTCCCAACCTCCTCCTTATGTATTGTCTTTAAAGTGACAAGTTTGTTTAGATGTTTAAAGATGGAGTGAGTCATAATGGAGGAAGACAGATGATATTTGAACACAACAGCCAAACAAATTAGCCCAAACAAAAAGCCCGCAAATTTATGAACATGCATTGCCAAGGAAAGCAAAGTGAATATTTAACTCATGTTACTCGCGCGAGTTTGATTGCCAGATCATTTTGGGAACATTTGTAGTTGTTCGTGTTGCACGCACAAGTGTGTTTATTCACCCCGAACAGGCAGCTGTTGAGAGTGAAGATAAATCCACCTTTTTTTTTGTTTTAAAAAGCAAACTCTGAGCTCTCCTCTCGCTTGTAAACAAGTCTGCAACTCCTCCATGGGTCGCTGCTGCAGACAGGTTGAGAAGCAGGAGTGAAGATAATTCCACTTTTTATTCCAAAAGTTTGAAAACATAAACTCTGAGCTCTCTCCTTGCTAGTAAAGGAGTGCAGATCAGAGCAAAATCAGTGTGACTCTGTCTACTCTGAGCTGTCTATTGGCTGTGTGCCTCAGCTCCATCTCGGTCCACACATCACCCGACAGAAGCCCTGTGATAGACACGCATTTATCGGAATCTTTTGTCTTTGTTATAAACCTTTTTTCTCAGTCTTCATCTCGGCTTTCACACGCCCAATTTAGTCAGAGGGCTAGAGGATCATGAGGAGATACCTGAAATTGATAAAAAAAAGTGTGTTGGATTAGAATAGCACCCCCCACCTTTAATGTAGCAGCTCAGATTCTTTGAGATCTTCCTCAAAGAGCAGAGCCTTTTCTGTCAAACAGTGTGTTATGAATGGATAGTTCCTTAATGTAAGTGTCTGTCTAAAATGTCACTTGGACTATGGTGATATGAACCACATCATTTATAAAAGGGGATCAAAGAAGATCAAAGAAGACAACAACTTGACTCGCTACACCTTAATCTTTCCTAAATTATGGCTTTAAACGATAAACAGTTCTATAATTCCCTTCTGCTTTGTGTTAGAAATGTTAACCATTCTGCTATTGAACTCTTCAAAATGAGCCTAACAACAGGACTGAGGCTCGTCATGTGGGGAACACACAGAAAGTGGAGGTCTGGTTTAGACTCACAGCACACTGACTGACTGATGTCTCAATGCCTTCATATCTGTTTTGATTTCCCAGCCAGCAGATCACTGTGGTTTGTGAACATCAAGAAGAAACAGGCTGTGATGTTCGGTGGGAGTTTTCCTTCAGCTTGATGGAAGACAGAAACAGAGAGAGAGAACCAGAAAAAGCTATTACAATACACACTTCAAAGACATTGACACAAACACACACAGGAAAAGATGGAGAAATACACAAATTCACACAAATAACTTAAAAAAAAAACTTAAAAAATGACTGAAAGAAACTCTGGTTTAACAATGAGGACACATATAATACAAACACACCAAACACAGACACACACACAGAGTTCAGTTGTGTTTGTTTGTAGTTCTGCCGCCAGGAGAGACTGTTTGCAGCCCTAAGTACTCCAAGATGAACCACTTCAAGGGAACCGTGTTTGTGTGAGTGTTTGATGGTTTTCATGAATGGATTGAAGTTCTGTGATCACTGACTGAGGAGCCTCTTTTTATGTTTTAACTGTTTCAATATACTGTAAATATATCCTGTATATTCATTTCTGCGTAAGTTTCTGTGCTGCATAAGTGTAACGTGTATTTACAGTAAGCAGAGAACTTGTTCACTGGTCGACAAGCTTCAAATAGTAGAAATAAAAGAGAAATCTGTAATATTTTTATTGTAATAAATCTCAAAATGTCCACGGTAAGTCATCAGAGATCAAGGAAACATGCTAAGTTGAAATACTCGCTTCTTTGACATCAGCGCTGCAGAAATCCTTACAAATCCTGTAGAAGGCATAGATGTTTATAACAGTTAAACTGAGCAATATCATGCAGCCTGCAGAGCTTTCCCCTAGTCTGGGGAAATGACTCACTTCGACCATAGACTGTATATTAAATAGTATTTCAACCTATTTAACACACTGTCTATGACTCCAACTCACTATTTGGCAGGAGGGAAAATTGAGTTTCTTTCCAAAAAAAAGACCCCTCTTTATTTAAAGTACTTCTACATTATAGAACTCAAGCACATGACTTTTAAGAAAAAATGTAATTTAGTTCTAAACTTTGTTACTTGTTAAAAAGCTTAAAATTTTCATAATTCCCCCCTAAATTCACCAAGAAATCTTCATCCATAAACATCAAAATAACAAAGTTGCATTACATTAACACAACTAAAACCAAATGAAGTTTGGAAAAGATTACAATGATTAAAGGGAAAATTCCCATAAATGTGGCCATTTGTTAATATGGGTCATGTTAATTTTGTACTCATCACCTCTGGGAAAACAAGAACTCAAAACCACAGATTTCAGGGCAAGCTGTGTGAGCCTCCTACAGATTTCCAAATAAACATGATTTTTACATTAACCATTTAAAATCACTTGTCTGTGAGTCCATCTGAAGCAACTGAGATGCAACATTTTTTACACAACTGCAAGATATCCATCTGGAAAATGGAAATGTTTGTTGTAGCTCTTTATAGACAGTTTTGATATACTGTGTAAGTGGTTTTAGAAAGAGATGTTTCTGTTCTACATTTGTGAAATAAAAAAAAAACAACAAAAAAAAGAAGGAAAAAAAGAATAAGAAGGGAGAAAAGACAAAGAGAAAATTTGAGAGGGCTGGACAAAGAGAATGTGAGAGTCCTCTCAGCTGTGACTTTCATCTCTTGTGAAGGATTAAACCTCAGTTATTATCCACCAGACTGGATGCAGAGACTCACAGCTCAGCTGCAGGTACGATGTATCATGAAAGGACATGCAAGGACAGGCAATAACCAATCAGCATGCAGACTGAGTCAACAGATTCAGATTGCTGTGGGAGCACAAGTGTGACGGTCCATCTCAGGACAGGATGATGTGGTGAGGGTAAAGGAGGAAAATCAGACAAAAGCAACTGATAATCACGAGCTTCATGGACTGAATCCAAATCTTGTGTCTCTAAGTAGTTTAGGGCAGATAAGTGAAAATTAAAAACTTTTTAATCTATACATAGAGAGGCATGCAAAAGGTGAAGAAAACAGAGAAACTGAATGTGAAGATGGAGCTCTGAGTGCAGACTTTGTTGCTCTTTATACTGTCTCCTTCTTCCACCGGCGTCCTCCTTTGCTCGTGAACGTGAACATGGGTTTTAATAAGCTGCTTGCACAGATGACCTATACAGTTGTTTATCCACTGACAGTGGGCTGTAAACATCAGCGTGGTAGCATTGTCATTATAAGCATGTTAGTGCTGATGTTAACAGATAATAGCTCAAAATGAAGTGAACTCAAAGTACAGCCTCACATTGTCACTAACATGGCTGTACACTGTGGCCTTAGTTAAAATATTCAAACTGTCTTTTGTGAGGTTTTGGGTTTGTTGAATTACAGTATGTTAGGGAAGTTACAGCTCAACATGATTCAGAGTTAACAGTGATTATTATTTCCTGATTTGATAAGGTTACAGATGTTTCCTGGTAATGGTGGAAACTTTAGGATACAAGTGTTGCTTGGTCTACTGTCAGTATGCTGAAATGCAGAAAAGGATTACAGGGAAGTTCAAGGAGGTGTCAGCAGTTTTCATTATGTTTGTGAGGCAAAACTGCTGTTGACAGTTTATAAAGTGACACATGTTGAGGGAAAAATGATTTTGCATGTCATCTAGTTTCATTTTTTCATCTCAGTGCAAACACTGTTTCCCATAAGAGAACCTGGGTGGTTTTTCAACAGTATCGTTACATGATTACATCAACTTGAATCATTACATCAAAGAACAAAATGCATTTATACTTAATTAAATATCAAAATCAAAGAGAAGAAAGTTCTCTTTTAGAAATAAATCTGCTAACTAAAACCTTAAAGAGTTCATTGGTTTGTCCCCATAGGAGAACCCTGTTTGGTTCCTGGTATAACTTTTTTTTTTAAAAAGGTTCAAATTCAAACCCTGTCAGATAGTTCTGCCCTGAACCCAACATAAAAGGATAACTATTAGGGGTGTAACGATTCACTCGAAATCCGATGCATCGGACCTTAATGTGTTAGATATGAGTGCATCGGTTTGGACGGCCTGTATCGGTAAAAAGCTGAACATGAATCGGACAAAAATTGATTCAGCTCTAGCGTATCGATACATCTCATAAGGATGTGCATATGTTTCATTTTTGGCATCAATGAAGTGCCGTTTTAACTTTCCTCTGTTTTCTCTCTCCTCCTGCCTCTGCCTGCACCGCTCTCGCTGAACGCCTGCTGCCGCGCTCACACAAAACAAGCGCTCCCCCCTCCCTCTCCTGTGTTTCCTCTTCATCTGCTCAAAACAGACCGCGCTGAAAACAGCGACAGAAACATTGTACTGCTTCGCACCACCAAACTTTCAGAACGCGCAGGTGTAGAATAAGTTTGTGTTTTATAAGAAAGATGAGAGACGCTGCAGATCATTTATGCAAAACGTGTCTGACAGCAGAGAACAGAGACACGAGTCTGACCCACAGAGATGTCATGTGACTGTGAGAGCAGATAACACGGAGCATCACTGTTCAAACACACTAATCAAAACCACAGCACTCTTCATATGAAACTGAGCTGCACATCATCTTACTGCAAAAATACAAATATTTTAAACAGTTTCAAGTTTGTTCAGATTCTCAGTTAGGCTATAGTATCTCATTTACACATGAGATTCATAAGATGTTAACACCACTGTAATGTCTCGTTCTCTCTGTCTCTACTGTTACTATATTTAGTAAAAATATCTGGATGTGTTTTTGCAACTAATAGCACTCTACAAATGTAGCATTAATAGAATCAAAATGTAAAGACTGACACATTGCATTTTCTTGTATTGCATCATATCGAATCGTATCGTGACAGAGCTGAATCGTGTCGAACCGAATTGCTGGTCATTTAAAAATTTCTAAGATATATCGTATCGTTGAACATGTATCGAGATACGTATCGAATTGGTCTCAGTCAGTGAGATACACACCCCTAATAACTATCTGTGAAAGGTTTCACCTAGAGCCCCCTATGAAAGACTCTACTGAGTAATAGTTTCATC
Organism: Lutjanus argentimaculatus; assembly: GCA_034769285.1. NCBI lineage: Eukaryota > Metazoa > Chordata > Actinopteri > Lutjaniformes > Lutjanidae > Lutjanus > Lutjanus argentimaculatus. The sequence goes on along the minus strand of JAWZSL010000074.1, from coordinate 772,728 downwards.
TAGTACCCTCTCAGGAGATTCTACCTAGAACCCTCTTTATATTCCAAGGGTTTCATCCAGAACCCACCCAGGATGTTCCACCAAGAACCCTTTTATATTCCAAGTGTTTCATCTGGAACCCTCACAGGAGGTTCTATCAAACCCTAACCCTATATTTTGAGGTTAATGTAGAACCCACCCAAGGGGTTCTACCAAAAACCCTTTTATAGTTCAAGGGTTTCATCTAGAATCCACACAAGGGGTTCTACTGAGAACCCTTCTATATGTATTACGGTACAAAGAACCTTGAGGAACCCTTGACAAAAGAGTTCTTCACGGATTTCAACAATCCTTGAAGAACTCTTTCTTCCAAAAAGGTTTTTTTTTTGGATGAAAAGGGTTCTTAATGGAACCCCAAATCTTACAAAGAACACTTGACAAACTCTTTCTTCAAAAAAAGGGTTTTTCACAAGCAAATGGTTCTGGGTAGAACCTCAGCCCCTCAGAAAGAATACCTTTAGAACCCTAACTTCTAAGAATGTGGGGTTATTCATTGTACTAGTGTAGTGCTATTGTGCTAAAAATTCTCAAATGTCCTTAAACTCATGCAGGGAGCATAAAGGTTTAATAAAATCATGTGTGTACAGGCACTTCATTTGTTACTTTCATTATCTGCATATTCCCTGCAGGTGTTTCCTTGTACAAGTGTCAATATTTCCTGGAAAGCAGACAAAACCGTTGGTAAACCGGTGTCTCAGTATGTATGAGGTGTGTGATTTTCCTCATTGCAGTAATGTGGGATTTCCCTGCATGATGGCCTGTCAAACATGTGTGAACGTCTCCCGGTTTGTAATTTTTTAAGTACAGCTCCAGCAGACAACACACATCTGCACACCCTGCTGGAGTTTGTGGATGACATACTTCCAAAGAAAACATGAATGAACAACCCAGTGCTGGTTTTTCAAGAAACTGCTGTAATGAACATGACACATTTTTTTCCTGCCTTTTATCAATAGAGCTCCTTTTGTAGACTCCTTTTGCAATCGATATCAGAAGAACTGAGCAATGATGGAAATTATTTGGAAGTCAAAACGCCACTGACAGTTCCAGGATTTTTCACGTCAAGGAGTTTCGAGTTGATTCTTGTAATATTTTGTTAAAGAAATTCCCATCTTAGGTAGCTGCACCCTCGTTCCATCCAGTCTGTGTATAGCCAGATATACAGAGAATGAAACTTAGTCACAAACTGCTATATTTATCTAGATTTTCAGATAAATTCTGGTGCATAAAATCTCTATATTAGCAGTTCCTCCATGATGTCTCAAACATATAAAATTAGATCAACATCTTGATAACAATCCTTGCTGGCCAAAAATGTCTGCAAGTAATTTTGTAAACTTCATGACAATTCACCAAATAGTCAGTGGGATATTTCAGAGTACTGTCTGACCAACAGTACAATAGCCACACAGCTAGCATGGCTGAAAGTCACCAGAGCAAGGATTTCCCCCAGTCAGCAATGACAAGGATTTTTTTTATGTCAATACTGTTAAAAAGGATGTATACAAAGGCAAAAACACATCCATTGCTTTGATCTAAAAGAGAAATTTAAGTGTGTGTTTTTTTGCTGAGCACAACGGGAAGGCCTGAAAATTACCCCTGGAAGTTCCTAAACTATTGTTCACCAGACTCATATCATGAAGTTACTTTTGTTTTTACCCTGGTGACATACTGAAGTAGTGTTTTGGCAAAACTTCCTTGTTTATTCCATCCTCCTTTTCCAGTAGAGAAAGAAATGAAAACAAAAGTGAAATCAAAGGTGTGACTCATTGAGAACTGGCAGGAAGACAGGGAAGAAACTTGATTGGCAGAGAAAAGAAATACAATAAAAAGGCAGAGTAACAGAAAGAAAAAAGACAGAGGGAGATAGAAGTGTGGGCAGGAGAGAAGAAATAAAAAGGAAGGCATATTTATGACGCATCGAAAGAAGGAGAAGCAAAAGAGTAAGTGACAGGAGGCGTAGGTGATGATGGGGAGATAAAATCATAGATAAACTGTGGGGATTATCACAGGTGTGTGTGTGTAGGGTCATGAACTTCAGTTGAACTCATAACAATGTATCCAAAGCCCAGCAGGTGCACAAGTCAAACTGAGTTCAGAGAACAAGCACAGACACATGCAAACACATACATACTTTGTATTTCTATACTTGTGAGGACCTGCAATGATATAATGCATTTCCTAACACCTAACCATCATGGTTACATGTCTAATACTACTCCTTGCTAACCTTTAACCTAAAACTTAACCCTCAAATGACACTTTGAAAAATGGTGGACTAGCCAAAATGTCCTCAATTTCCAAAAATGTCCTCAAAATATCTTAGATTATAATTGGTCCTCACAAAGATAGAAGTACAAGAACTGACCAGAAGACATATGCAGCACAGTAGTATGAAAAATGTATAAAAAAATGTATTGACTTTGTGTGTGAAGTGAATCCAAAACCTGCTCATCCTTTGATGTGAAACCCACATGACCTGACATGAAAGCCAACTGTAAGCAGTCATCTCACTGTTCTCTGTACGGTGTGTATTTGATTTTGACAAGGAATACTTTGGGAATACTCTGGTATTCTCTCACATTAACATATACTTTTTTTCTTATTTCATAAAAGGTACAATGTGCTATACGTCAGGGATTTAGTCGCAGATTATGGAAGAAAATGAATGTAGTATTCAGAAGTATGGTTTTTTTTTTTAGTGTATAATCACCTGAAATTAAGAATTGTTTTGTTTTTGTTACCTTAGAATGAACCGTTTATATCTAAGAGGGCACAGGTCCTCTTCCACGGAGTTTGCCATGTTGCACCGCAATGTTTCTAAAGCAGCCCAGAGTGGACAAACCAAACACCGGTTCTAGATCAAGCAGACACTTCTGGGGCTTAAAAATTAAGCCAACTCAGAATGCCAAAACTGCAGTTCTTCAAGTGGCCAATTGAGGGTGGCTAAAAAAGTGAGTTAATCCCCATAGATTCCCACATTAAAATGGACATCATTACAGCAGAAATAAACATGTTTACAGTCTGGTTCAAAAACAATTTTGGTCTAGTTAATTTCTCCATTCATGATAAATGTACAGGTAGTAGAATTTTTATATAAAGCCCCTTTTACACTGAACCCACTAACAGCCACTAACATTTGCTTTTGTCCTCATCAACATTCACTTCCAGGCCACATGACTCTGCAGTAGTCTCAGGTATTTATTGGCTGTTATGTGAACATGACACCCAAAAGGGCACGCTAATTTTCACCCTATTTCGGCAGAGGCAATGATGTCTTGTCACCTCCGTCAGTAACTGTGCAGCTGTTGACTTGGTGCATCCATCTAGCACAGTGGACTCATAGGTGTGTTTGTAGGGGTGTATTTATCTAATGACCTGCTCATCTTGGATGGTGGATAAATATTTAATTCCTTGTAAATTCTTCGTAATAAAATTCTGCTGTTATTTTGTTATCTAAAAGCTTGTAGAAATATAAAAATTAGTTGGTGTTGGATTTTCATTGGCAGTAACTTAACATGACTCTTATTCAGCTGGAACGAACAGTAAAATAAAGCTGATACCTGAAAGTACAAACAGTGATGGATAAGAGAAACTAAAGTTTAAGCCACAGATTTTTAGTTAGAAGCTACACTCAAGTACTGAGAGCTTACACAGACACTTTTAAAAACATCTTTCTCTTTGCTCACACAGGAGTTGAATCTCTTCTTTCAGCACAGAACAGAAAAAAACAGAGGCAAACTTGTCTACTGTGTTGAAAGGGTGAATCACCTATTTTGTGCGGGTTTCAAAAAACCTGCTGCGCTAATTTTGGTGTAAAAATGGTAACTCACCCTCTTAATTTATAGTAATATTTTAAGTTATGCATTACTGATGGTATACCTGCTATGGGTAGTGCTAGGTAGCTGCTACAATTGGCTGCCTCAGCTCCACCTGCTATTTTGGAGTTAGCTGGATCAGGCACTGCCAAGATGGCGATGGCCTGAGCATCCACAGTGTGAACTGCCATAGGTTTCTCCACATGCTTGGAGGGAGAGATGAGGTGTTTGCAATCTGCAAGCTCACTGCTAGATGCCATCAAATCCTACACACTAGTCCTATGAGGGGCTGAACAGTGCCACCTAATTCCTAAAATGTGATGTGAGTGTACGAAGGAGAAAAAAAACTGCACAAACATACGACAGAGTATAAAATTTGTTTTTTATATGATCATAAAAATAATTTTTTTTAATTTGTGGGAGAATATAAATCAAGAATGAGAATATTTTGATTAAATTAATAGTTTTTCATAATAACCTTAAAAAATAAGATTATAAAATCTTGAAACAAAAAACAGCTCTGCAGTTATATATCATATATATACAATGTATACAGTGGAAACTGTATCTGAAAAAGCCAACATGCCTTGTTTTAAGAGTTTAACCCCAGATACACTGATTATGAATAATTGATGAAGATGGTAATGAAGTTAGTATCAAGTTCAGACAGTCTATGACATCACTATTGATCTCTGGTACAAGATCTGTTAATATGTGCCCAGTTTTTGATCCCCCACTTACTCTTAGCAAGTATTCTCTACTTTCATGTATTTTAGTGCAAGTAGTCTTTGATGCTTTTACAGATTCGTATTTATTATCTCTCCAACTGATTGATTGCATGCAACCTTTCCAGTTTTTAAACAGCTATAATAAAGAAGGCACTTCCTCAAAGGTGAAAATTATTTCATATATCAGTCTGTCTTGTTGTTAAACCAAAATCAGTGAGTTGCTAACTGAGATCTAAATCCTAAGGCTATAATGTGATATGCACTGTACATTTGTCTTCGCGGTTTGTTGTGTTTTTGTACATCTGTGGGAAGTGTAGTATATGTTTAATCTGTGTGTAGTCTTCGTAACGGTGCCGACCAGGGACGCATAATGAATTTTAGCATAGACTGGCAAAGTTGTAGCGTATTATATCGTGTAGCCCAGGATTACTAAAAGTAGATGATAACCTAGGTTGGTCTACAATCAGAGCAAAACTGTACTAGACCAGAATACTGGATCTTTTTTATCCCAGATAACAATGGTGACACTTTGACATGTCAGTAAAAAGAAACATGATGTCTTCATCTTAATGCTCTTTCTCATGATCCTTCTGTGACCCTAAACCATAAGAGGGCAGTCAGATTTATCCATAATCAATAGTTCTGATAGATAATGGAAAGCTGAACCTCCTACCACTCACATATCACATAGGACATGAGGGCACCACTGACCAATGAACTCCATTGTTTGATATTTTGCACAATGACGTAAATAGGGCCTGAAATTCAGATGAAAACTAAAACACCTTTTGCATGAGATTTTTCATTTTACTTTAATAGCTCGCCCACATTCTCAAGTGTCTTGCCAGTCTACTGTTCAATCAATCATTGGAAATCAGGAATGAAAAAAGAAAAACATTTGCAGAGAATAAGAAATCTGGCAAACTATTTTTGGGTGATAAATTCAAGAGGGAAAACAGGAAGAGATGAAGGGTGACAAAGAATGAGAGTGAAGAGAGAGAGAAGTCAGAAGGAAGGAAAAGAGAAAAAAGAGTGTTTCGAAAAGAGAGGGAATGAGAACAAGACAAGAGGAGGAGAATGGAAGCTAATGAGAAGAGAGGGGAGGAGGAATGAAAAGAGTGAGGTGAAGCGAAAACAAATTCTGTAGGTGGGAAAAAAGCAGGACACATGAGGAAAAAGAGGAGAGAAAGACAGGGAGGTCAAAATAAAGTAAAGAAAAAGGAAGAGGACTGGGAATGGCTACATCGTATTCTGGCTGCAATGCCGCCTTTGGAGCTGATCAATATTTTTGACAATTTGTGATTCCACCAAAAGTGTTGCAGCACATTTCAAAAGTGCCACAGGAGCTGCTCTCCGCTGTGCTCAAAAGTGAGTGCGATCTGAGTATGTGCTGCTTCAAGCTGCGCACAGCAGATCAAGTTGGGTAGGAAGTCAGACACAGAAACAGCATAGAGAATCCAGTCAACTTTCAAAATAAAACACACTGTGCAGACTCCCAATTGTAAAAACAGAAAAAAAGGAAAGCATTTAAGCCATAAATTTTTTACCAGATGTGACCAGTGTGCAAAATTTCCTAACTTTTCGGGCACATTTAGGTCCTCGAAATGCAATCTTAGGGGAAGAATTCCTTCAGTTTCAAAAGGGTCCTTGAACTGAGGTTAGTGCTCAGGCCCTAAAAAGTCACCCTCTGAAAGATATTTCTAAAGGCTGTTTCTGTGCAACTGAACCTCATCTTTTCTCTACAGTTGAGTCTCCCTCAAGCTGAATCTGTCTTGGTACGTTGTTTTGATCTTGTTGTGTCTTCTATGTAGTTTTTAGTGTTGTTTGCCCTGTTACGTCCATTATGTAATTTTTCGTCTTTTTGCTTCTTTTGCGTCAATTTTCTCCCAGTTATGTATTTTATGTTCTTTTACATCTCTTTTGTCTTGTTATGTCTTTTATGTCATTTTGTGTTATGTTGTGTCTTTTTCATCATATTGCTTTATTCAACTGCAAGGAGATGATGTAAAAAGTTGTTAGAAAAATAAATACTCAAGTAAAGTACAGATACCTGAAAAATCAACTTAACACAGTAACAAAGTATCTGTACTTTAGTTACAGTACTCTGTACTGTAATGTGGTGAAAAAGAGACTTCAGGAAGAGGCAGAACAAAGATATCTTTTGTCTCAGAAACTGGAAGGGAAAAGAGGGAAGGATGAAAATAATGGTAAAGAGGACAAGAAGCAAAGTTGACTGATGGAAGAAAGCAGCAGATATGAAAGGAAGGCATGAATGAAGGAAAATTAAAGGAGGGTGGAAAGAGCAATGCAGGGAAGAGGTTGATGATAGAGAAAAACAGAAGAAGGAGATAATAGGGAAAAATATGGAAAAAAGAAAAGTAGGAGGTGTGTATCAGATTTATGTCTTGGCTCTGCCTGCTAACCTCCCCTATCAACCCATTAACATCTAAATTGTTGAGGAAAACTCCATTTTGTTATCAGTGCCATCACGTACACACACTGACTATTTTGACTACACTTGCCCTCCAGTTCTTGGGCTCTTATCTGTTTTTATGAAGGAACAATGGCTTCTTTCAGCCGTCTGCCCTCCCTCTCTGTCCAACTCTTTCTGTCTCTCCTTCTCCCCTCGTCTTCCTCAGCCTCTCTCCATCCTCGGAATGCAGATTTCCGACCACAGGGTTTGAAGTCGGGCTGGAGGGGAGCTAATTATTATGGAAAAGAGAACAAGACACGGAGGGAGGGAGGAAAAAGAGATAGAGAGTGGAGAATGAGACAGACAGATGTAGAGTGGAGGACAAGAAGAAGAGCAGCACTGTTGTTCATTAGCAGAAGAAAGACAACAAAACAAAGAAACAAACAGAGAGAAGTGAAGAGTTCATTTCCCATGGTTTATATGTGCTTTAAAGGGCTGGTGGGCAGCTGGGGCATATCCCAGCATGCTCTGGGCACAAGGCAGGGAAACATCTTGGTTTCTAATTAACCTGACTTGGATGTCTTTGTGGAAGGAACGGACCGACACCAGGAATTAGTCCTAACCACTGAGATACCATACTACACTCAGTAAGCTTGCACTAGGCTAAAAAACAATAAAAACTACTTGGTTAAAGTGAGGGAAGTTTCATGATTTGGGTAACAACAAGAAAGGGCATTTTCTAACCTGCAGTTGTTTAGTTTATTCAAATTGGACTCTGGTTTGTGGTCCCCCTTGGTGCAATTCGTTATGGTGGATCTGAACACAGCAATTGTACATCATTTTGTACCAAAACAACTGCATCGAGACCCTTCAGAAAACATTCTGCAGTACTTCAGTGGGAACATGATCCGCCCCCGATCTGATCCAACTAGAAGCCACACTCTGCAGGTTTGAGCTGAATGGCTCCCATACGAAGGTGTGCTTTGCCTGTGCTTTGCATACTAGGGTTCATTCAAACCTAAAAAATACAACTCACCAAAACCACCCTGGTTTGTCTTTCCACTGTTCCAACAATCACCAACTCTGATTTGATTGAAATCAACCTTTAATCCACCAATTTTACCAACCTTCACCAGTATTTACCACCTTGGTGTGGTTTGTTTGGGTGTGGACTAAGCATACCATTGTATCTGTCATTTAATTAAAAAATGTTAGGGGACAAACCTGATCTGTTTGCTGATATGTGTTCCAGATCAACACCACCAGGAGCAGAACCTGACAGTGCCCCATGATCTATGATATCCAGGCTGCAATTGAGCCGTTCATTATCCTTCTACCCGCCGATTGTATGATTAATAATCAAACAACATTTCCACGATATGACTTGTGTTTTCCAGTCTGTGGACAGTTTGATTTTTGACTGGTTGGTGAACTGAAACAATATATCATCATTGCGTTGGTTCAGTTCAGGACTAAAACTCAATGGCTCACAAATGTTAAACAGATTCATTCTTTGGAAAACATGAATGATCTGTGCCAAATTCCATGGCAATCCATGTAATAGCTGTTAAGTCTGGACTGACCAATACTGCCATCATTAGAGCCACTCCACTAGTGTGGCTTGAAACTGCAGCACTCTGTTAAGGTTAGGAAATGATCATGGTCATAGTTAATAGAACATAATTTTAATGGGATGTGGTAGGAAATTGAAAATAAGAAACTAATAGCGGCTGATTCCCAGGTAATAATCCTCTGTATCAATCTCGATGAATGACTATAATTTATTTCATTAGGTTTCCAAATTATGCAGGTCAGCTAAAGGGCAGAATGGTCAACACTAATACAAATCACAGCGCCAGCCGCACAATACATGGATATAGTTTCTTTGTTAATAAGAGTGGTGGTCAGGGACCTTCCTAGGCCATTAAGCCAATAACTTTTGACTACTACCACCTTGGCTTCTAGTGATCATTACTCATATGACCATGAGAGGTCGCTTTTCAGGTAAAGATGAACATACAGTAGTGACTGTAAAGCCGTTGAACTTGCTAACTTGCCAATGCTAGTATAAATCAGTAGTTTTCAAACTGGGGTCCAGGAACCAACAGGAGTCCTTGCGGGGGTCCCCCAGCAAAAGGGGGAAAAGAATATTTTAACTTTTAGCACATTTTTTGGAAGCTGGAACAAAAGAGAAGAAATACAGATGATCAGTTTGATCACTGATTGACTACAAAGACTTAGACTAGATTATCTTCAAATCAAAAATTAACTTACCGCCACAGGGTTGCATGCTTTTGAAAACCAGAAGGTTGCAGTTTACATCCATGTCTGTCCAGACTTATATATGTGTAATAAAGATTTTGAATAATTTAAAGTATATAATAGAATATAAGGAATTAAGTTTTTTTTTTCTTTTTTTTTTTTTTTTTTTGGCAAAATTGAAGTTATCACTATATTGACTCTGTGAGTGATCTTTGACCTCCAAATTCTAATCAATTCATCCCTGAGTCCAGGTAAATGTTTATACCAAATTTGAAGAAGTTCCATCCAGGCTTTATTGACATATAATTGAGCATCTGTGGTCTAATGTGCATCTACTGCAGGGGTCCTTAACATGAAAAAGTTTAGGAACCCCTGGTATAGACAATATTTTATCATTAGAAAGTAGTATCTTTTGCTAGATGACGGTAGATTTTTTAAAATAAAACTCAAAAACTGCAAGAAAAAGAAATAGGAGAGAAAAGGCAGACATGGGGAAAGGATGCTTCCTGTCTTTATCTTTCAGAATCATATTTCACACCACAACACTGTTACACTATAACACTCTGTCACACAGATGAAGCTCTTTGCAGGAAATACTGAGCAAAGAAGTGTGGACCTACTGTTGCCATAGTCGTTGGCTGTCCAACAAATGGTGTAAGTGAGACAGAAGAAGAGAAAATATTCCCTCCCTCAACTATATATGACCTTGTAACAAAACAAATCCCAGCCTTATGAATGTGAGATTGTCATGTGCTGACACTTGAAGACTTCATTTAACAAACCAGCATTTCCCATACAGTGCTAATATCCAGGCAGCCCGCCCAGGTAAATTAACAGAAGCCAAGTACATTTTTAAATTAATTTTGGCCTATTTGATACGTAAAGCTATACAGATCTCAAACAGTCAAGATCTTAATGCTGCCAAGTGCTGAAAGCTTGTCATTGAGCGAAATGTTCATAATTTATTTCACTGCATCTGTGCTGCTTGTAGTGTCTGTGCCAACACAAACTGAACGGAGAGACAGTTTGAATCGTAGCCTCAGTAATGAGGAGGAAGTAGTTAGCTAATGTTGTTGCACTGGCATTAGCTAATACAGTACTACTATAGTACTGCTGAAAGTATTAAGAGGCTAAAGCTAGACACACTATGAGAAACATACTGTGTTGATGACAGTGATCCATGCAATTAAGTGAATGTTTCTCATTTTCTTGAGTTTAACAATCTTTCATAAAGAAAAAAATAGCTCTGATCTGAAGGAATAGTGTTAGATCTAAAGATTAGATGAGAAGATCAATACCACTTATGTATCTGTAAGCTAAATATGAAGCTACAGCCAGCAGCTGGTTAGCTTAGCTTAGCATGAAGACTTGAAACAGCGGGAAAACAACTAGAATGGCTCTGTCCAAAAAAGCACCTCTAAATTTAATTAGTTATATTACTAGATCTTGTTTATTTAACCCGTAAAAAAACAACAACATGCTGAGGTTTTATGAGGCCGTATGAGCTGGACTATTTCTTGGCCGGGTGCATGGATGATGCTAATCTAAGCTAATCACTTACTGGCTCTAAGTTAATATTTCACACGTGGATCTGAAATAGGTATCAATCTTCTTATCTATGTCTAAGAAAGCTATTTTGTATTTGCCAAAATTTCAGACTAATAATTTAATTTCTTTCCAGCACTTTTCAATCAAAGGTTCATTTTATGGTCCCAACAAAAGCTTGTTAAACAGTTCAAGAAGCATACCGAAGCAAAAACTTGCCTGTGCAGAACAACCACAATAAATAAAAATGTCAATATTCAAATAAAAAAATATTCAAAAGTAAGTCAGTTCACACGGGATCATAATCATTGTTTTTAATTTTGTAATGTGAATATTTTTGTACATGGACCCCAGGAAGAGTAGTTGCTGCCTTGGCACCAACTAATGGGGATCCAATTGACAAATAAACAAATAAAATAAAATAAAAGAGACCAGGGGACTTGCAGTTGGGCTCAAATGTACCATACCGTAAACATATCATACCGTGACGTGACGTAACGTGACGTAACGTGACGTAATGTAACGTTAACCTTTTCACATTGCTTAGTTTCTGGGGTTTTGTCATAGTGCACTTGTACAGTGCAGTGATACTGAACATGATCTGATTTTTGATTATCAATCACTTCTGGTTGATATGATACTGGATGTGCTTTTAGAGAGAGTCAAACCAGGCAGAGTCAAACTGAGTATACACAATTGTAGTACTGGACAGTCTCAGCAACGACGGCATACCGCAAGCCCAGAGGGAAAGATGGGTTTCAGTCAGTCACCGTCCCTACTACTTGGGTAAATTTGTGACATTTGTGTTTAATGTCATAATGTTTCCATTAAAATCTCAGGCAGTTAATTTGGAAATGAATAAGCAAACAAGATAAGAGGTATGTTAATGTCTGACTCAAGACTGAGGCTTTAGTTATTTCCTGAAAACAGTGTGTACCAGGGAAGATCCAGACTGTACTTGAAAAAGTCTCATTAAAAATGCTACATTCATTCATTTTTTGCCCAACATTACTCTGTCTCCCTTTCATATTACAGGTGATCTGAGTACTGCCACTGTGTAAAAACATGGCCTTGTACCTGTACCAAGCATCACTTTGGGCTAAGTTTGCTTTGCCACGTAACAACAAAGCTTCAGCAAATATCTGCCTGCCAACCCTTTAAATCTCATGGACTTCTTTTCCTTCTGTCACTAACTCCTAGAAGTATCCCTGCCTCTCCTTACAAAATCTAAAATCTCAAATCTTCGCCATGTATTGTTGGAGAAGAAAGCGATGGGGTAAAATATTATTGTTGTCATATTGTTGGCTGGGGAGCAGAGTGGGTATGATGGTCTTTAATGTAGTGACTGGATTGTTGGTTTGTGTCCCAGACCTCTGCAGAAGTTCATCTGATGCCACGACAGACTGGAGGGGGCTTAAGATGCTGGAAAGCTGGCGAACGTTGCACACACACACACACACACACACACACACACACACACACACATATACGTAAATATATGGAAAGTCACAGTAGAGCACACACTGAAAAAACGTGGTTGTGCACACACATACACACATATAGTGTAAGAATGGTATAACACACATACATGTATACAAAAATACACATATGCATGGAAACTAAATGTGCATTGGGGATTTATACACACAAACCCACACATCCATCAGGGAGTGTGTTCTCCCAAAAGTCATCACTCTTTTTGAAGGCTGACTGGTTATGCAAATTAGTGGCATGTAAGGAAGAGAAGCTGCTCTGTGATTGGTCCATTAGTTCAGCTGGGGTCCTGTTAAGGACTCATTGTGGAAAAAGGGAGAGAGTAAAAAATAGACAAAAAGAAGAATTTAAAATCAAAGACTGGATCAGAGAATGGCAAAGAGGTTAAAAAAAAAAGTGGGAAAAGGAACCAGAAGAATAAGACTGAGAAAATGTTAGATGAAATGGAAATGGCAGAACAGCAGAAGAGAAAAGCAATGTGGAAAGGGGAGAGAGAATGGTTTATGGTCAGACAAATGAGAGGACTAGAAGAAATATGTGAGATGAGAGAGAATGATGAATAAAAAACAAAATTTGTTTTAAGACAATGTAAAAAAGATAAGTGAAAAAAATCACAGAAAGAGTGCAGGGGGGTTAACAAAGAACAGGTAAATGAGAGTATGTCTTACCGCCTGCATGTAAAGGCAGGTTTTACAAGGAACCAAGCTATTGCCATTCCAACATGTGCTCACTCCCACATTCACTCCCTTCCTTCAAATTTTAATGCGTTATGTTGCCTGGAACCTTGGTTACGTTTCAGCACCAAAACTACTTGGTTAGATTTAAGAAAAGATTATGATTTGAGTTAAAATAAGTACATTAGTTACATAACGTATGTTACATAAGCGAAAAAGAAGTCAGCATTGACTTTTGGTTTCACATGGGACACATGCCCCAGTCTCCTGGGTGAAAGTCCGTTTTTTTCCTGTTTCATCCACCCCACCTCCTCCATACACGAACTTTGTCACAAAACATCACACCAGAAGGGCACCTCCAGAAATTATGCAAGAGGAGTACAGCGTCATACTTTGAAGCCAAGGGGCCACTGACCAGGCTGCCATATGACCTTGACATTGATGATCTTTAAAGGAACCAAGAGAACCCAAAATGGAGGAGGTTCTGATATTATAGCTGGGCCACGCGGATTTCAAGTATCACATCATAACCAATCTTCAAACACCAACTATTTCAGGCACTTGGACTGATCTCTCCCACTGACCTTGGGTTTCTTGAGTGCATGGAAAGGTAGTAAGTAGAGAGATAGAAAGAGCAAAAGAAAAAAGAGGGAGTGAAAAAGACAGGGAACAAGAGAGAAAGTGAATAACAGAGTTACAGGTTAAAAAAGATAGAGACAAGGGAGGTCTGAAAGAAAGAAGGGAAAACAGACAGTGAGAGAAAGTGAGAAGAAAGAGAAGACTATAATGAGGGATCCCAGGCTCAGCTGTGCCTTCGGTTTCTGCTGTTGGCAAACACACCGACATGACCAAAACCAGCATCCTCCTACTACCCCCCACCTCTCAACACACATACACACACACACACACACATCACCCCTAAAATACATCCTCTCCCTCCCATTGAGCTCTGAGGGGGAGATATTTGTGGGGAGCGCCTGGTTTGAAAACAATGTACGTTCCAGTTCGTTCCCCGTCCCTGCGCAGAGACAAACAAGACTGTGGTCCCTTCCCCAGAGACTCATATGTGTGTGTGTGTGTGTGTGTGTGTGTGTGTGTGTGTGTGTGTGTGTGTGTGTGTGAGACCTCTCCAAGTTTTCCACAATAATCAAAGATGCAATCAAAGATGGAATGAAAAGACAGAAAGAGAAAGGCAGAGTTTCTAACTACTCAGTTGTACATTAACTCTGATGTTTCTTGCTTCCAGGCCAAATCAGCGTTGATGCAGCGACCACAGTTTGATCAGTCCAGATGCATCGTTAAACAGTATAAGTAGTGACAGTACAACTTTCTATGGTAACAATTAGCACTAAGGTCACCTGAAGGTAACCTCAAAACAACCTTAAAGAGTACACGCAGGTTTTTGAACCATCAGACAATTTCTTTCAACCCAGAAAAAAGTTATGGCCATATTGTACTTCTGTCCAATGGCAACGCTCAGTGTGAACTTGGGAATTTGTATATCTTTTTTGTAGTAAGGTGGAAATCACATTGACTTTCATGCAGGAGACTTGAGTTCCTTCACAGACCTGCAGTTAAATTTCACATTTTTATGAACCGTAACAAAGCTCTTGCCCTAACTGTAACCAAGTGTTTTAGTTATTATCCATAGTCATACCTCACTTTATTTGCCAAAAGTGCAGAGCATGTTTGCCATTTATAGAAACTGTAGGAAGTGTGTGATTTTTTCTTTTTTTTTTTTTTTTTAAGTTGGCTTTCAGTTTGCAAAAACAAACACAAACAACAAATGCTAGCATTAGATGTAATCCAGGGTTTTGCATGTGTGAGCGACACTAATATTCGTGCTTGGTGATACTGTTTTGGGTCACGTTTGGTCTTCTGAAGGTAATATCTTCAGCTTTATAGATCCTCTACTATGTTTACTAGCTTTTGCTAACTGCTTGTAACTGGAATAAGAATTGACGAGTTGAGTTAGAACTGTAAGGCTGAGGGCATCCCTTAACAAATTACTCTTGTATATCCTATTATCTATTGTTAAGGTAAGGTTGTGAATGCAGCTTTAACCACAAGCCTGCTTTCAGTAGAGTGCAGATCTCCCTCAGGCAATGCGAAATGAATATGGATGGAATATGCAACCAATCACCAACATTTTGATTAGTAACTGTAATTTAATTACATATTTTTTTTAATTACATACTTTTTTGTGAGGTTACAGCGACCTTTGGCCACCAAAATCTATGCAGTTCATCCTTCATCCTCTTGTCCAAGTGGACATTTGTGCCAAAGTTGAAGAACCTCCCTCCAAGCGTTCCTGAGATACTGCATTCACAAGAGCGGGATCAACGTGAGGTTACAGTGGCCTTTGACCACCAAAATCTAATCAGGTCATCCTTGAGTCCAAGTGGACAACTGTGGCAAGATTCAAGAAATTCCCATTGGTGTTCTTGAGATATCACGTTTACAAAAATGGGACACACATGACATCACAATGACCTTGACCTATGACAACCAAAATTTAGTCATTTCATTCTTGAATCCAACTGGTCATTTGTGCCAAGTCTGAAGAAATTTTCTCAAGGTGTTTTGAGATATTGCGTTTACTGGAATGTAATGACCCAAAAACATCTGGCCACGGCTGTTCCTGGTGCGGAGGCATTAAAATGTTCTTTCAAAAGGTCCTTCTGCATAGTCATGAATGTGCTAAAAAAATAGGGTGATTGGTCCAGTGGTATGCAAGATCAGCTATAGACAAACTCCAGGTCGGTTAATAACGCATGCAAACTTGAACATACAAAAATGATCACATGATCCCCTCCGGGCTTTTGCCTGGCGAAGATACAGTAACTAGATAGCTTTGTACCAACTAATAAACTTGATTGTCTATGTTGTGTCTCACTGTGTGTTAGGTCTCAGCCATAGTCTATCTTTGTCAAACCAGCTCCAGGTGTTGACTTGCCCAAATGTTTCTCCAGAGGTGAGCTCCAGTGTTCCACAGACGAAACTCCAGTGTGATCCGTCACTCTTGAGGTGCCTTCAGACGAGGTGCTTTTAACAGGCGCCAACTTTTTGCTGACCAGATCCAGTGGCTCATTTCCAGTTTCCTTTGAACCGTTGTGCATCCCTGTGAGTGATGTGACTTAATGTGGAACCAGACCGTGAGTTTGGAGATGCTCTGCAGCACGTTTGATATCCCGCAACCAGTTGTCATGGGTCCAGCCAATGTGAGGTGGAGAAAACATGAAAACAGAGACTCTTGACGTTGCGTGAGACCAAAAATACAAAATACATACATCACATTTGTTTTGGAACTTTCCAAGCCAGGATTCAGAGGTGGGTGTCTGACTGTCATTTCTCAGAAGAACAGTAGTGCAGCAAAACTACTCTGTAATTTAGAGACCTGTGTCCATGGAGATTTGGATGTCTTCTATATAAACAGTAGATGCTGGTCGGTGACAACTGTGGCCAAGTCTGAAGACACCTCAAGAAGATTCGAGCTCAAGCGTCGCATGACGCACGCTAAAATGTTTTCAAGGTCACTTGGAGATGAGAGAAATTATGCAGAAAATAGCAGTGGAAAGACAGTTGAGGGAATAATTATGTAGACTTGGAGGGATCAGAAGTGGCTTCGGGTGTTTTAAGGATACGTGGGTACACACTGCTACGTGCATCAACATGACAATGACAATTCCCAGATGCACGAATCAAACACATTAATGACAACACCTGTAATTTCTACTTTTACAGTTGGTCCCAGCCTATGATAGATAGATAGATAGTAGATAGATAGATAGATAGATAGATAGATAGATAGATGTCAACGTAAAACAGTATCTGTTACTGAACATGAAATTACTGAAACACTGGTTGCTGGTAATATCGCCGCTTCAAGCTGAATCTGTTTACAATTTGTAGATGGAGCAGAATTTGCTCTGGGTACTATTGTTCCTCATGCCAATAAAGCACACTGGAAATGAAAGTTAATTTAATGACAGAAGAATGAAATGACAGAGACGGAGAGAATGAAAGTGTCAACGAGGGTATGACCTGAGAGTTGGAAGCTGTGAGATAGAACAAACCCTGACGACGCAAGTTTCCAATTTACGCTAATTATTGCAAGATGAGAAAGAGAAGGGGGGATGTTCAGAACAGTGAGACACAGGGGAAGTGTGTCAAATGTTTTAGGGAGGCTGATGACACATTTGTTAGAACAGGGGCCCATAATGGACTAGAACAAAACAGAGGGAGGCTGAAAAGAAAGAGAGATTGAATAAGAGGAAAGATAAACAGATACAGGGAAAGATGACGTACTCGCAGTGTGTCGTGATCAGATCATAGTTTTAGTGTGACAAACATTTCTAAAATAATAAGAAATCATGCAAAGATAAAATATCAATAGCCAGGCTCATAATTCTAAGAGGCTGTTGGTCATGGCATGACTGAAAGTAAAATTGCTGAATGGCTCAAAACCAAAGAGATCACCTTGTCAAAGAACATATATGCATCTATGTTAAAACTATGCTAAATTTGGATTTTAGTTGCCATATTTTATCTCGGAGTCAGGCCCTGCTCATATGCAAGCTAGATGTTGAAAGTCGTTCTTTTCAATGACAACACAGTTATAATCAAATTTTATTGATCATTTGACCTGCAAATCGTCAAATGAATGCCTAATGTGAATTTTTACTATTCTTTTTCTATTTTAAATGTACCCTTAACTCTAACCACTAGTGGGGTGAGTAATATTATATTCAGTATCTGGTGGTTCCAGAGACACGTTAATTACCTAAAGACGGTTTATCTTTTCCTCTTCGACCCAACCAGTCACAATAGATGGCTGCCTACCCGAGTCTGGTTCTGCCTGAGGTTTCTGCCCATCAAAAGGGAGTTTTTCATCACCATGGTAGCTAAGTGCTTGCTCATGATAGGAACTCTTGGGTCTCTGTAAATAATATTATGAAGAGTACGGTCTCTACTCTGAGATAGCTTCTGTTACAATCTGGCACTCTATAAATAAAATTGACTTGCCTTGACTCTGAATGTTCTTTTTTAATCTCAGACTGAGCTTGTCAGGCTTAGTCCTTCACTTGTCTCAACTGCTGTCATTCTAAGCTGTAATTTGTCAGTCACAGCTGCTCATTTGATATGTAAAAAAAAAAACAACCACTTTGGTCCAGGCTTACAAGACTTCACTACTATTTGATGGATTGCAAAGAAAATTGGTACAAATCTGCCAACATTTCATCTTTCCAACATCTTGGCACAAAATTTAGTACAGATATTCACTGGTCCCAGCCAATGTAGTCTAATGATTATGGTCATCCCCTGACTTTTCATCTAGTACCAATAGAAGGTCTGTCAGAGTAAATTTATGCAACAATTTCGCTATTGAGACAAAATTTTAGCCACAGCTGCACTTTGTGTTTACTGCAAGTTTGGCAAATGTTAGTAACACGTTTTAGTAAGATGGTGACCATGGGAAACATTACACTTGTTTAACATCAGCATGGTAGCATTGATCCCCTTATCATTGGTATCATGATAGCATACCATTTGGGAATGGGTATTATTATAAATCAAAACTATACTACAGGTACCCTTAAAACGACAATGTCACCAACAGAGTTCTCCATTTGATACCCCTTTTTCCACTTCATTCAACACCCATCCTGTGAATGGAAGCTCCTGAAATAATCTTTCTCCATTTTATGCATTTATATCTATCAGACACCACAGGCAAGTAGTATAAGCATACTTTTGAATGTTTTATTGACATCTTGGCACGCTGAGCTTCCAACTCCAGCAAATACACCGCGCTCGACCTCCCCACACCACAAACTGTATGTGCTGTAGCTACCGTGGTAGCGAGTCGTCACACATCACTTTAAATCCAAGAATTTTTGCATGATTGCCTGCAAGCAAAACTATAACAATATTTTTTTCTTCTAGAACTGGGTACCAAAAATATCAATGCAGGTATCATTTGACTAGAGAAATTTCGAAACTGCTTGCTACTGGGTAATTTTGGTTGACACCTTAAGTATGCCCAACCCTAATACTGATGCTAGCATTTAGCTCAAAGCACATTCAATCCCAATTACAGCCTCACACACGTACTAGCATGGAAAGGCTACTTGATTCCTTCAATGATGTTTCTGTTTTTATGTAGAACTGTTGCTTTTCTTTTTTTAATGCCTGAATATACTCCAAAATGCGCACATGCACAAACAGCTCCACACTATGGATGCATAGTAGTTCTGTTAGTGTAGTATAGTGGCCTCGCAGACAAATCATGGACAGGTGAGTGTACACAACGAATTGGAAGTGCATGGATGTCTACGCAATTTATGTCCCTGGCAGACCCTCACATATATGGGAAACATAATTTTGGCTTCAGAACACAAAACACAACATGAGTTTTTTTCATCTTTGAACTGTCAAAATGATAAATACTATGACTATGAAATGATGAGCTAATACACTGCAGTAGCACACACAAATATCTCAAAACAATTACAAATTCAGTGAAACAAGAGAGAAGCAGCTGAATTACAATACGGGTAACTCAAGGACACAATCAATAAGAGGACGGATGAGGATGATGGTAATTGCGATGAAAGCTGGATGTCCTCTGGGAATGTTGACGCCAGCGGCTTCATTATGCTTCTTTTTTTTCAATGGAAACGGTGTGCTGTTATTTTGACAGTAGACCCTGTCCCAACTTGTACCAGTGTGTGTTTGTGTGCCTTCAATTTAGCTATTTTCACAGGGATACTAACAGGATTTAGCTGAGCCATTTGACCATTAAGCTAATTATCCTCTGTCTCCACATATACACACATACACACACACCAACCTCCAATCAGCATTCCGATATTCGATCCCCTCCACCTGACAGCTTCCAGCTCTTTCTCCGGAAAACCGACCCTCCACACACACACAACACACACAACATACGCACATACACACATACACACAGGAGCCGAGACGTTCCCGGCTATTTTCCTAGACTGGCATTCTGATCCCATTCCCAATTATCCTAACTACCCCGAAAAACACACACGAGACGCACACGTGAATACACACAAGTAGGCAGACAGACACATAAATACACGCACATACAATTACAAGCGCGTGTTTGCACATAAACACACACACGCTGTTGGAAGCCTCTGGCAGGCCAGACTTAAGCCTGGGTGGACATTCAGTTTGTGTCCAAAAGCAAATTAACATAACTGATACAGTTAAAATGTCAACAAACATTCACAAAGGAGCCTTTTATAAGTCACAGTGTGAGAGAGAAAGAAGGAAAGAAAGGAGAGAAAAAAGTAAGTGAAAAATGTTGAAAAAGTCGAAGAATTAGTCTAAAAAAAACCACAGTGGACAAAGTAGACTAAATACAACCTAGAATTAAAGGGAGAGATGCCTGTGAAGAGAGACAAAAGTTGACATTTGTGACATCAGACATCTGACAGCATGGAACAATGTGAAAACGGTCAGAGAGAATATGAACAGAAGAACTATGGGCTGGTCACACCAGCATTTAAAATGAAAACATTTTCATAGCGAAACGAGTTGATTTCAATAGAATCAACATGATCAGTCAATTTGTTTACAAAAGCCTAAACTTCTGCTCAATTTTTTGCTGTGACTTCATTTGTACCTGCAATTTTGAGCCAATAGTGAGCTGTCTTGACAGAGTTGACCTCATATTAACAACAAAAGTGAAAGGATAAAAATAAATTTTGGGTTGATTGTAAGAAACTTTTTAATAATTCACATATTACATAGCAATATTTTTCCCACATGTAATCTGTAATATGGTATTAGGTTGCAACCATTAGATGCTGCCACTGAGCAATAAAATACAACATGTCTTTGTAGCGTCCATGCTGTTTCCACATTATGACCTAAAGCTCATGAACACACCAAAGCTGAGGGAACAACTTTCCAACATGGGAAACAGGCTGATCCAAAGGGCAAGTGAATGCACCAAGAGAGCTGCAGAGTTCAAATTGGAGGATACTATTGTGGCTCATTAACTGTGTTGCACTACAAATTTTAATCAACCTTCTCTGTTGCACTTAAAATTGCTCCACAAAAAAGGAATTTGGACATAGTTATAAGACAGGAGCTCATTGTATAAATACATCTTTTGAATAAACTTTGTGAACTTTTTTGTCGTTTGCAACAAACGGTGATGAGTTTGCTAACAGACAGTTAGCAAGCTTTGACAGATGACCGACACAGAGTTTTTTTTTTCTCTCTTCAAAAACTCTTTGTTAAATAACATGATGCACAATCCCAAAAACAAAGTGCCAGGGGGAAAAAGGGCTTAATACAAAAATATCAATGATAGAGAGAGGCACCGGGAGCTATTGACTGATGGTATATTCCATTTACCTCGGAGGTCAAAAGTCGGAGCTGGGACTGATGTCACACCCATGTTGACAGCAGGGTTGAGCCCAGTCCTCATGGCTGATCATCAGCCACTGAGCCCTCTACTATCGTAACACCATGATTTAAAAGCCGTCTGTATTTGAGGTAATGTGTCTCCTCAGAGTTGCCATAGACTTTTTGCCCAAGTCCCATTTTTGACATGTCTTGTCTCACATGTCTTCATCTCATCTTATCCATGACAAGTCATGGACAAGACAAGACAAAGACCCTTTTAGACCCAGCAACAGTATCATCATCCTTTATGATCTTTCCCTGTGGACATCATTATACAACAATTTAGTAAACATCGCCCAACCCTTGTTAACAGTCTCAGAAAATACAAACAAACTTTATGCTTGATAACAACATATTTTTGTGCCTAGTAACACCATAACAACATGTTCACATGTACAACTTGGACAATATTGTGTGTATGACTGATGTAATGAGACAAAAGACAGAAGTGCTACTAAACAGTTTTCACTACTGTTGATGTGTGGAGTAGCTATGTTGGATTTTGACAGCTTTTCAGTTGTAGAAGTTGTACCCTTCAATAAATTAATTTGAAATCTATCCTGCTCAGTGATCTGAACTGCATACATCACTCTACTGTCAGGTGAAAACAAGCGCTATAGTGCTGGGCCAGGCAATTGGAGCAGTTTGTGGCAAACACTTCAATCACAGGTTAGCCAGCGATGCTGAAAAACATTTCTCTTCCATAAAACACCTGCTATATGGTTTAACAGTTTTGGTTTGGTTTAACAGTACATCCACTTGCAAAACCGTTAAAATGTTCAGCCAATAATTCACATAAATTGAGCTGAACGACACTCTAATAATGAACTTTGTAAACAACATATAATCACATAGGAAGTGGAGCTAAAACCGACCTGTGTTCTGAGAAAAAAAAACTAAACTGATTAGGTGGAAAAAAGGAGAGATGACCAAAATTTAAGCGGCGAGATAAATGTAGAGATGGACCAAAGATGAGCCATTGGTGGGAGCATAAAATTAAGTAAAAATAGTCAGAGAAATTAAAAAAAACATGGAAATACTATTAAGAAGACTAATAGATAGAGAATATGCATCCACCCAAACATTTCCATGAAGATTTCAATATTTCCAAATAAAAAAAAACGATTCTTGAAACAAAAGTCATCATTGATGCAAACGATTTTCTGCCTGATTTATATGGAAAACTGTTTTAAAGAAGATTACATTAGAGGACAGGCTGGTCTATTAATCAAAGGCAAACATCTTGAAATGAGTAAAATGATCGCTGTGCTTTCCTAAACAAACAGAGCGCCTGGTGATGAAGAGTCCTAACAGGGATGCACACGCTGGACATCTTACTCAGAGCTGCGTGGAGAATGGAGAAGAAATTACACCCTTAATATAGATAGAAATCCATTTGTGGTCTTATGATCGACCCAACAAATGCTCCGCTGCGAGACAAATCAAATGTGGCTTTGGAAATGTCGAAGAGATCTGTAAAATATGTCTGCTACAACCTTCATCAAGTGTAAAACCCCCATTTCTTTGCTTTCATGTTTAGATGAAAGCAAGAACCATTTGCCAGCATGCACAGTTTCCATTTTGAATGAGAGAGGCTTTTATTTTGAAATAGCTCAATTGAGACCTATTCATTTGTGTCAAGCAGGTGATGGAAACAGTGAGAAAGTGAACAAAAAGATAAAGTAAACATATTTATCCTTGGTTCACATTAGACAGAGAACAGGTCACTGGTTAACGTACTGAACACACACCCACACCCACACACAGACACACACACCCATACACAGACGGTAGTGCTTACATTTAGAGGCAGCAGAGTATCAGGAAGAAACAGCTCAGGTTTTCTCCTGCTGGCTAACAGCGTTAAAGCCAAACAAGATGATAAATTCATTTAGAGTAACAATGCCTCCACTGTGCTCTGCAGACCCAACAATCTTACTGAAGCTGTGTGCATGTGTGTGTGTCTGTGTGTGTGTGTGTGAGACACACACGAAGAATATTGAATCCAAGTGTCAAGTGTGTTTAAGTGTGAATTTATGTTACAAAATAGAGACGAACAACAGCAAGACAGGGGTATATTTAATTGTTTTTGTGGTTATTTTTTCTCTGTAAAGGTATAAGTGTATATGGTATAGGGTATATGTTGAGTTGTGTACTTACATTATCCCAGATGTTTCCAACAATGTTTAAAAACAGAGAATTTAATTTATTCAAGGTAATGGTGTGTTTCCTGCTAGCTGCTGCTACCTAGTTGCTATAACTGCCTCTTGAACTACATTTCTTTCGCCTTTAATATGATCTATGTCCACATGGAGGGTGCAAGAACAATGGTTATTGCATCAACACTTTTTAAAGTGAATGCAAAAAGATTTACGGCTTATGATCGGGATAAACTGCCAAAGTAGAACCTGATCCAGCGTGAACCTCAAAATGTTGAAGGACCCAAATAAGACTGTCTCAGTGTATGAATTTTACAGTTTTGTGAATAAGCTCACCTTAATGTAATATACGTAGCAAAATAATGCCAGAATAAGAGGGGAACTGATGAACAAATGCAATGAGCGATCTTTTCCATCAGATTTGTCCATCATCCACCCCAACATTGGATATGCTCAACAGGTGTGTTTTTCACAGGGAATAAATCCACCTGGGTGGTGAGGGTCTCATCTGCCACTGCAGGCACGTCCATGAAGCGTGCCGATAGGGTCTGGCTGCAACAGACTCATCAGGTTTGTGTTCACAGGAAAATGATACGTGTTTTTGATTGATTACTGTTTTTACTCTTCTCATCAGCCATGCTCAGATCTCGGTGTGCACCCACTATGTAGATGCAAAGCAAAGTGGTTTGAAATGCGGTTGTTGACAGTTTCTCTTGATAATTTCTTTCACCTTTATTTGGTCCTGGTGAAAGTGACAGTTTCTCTTGCTCTTCAAAAATGTCATCAAAAATAAAAAACAGGTTGTGTATGTAATGGAATATACTATATCAAACGAAGGGGCCTGACCACAAATGTAGTCCCTGATATCCCATCATTACTTGAGTGTGACATCCCTTAAAGAATAACTTCAGTATTTTTCAACCTGGGCCCTATTCCCCCATGTGTATGTGTGTGTATGATTGATAGGTACAACTCGTTTTAAAATCGGTTCAGTATTGAGGGAGGCGGATGCAGCCGGCAGCCGCGAAACAAGTTGTAACGGCAGATATGGGGGCAAATATGTCCCGTAAAAGTTTGTGCATTAAAAGTGCTTTTTTTCACCACAGACCGGATCAGATCACCAGTGTAATCTCTGTCAACAGCACGCTTCACTTACTGCTTGCTGTGTGTGACGACATCTCGCGGGATCTTTGTTTGTTGCTGAAAGAAAACAGAGGAGTCATGCTGAGAGCCGGTCAGAGCGGAGTTAGTTGTCCCGGAGTTCAGTTGAAAGTTTTACTGCAACTATTGAAAACAATGGTTCATGTTTGTGCTTCGCCGAATTGCAAGAACAGGATGTCACGTAACACCCCGTACAGCTTTCATAGGCTGCCTTTGTCGGACAGCAACATGCTGAAGTTGTGGCTAATTGTGCTACAAATGGATGCTAACACTCCTGTTCAGACACTGCGCCTTGCAGACCATCGGGTCTGCAGTGCACACTTTTCCCAAGATGACTACTGCCAGCCCAAGAAGGGCTCGAAACACTTCACCAAACACACCTCAAGAAAACAGCTGTCCCACTCACTGTAATGAAGACATGCTTCAACAAGCAAAGATCCCACAAGATGTCGTCACAGAGTGAACGATAAGAGAGACGCTTTGCATGCTGTTGACAGAGATTACACTGGCAATCTGAGCTGGACTGTGGCGAAAAAAAGCACTTTTAATGCACAAACTTTTACCGGACATATTTGCCCTCATATTGTTATAACTCGTTTCGCGGCTGAATACTGAACGAGTTGTACCTATACACACACATATACATGGGAAATAGGGCCCAGGTTGAAAAATTCTGAAGTTATCCTTTAAGTTGAGCTCACAAATGTGTAGTTAATGCTAACAAGCACTGCAGTTTTTTTTAAACAGTACACAACAAACAAGCCTATCAGATCCTCTCTATTGAAGTATGTTGTGATTGTCCACTGTGTTGCTTTTGACTTTATGTAGGATTCTTAGGGGTGCTGGAAATCCTTGAAAATGCTTAAATTTTCAATTTTTCCACATCATATTGCCTGGAACAAGAGCTCCTCACAAAATAGAAACTGATTAAGAAAGGAACAAAAATGTGGTGTTCACAAATACACTACACAAAGATGCAAGGATTAATGACCCGGAGTACCGTAAGCCAGAGATCAGCATGGATCATAAGGTACAAAGAGTGGTGTGGACAATTTGGGCAAGGTGCTATCTGCTGGAGTTGCTAAAGAATTTTTGCAGCAAGCTGGACAGTTTGCATTACAGTGCCTTCGTGATCTGCGGGCACCATGGAAAGCTCCAAAAGAGTGGGCTCTCTCTAGAGGTGGTGGAAAAAGGGTTAAGTGTGAAAACCAATATGCAACAGTAATTAAATAGGCAGAGGTTGGTGATCAAACAGTAAAATGTTGGGAATATTGAAGAGAAGGAGGGTAAACATTGAAGGAAATGAATGTTCTAGACATCCATCTTTCATTAGTACAGGAACAATACATAGCAGTAAACACGATCTCCATCAGCCTCCATGTGTGCTATTCTTAATTAACTTTTAATTTATATTCCTCATCATCTACTTTTTAGACATGTCTCTTTGAACTCCATCTGCAGTATTTGACCCAAAATCCCCTGGGCATTAAAACCTCATCTTATTTTATGCAATTAAGCAAACAAAACCACTTTGAACTCTTTAAATCATGTTGAAGGCACAAAACACTCAACTACTGAATGCATATTCGATACATGAGGTAATCCTTTCTTCAACCAAACCCTAAAGTCAGTTGCAAAACAGTTGCGACATGCTACAGTGAAAACAGGAGCTTTCATTTCCTTGCAAACACTTGGAAACTCAAAGCTGCACAAACACACAGAGACTGAGGCGAGTCACACGGGGGTCAGAGAGTCAATACTCAGCCTGCGTTTAATTAAGGGGGGGATAGTAACATAAGTGATTAAGTATGAATCAAAAAGGAGGAGACAGGAAGAAGCTTTCTCTTTAGACGTTGCCACATTACGTGGCTTTCAAAGTCATGAGATGGTTGTACCATTCACCTTACGCAGCTTTGTGTCTTGTAGGTCTGAGT
Organism: Lutjanus argentimaculatus; assembly: GCA_034769285.1. Taxonomy (NCBI): domain Eukaryota; kingdom Metazoa; phylum Chordata; class Actinopteri; order Lutjaniformes; family Lutjanidae; genus Lutjanus; species Lutjanus argentimaculatus. The sequence continues at coordinate 746,050 of JAWZSL010000074.1, read as the reverse complement.
CTTGAAGTCATTGTGGTTTGCACACTACATGATTGATCAGCAGGCCCAAAGAGAATCAGCGGATTTCATTTACAGTTTTCAGCTGGGATCCAGAATGAAAACCTGTGGCGGTGTGCAGATTCTGTGTGGGCCTGCTGATCAGTGATGGGGGATCCACTAAACTTTTCTGCTGTTAAAGTGAAGTTTTTCCTCACCACAGTCTCCTCAGTGCTTGCTCTTCATGGGAACTATTGGTATTATAAAGAGTATGGTCTAGACCTGCTCTATATGAAAAGTGAGTTTCTTAACTCTGGAGGAGCAATAGAATCATTCATAAACCCATAAAATAATTTTAAAATTAATATTTTCCATCAAATTATTGATTCTTTGTGGGTAACCAGAAATTACTCCTTCTTTGTCTCTTCTCTTGACTCCTGTCCTCATCCAGCATGTGTCTGTTCTCACTGGCTGCGGTTGTTGTGTGGCTCCTCAGGCCATCCCCAACGAGACAAGGACCACGTTCAGCCTCGACAAAACGTAGCAAAACATACATTTACGGCAGATGCTTTTTGCACCCATGTTGGAAGAGCCAATGTGGCTATTTACACCCAGATGTATAGCCTAGCATGGCAGAGACAAGCACTCAGGTTATGTTGTTTGTGGCTATTTATACTCACATGGAAGAGAAAAACCATGACATTTCCCTAAAACTAACCAAGTACTTTTGTTTCATTATCCCAACCAAGTAGGTTTTTTTTTTTTTTTTTTTTAGGTTTTTTTTTTTTAGTTTTTATTTTTATTTTTTAACCTAAACGTAATCAAGCTGTAACTGAAAATAATAATTTAAAAAACAGGTATTACTGTCATGTAAGTTCTCACTACAAATTTTAGTCTCCTGGGACGGGATTCAAACCCCGCTGTCTCGGAAAGCCTTGCATTCATCCACTGAAGCCTCTTCTCAACCATGAATTTGTTTCTCTTTATACCTGAATTTAGGAGGTGTGAATAGACTGTTTATTCAAACAGAAACGGTGGTGTGTTGAACATCCTGTTATGTACGCAAGCACAACTTTTTAACATGGCGAAGCCACTGCCTGAGGGTAGCACCTGTGGCACACCTATTGATGAGAAAAACATATCTCAGCACATCTCTAACTGAGCTCTGGGTCACGTTTTTGAACAGTTCACATGTAACAATCCTCGCTCACAGGGATAAGCACTGATTTGCGTCAGATCTGGAGGATTTTGTTGCCGATCTCCAAAGTTGTCAGGGAGTAGAAAATCGTGTAGTGTGATCTAATCTTGCTCCTTGTCTTTACTTTTTTTTTTTTTCTGACTGCATCGATCTTAATTCGAACCAACATCATCGTCCCTCAGAGACCGGACTCCCCCTCCTTTGCCTCGCGTTCTCTTTTCACTGCCTCTGTTCTTCTCTGTCTCCTTCCCTACATCTCATCATCTTTCACCCAGATGCCATGTTGTTGATGAATTCAATCAAAAGCTCATTTGTCATTGTCTGGAAAACACACCACGAATGGGGGCATCCTGTGCTCTGACACATTGCGAAAACAATCGTTGGATGCTTTGTGTGTGCTTGGGCGTCCCGAGAAAACCTTTTGTCACGCACCTAAACGGTCGAGTTTTAGTGGGAAGTCAGAAGTAAACAAGGTTGTTCCTGTTGGAATTGTGATATAAAACACACTTTCCATCTCTGCCTCCGGTGACTTGGATTCCCAGCTTGACTCAGAAGGACAGCCAAAGGTTACCAGATGCTAAATAACACAATGCAAAGTTATATAACAGTTTACCAGATATGAGTCAGTGTATATTAACATCATGCACATTTAAATTGTAACTCTGAAAAGTTTATTCATGCAGTCATGGCACAAAGAACATGCTGTGACTGATTATTGACAGCTTGCATTAGCTTTGTTTTTAGTGTAAATGTCTCAAACTCTTTAGGGAGTTTCGTTCAATTCACCACGTCAATCAAGTGATCCAGTTTTGACTTGTAAAAGCCAAAAGTGCATTTATTTTCTTGAGACATGAGGTCCCTCTACTGGAATCTGAGTTTAAGTTTGTGTTAAAATGCTTCCTAGTCCATTATTGGTCAATGGTGGCATTTCTACCCAGTCCCTCAAATCAGGATTCAAACAACCCCTTGAAAGTCTTAAAAGGCTTTAAATAAAATCAAGGAAATTAGGGTCTTAAATTGTCTTAGTTACTGTAAATTTGCTTTAGGTATTCAATTTTCAGATAGTGTTAGACAATAAGAGACTCGTTAATATAAGTTTTATGTTTGTTAGCTAGCTACAGACATTAGCATCTGGCTGTCCTCTTCTCATTGTTATCAGCCTCAGTTGCTAACTAGCTAAGGGGGGCCCCATATTTGAAAACTGCTGCAGAAGTGCCCTTTTGGATGCCCCTTTGGTAAATCCAATGTTGTAAAGTGCCCTCTAGGGTCCCCTTCCAGTCCTGAAAACATGATTAAGTGTCCTCAATGGAGAAAATATGGTACAGAGCCATCTTTTAAAAAATAAATCAGAAATTGGAGATGTTTCACCATAAAGGCATCACGACTTTGGCCATGCTAGTGCCCTGTCATGTACAACTGGTGCCCCCTGCCACTCTGACAGCCTGAGTCCACCAATGAAGCTAGGGTTGAGTCATGATGGGGAGATCCAAGTTTGATGACAAATGGTGTAAGAAAGATAAGTTTTAGAGGTGGTTGATGCTGGTCAGAAACAAATAAAGATTTAATTTATGCCAAAAGACATCTTCATTAGGGATCATGGAGGTAAAAACTGTTAAATCCCACAAGAAATCTGAATTGCACCTGCAGTACACAACCACAATCAGTGAGGCTATGCTAATGCCTGTATTGTTTGTATGTAGCACAACCAAAAACTCCCTCGTAACTTCTCAACAGTCAGCAATTGAGCAATTTTATTTCACTGCCAGCAACATAAAGGGCCTAGGTGCTGTGGGTTCTTCACATTTTAGTTTATTCATGTCAAATGATGACATATGTTAGCCTCCTTCTTGCCAGACCAGAATGTCAATATTGGATGATTCTGCAGGTTTTTCTCTTATTCCATTGCCATTGTTTTTCAAATTTGCATTTTCTGCAGTATCTTCAAATGGGAATTATGGTATGGCTAGTTTATCCATTATCTATAACCTCTTACCCTTGAGGGGTTGCTGTTACTGAAGCCTATCCCAGCTGACACTGGGCGAGAGGTGGGGCACACCCTGCATACCAGGCTCCTGGAGAAAACCAATACAGAAAGGCAATAGTGCTGACTACTGCTCCACTATGCTGTCCTGGTATGGTTAAGATTATGCAAAGGTTTTGCTTCAGGCAAATAAAATATGGCTAAAGTGTGGTTTGGAGTAGGCAACTAAAATGCTTTGTAAAGTTTAGGGAAAAAATTGAGCTTACAGTTAATAAAACTGTCAATTGCACGTCTGTGAGAGAACCAAACTCCAATCTCTTCCTATGAAATCATATGTGCTACACACCCAATCACCACCTCGACCTTCACACTCTCCACCTCGGTACATACAGTAAAGAGTGCCTTACTTCCTGCACTGGCATTGTGGATAATTCGTGAGGTGCAGAATCATCCGATACGGACGTGAATCCTAGGGGATACTGGCCTGAGAAAAGAAAGAGAAAACATTATGGAAAGACAACCATTTTCACATGTGATCTGTTTAAATGGCGTCATTAGATATTTAGATTATCAGTTAAACAATTCAGTCTGGGAATTTCCCTTGTCTCCTTGACTTGCATTGTTGTTTGCAGCTAGAAGATAGAATCATGTCCTTTTTTAATGTGTGTTACAGCAATACGAAGTAGCCAATCAAGGCCCAAAAAACAGGGTGCACTTTTTTTTCAATTCAAGTAAAAGCAATTACACATCTTGCCTTGCAGTTTCCACTGGGTTTCAGCTGCGTGTTGGGTAACAGAATAATTCTTCCCACCGCAACTAGTAACAACTGTGGAAATTTTTCAGTATTAATCAATCAGTAGTTATTCAACTGTCTATTTTATTATCATTATCGTTTCACAAATTAAAAAAATGAAGGTGTTCAGAGCCTTTGAGAGAGGCTGCAGGACCAAAGCCTTGTTTCGAGGAAGAGATTTTGGAGAAGGGGATGATATGAGAGCGAGGGCAAGGAAGGGAGGACAGAGGAAAGAGAGAGAAGTCGATCCAGGTGTTTTTTAATTACGACTGCTGAGAAAACGGCAACGAAAAGAAAAATGAAAGAAAGAGGATTAAAGATAGAAAAAAAATCAATCCCTTGCAGAGAAGATTTTTCTGGTTTTGTATTTTTCAAATTATCATTCTGTGGTCTGCAAGTGGGAGTGCACATGTGAGTGTTTAAATGTGTGTATGCATTCTGCATAATACAGTCTGCATTTAAGTGACAAAAGGGCCAGCTGTGTGTGTTTGTGTTTGTGTGTGTGTGTGTGTGTGGTGTGTGTGTGAGCCTGAGTTTGGGCCTACATGTGAATACATTTGTGCCATTGTGTAAGTAAGTGCTCAAGTGTGTTATGTGTGTAAAATGTGCGTAATGTGTGTTAAGTATGTGTGAAAAATAAGACAAATGGAGGCCTAGCTCTGTATGTGTGTTAGAAAGATGGATTAGTGATGTTGACTATGTGTCATAAGTCACATTGCTGTGCTAAGAGATGTTTTATCACACTAACACTAAACTACAACATTTAGCAAAGACAACTCACATCCCATACACACACACACACACACACACATGCAGATACCCCGGAAAAATAAAAACATTATTTGGTTCTTTACATTGAATCAAATATCGAAATCATGCAAGTTTTAAGGTGCTGAGGGGTCTATCATGCCACTTAACTTTATTGTCCCTTTAAGGGAAATTCATTTTGCAGCAAATAAAACAGTTGACATGCAGTAAATAACCCCACAAAAGACACATACGGATAGATGGAACTCCAAAACGCACATTATCAAACCAAAGACCAATAGACAGGAGCCAACCATTTAAAACGAACTTTTGGCCAAACCTTTTTCCATGCTATTTTCAGTCTCCATGCCTAGCTAAGCTAAACATGTCCACTACAGAAACTTAGACCCTTAAACCAAAATGTTGCTTATGTAACACGCATCGTCTGTTCTTAACTTTGTAGATTAAGTGGTTAAACCTCCAGCTAAACATCAAACCAGTGCAACAACACAAGCCATAGCAAGCCAGTTAACATTACAGACTAGTCCAACAGTAAGAAGCCCAGCTTGGTGTCTGTCTTGCAGCCTTTTGTTTCACAAACCTCTCTCCATCATTTACCACCTGTTTCTGGCTCAGTTGCTTTCTCTTTTTCTCTTCTTAGCTTCATCATCAATATCCTCTTAAGCATCTTCACCTCTGCCATGAGACTGCATTGCCCAGTTATATTGCCCGCTTGCCCAGCTCATTTGTTGCTTAAAGTAACACAGGGCTCTATCTTTTGCCTGGTGCAAAGCGGTGCACAGCGCAGCACAGATGTCATTATTACTTCCTTTGCCCAGTACCCAGGTTATGTAAGTGGCAATTACACATGCCCATCTGTGTGCCCATCATTGTGTTGGTTTTAAAATGAGGTGTGCTCAGGCACCTCGTTGGAGCATTGGTTTCTTGAGACAGAAGAATATGATTGTGTCACTGATCCATGAAAACTTGGTTTAAAGTCAGTGGTGCAGTATTTTTATTTGAGGCATCCACCCATAAGAGAGAGAGGCTGTGCGCATTCACACACAGCCGCTGTAACTTCATTGATTGTTGTAATCCCACGGGATCTAATGTTAACAAATGTTCTGTGTTCTTCTACACATCCAAAAGGTCTCTCTCACACACACCAAGCTTTTACAGTGAAATTGGTTGGAGTAAAGCAACTATGTAAATCCTGACTTCTATCAGAGTTGCCTAAAAAAATATTTCTTCTGGAGAGTTTCCTCCTTCCTGTCTGTTTAATATAGTTTTTGGCTTTGCTGCTTAAATATTAACAATATTACCTGAAGTGACATTCCTGTGCACATGAAAATGAAAATGAAAGCAGCCTCTCTGTTCTGCAGAGACCTTTTCACATTAAACCATTGTTTAAATAATATTGGGAAGCACAAGCTTACAGGTGATTTCTTTATTGCGTGTTGTATTGTCTTTAACAATTAACTTTAATGATTAAAGAGGCTGTGGGTCAACGTTTAACATTTTCCACTGAATTAAATGTTACTCCGTGTTTTTTTTGTGTACAGTAGCCTACAGTATCGTCATACACACTGAAACACTAATGTGTTTGCACAGTTTAACAAACTTATGATGCAGCTCTATTTATCCCTCTGTCTCTTTCACATACACACACAGACAAAGCAACAAAGTGACCTTAGCAACGGTCACTGAGTGTACAGACACAACGCTATCCAAAACAAACTGATGTCATCCTATAGAAAAAGGAGCTTCTCTCTATGCTAACACACACACTCTCTCACGCATTTCATTAACAGTTGTGTGTAGATATTAGCGTCGCCAGGTTCGGTAGCTAACAGCACTGCGGTGACAATACAGCTCATTAATCATAAAACACAACAGCTGTGTGACCAGCAACAGTGACATCACAGCAGCCAAAACACTGACATGTAAAGATGATTTTTTGGGGGAGGGTGATTTCCTTTCTTGTTCACTGTTCAACTTACTCAGCAGTATGTCCTTCCAAGGAAAACTACAGCATCCTTCGCTTCAGCAACTAACCAAAAAAGACACATGTTTACGTTCAAATGACAAAGCCATCAAATTATGACTCTCTGTGGAGGGAAAAAAAAGGAGGAAGCAGTGTGATGTTACAGAACCAGAAAATCCATAGAAAGAAAATACTGGGATTAAAAATAATGTTGCATCCATTCAAGGCTCATACTTTTCTGTGTTTAATTACACGTGGTCAGGTAGAGGCAGCATTCATTGTTTTCATCTGTGTGCATACATACCGGTAAAAAGAGACATGATATGTTGATGAATCTGCAGCCTCTTACACATGGCCGCTCACTGTGTTTACCTTAAAATCAAAACCAACACCAGGCTGCTACAGTATAACCATACAGACCTCTACACATTTAAGATTGCTATTCTGCTTTTTTTTTATGGAGACCTCTGGTTCTCATGACTTCTCTCTTTTCCAATTTTTATTCATGCCACACATCATAGTGCAACAGCTGCTGAGCAATATTAATGAATAAACTATCTGATCACATACAAGGTCAGATGCATTAGTATTATTGGTAAAACAACGTCAGTCTGATGTAGTCATCACCATAACAGTTTCCTTATTTTTTTATTTCTGTCATTATTATAACTACCTGATGAAAAAGACTTCAGACTCCACTTGTTAGACATTTCCTAAGTCACGTCATTATCAACGATGTAATGTGAAGAGAGTATTTAATAATCACCACACCCGCTGATCTATATTCACTTTCACACAACCCTTTGTAAGCTGGACTACTACATTCACAGAAGGTGTGCATAGAGACACTGCTGATGTGTCACCTACCACTTGACATTTATTCATCAAATTTCAGCTGAGGCAGCAAAATATTAAACTGAGGGAGCAATGCATGCCTTTTCACAACACTGCGGTTTCTAGCTACAAGCGACACAGACAGGTTGTTAACGTTACAAGCCACATAATCAGAACCACAAATGAAGGTAAATTAGTATTGAGATGAGATAAAACTGTCAGCTGATAGTATGTGCAGGAAAACCATTTTCAGCAACAGTTAAAAGTGATATTCAGCAAAGTCATACATATTCACATAACTAGAACAAAATAAGTTAAAACAAGCACATTTTAGAAAAACTAGAATAATGATTTTCAAATTTAAAAGTAAGGCTTAAATAAGGGTGAATAGCAGCTACAGTAGCTGCTGTCTTTAAAATAACAGTGAGTAGTTTTTACTTTTCTGAGAATGTGCTGCACATAAAATGCGTATCAATATATTTATTGGTGCTGATATTATAAATTCAGGAGGACTTCTGTCAGGATCCTGTAGGACTGATGATTCTGTTTGATCAGTGATCTGAGTGGTCAGTAGTCAGGCTGGCGATATACAGACTGTGTGTCAGGTGTGTGTGCATCTGGATACAAATAGAAGATAGGCACAGCCTCCCAGATGAGCAGCACTGACCAGTAGCCATTTGTACTTTATTTCAATGTTTGGGAGGCTTTTCTTTTCTGCCTTTCTTGTCTGTCTCCCTTTGTTCCCCCCAAAGTCAGACTGAAGATTTTGCTCTTGGTTGAAACCGAATGAACGAAGGGAGAGAGACAACGGGACGAGAGAAAAGACAGAGACAATTGGACAAAGAAAGGTGAAAAGCCTGTAGGATCAGGGAAAAGTTAAAGAGGAGAAAGAGGAATAGATAGAGCGGAGGCAGAGGGAATTAAAGAGTATATATTGCAGAGAGTATATTAGAGAAAGAAATATAAGTAACACAAGAAAGAGTTATAGACACAATAATGATTAGGGGCTACAGACAGCAAATATGAAGAAGATACAGGTGAAAAAAGACACAAGAACAAAGAACAATGCACACGAAGGGGGGACAAACAGCTTTTTCCCAAAAACCTTTTCTCTCTGTCTCAAACACAGTGTTATATTCATTCTGCGAATCAGAAATGGCGACAGCAGCTCAGCTATCTCAGCTTTGAGCCAGTGGTCAAATCGAATTATCTTACCTTTCAACCATAAAGCCTTTTGGGCTGCGTCGCAGCTAATATTGATGTATTGTATTCCTGGATTTAACCCGATCCAAAACCACAGCGGCTGATCCCTCAAGTGTCAGCTAGGACTAATACCTGGAATTAAATACACATCTGTAACTCACAGACACTTTGTTCTGACGGAGCTGAGCACAGAGCGGTGACCTGAGGGAGAAGTGGAATTACCATCAGCCACCGCACTAATCCATCTTTGAGTTTGATGGGGGCACAAAGAATGTATCGCACATTTCTGTTAAACTTTGCTGATTTAAATGGCATTGAATTGCTTTACTAGCTACTACAACTTATTTGGTGTAGATGTAATTTGAATACACAATTTTCTTTCAAAGTTTTTATAGAATCCACATTATATTTCCATTTTCTCAACTGTTTCTGTTGTTGCTAATTTATGTAAATGCTTCACTTCACCTGTAATTCAGACATTTCGAACTTGACTTGAAGACAAGATGTAAAAACAAGAACATATATGTCACACAACAGCTTAAAGAGGGTAAATATAAATTGTGAATTTCCCCAATGGGATTAATATGTGCTACTTTTTCCATGTGTTATACCAAACACTAGCAAATGATAGATGGACTGCATTTATGTCCTCAACTGACAAAGTTAAATTATTAAGACAATTTTGCCTTTCAGTCACTCACTGACATCCCATTTTCATTATTACAGCCTCCTCCACGTTTGTTGTTGTTAGAAACTTTTGACTCTGCTTTCCTAATTTATCGTTTTCCATTGGGAGCAACTCAGGGTTTTAATGTCCTAAACTTCTTGGTTGGTAAATCAATGAAAATGTCAAATTTGAAGTCAGAATTGACTCCTCTAACCAACAGCAAGTGCAGACCTTCGTGGGAAAAGAGCTGGAGAGTCTGAAATGTAGGAAACTATTAGCTGTGTTTCATCATTTTTATTTAACTTCCTCTCTTGGAGTATGCACTACTCTTTTGTAAACTGTGTGAACCATGGATGTCTTAAGAAGAACTGGATATAATGTTGAAAGCAGGCCTCCATTCATTCCTATGAGAACTGCTTAGTGACACATGAAGCCAACTTCCGTGTATGGCCTTTCATACATGCTTTCATGTTGTGTGGTCCATAGATCGTTCGGCTAAGTGGCTAACTTCTGGTCTAACCTTTTGCTAGTTTGAATGGGAATAAAAAATTAAATAAAATGTGCAGCTCTGCTAGACTTTTCAAATGTTACTGGATGGAATAGATCTAATCCTGATATTTAAACGAGTTGTTTGATGGGGTTGTGACACTCACAAAAAATCCATAATTTTACAGCCACTTCTTTAAAAATATAAAAAGAACATGATGTTGTTAAATTGACTTTAAAACCTGACAAAACTCTTCCTAGGGGCTTGGTGTGAACTTGTTGTCCCATTAGCCACCAAGCTAACAATCCTGCTAACTGACAGCAAGCTTGTTAGCTCACAGAGCTTTTTACCCCCTTCAGAGAGGCTTTACTGAGGGAAATGGGGCTGAACCCAGATAATAAAGTGCCAGGGAGCAAAGGGCACTGTACAGAGAAGGTAGAGAAAGCTATTGTGACGAACTGATGCCAGCACTAGCCAGCTAGTTTCCATTATCTCCCTAGCTACAGCAGTTTTCCCAACTTGTCCTGTGACTAGTCAGTATGTCACCTGCAGGCTTCAAGAACTGATAATTTCATGAAAACACACAGATGAATTTTACTGTTACTTTTCCTGCACTCAGCACGAGGCTCTCATCAAGTTTCTGTACTGTATTCCAGGATATACACCGAGTCAAAATCATGACTTGATCTGGTGATTAATATCTGGAATAAAAGCACAGATCAGGCTCTTTTTAACAGCAGGCCACCTGTGTTTTAATAACAAGGGAGCCAACTGGAGCAGGGAATTACAATCAGCAATCAGTTGTAAAATCTTCATTTCTTATCTCAACCAATACTAATTATTTCCAAGATATCCTCTTCTGCAAAAATCTAAGTAGCTGTTACATTTTGGGATGTGGACACTATTCCGGACTGAATGCACAATGGTTTGTCTTCCAGCACTCAACATAAAGCTCTCTGGGCTCTATAACAGCTAATGTGCCTGTATTGTATTCCAGGATATAGCCTGATCCAAAAACCACAGGGGCTGGCTGAGGATTCCCTCTGGCTTGTCTCTCTTTTTCTCAGATTTTTTTTTGTCTGTCCATCTTTGGTTCCAATGAAGACAAAGTGCACAAAATATGTCTGATTGCAGGTCAGACTAAGAAAGCGGGGGAAATAGCCTACCACCAAACACATGATGCTAAAACTTTGCCTGTGGGGGATAAAATCACAAAAATGTTGGTTGAAACAGTGGCTGCATGCGGGTAGTTTGAAGACAAGAATAGTTTTCTGCCCTCAAAGTAAATCTGTCTGGGCTTCGTCACAGCCAGTATCACTGTATTCTATTCCAGGTTATAGCCTGGTCCAAAACCACAGCAGCTGGCTGAGGATTCCCTCTGGCCTCAGGCATGGCTAATACCTGGAATGAGACACAGATCAGTTACTCCCCCTGTCTCAGCAGATCCCTTGTGGGATTTTGAAGGCCGATACTGATGGCTTTGGCCCGGCGCCGCCAACAGCCGATATTTAATACAGTATCTTTGAATTTAAACTTCCACTTCAACGCTTTGCATGCCAATATTGGCCACAAAATTACAAGTATTCAATGGAAAATCATCTGAAACAGCATTTAGGCAATGGAAAAATATGATGTAACAATAATGAAATATGTTCCTGCATATTTTTGTGGAACCTCTCTGAAACCAGTTAAATACTGAAACTGAAAATAGCATCTACAAGTTGATATATCAAATCCACATATTACTACCTTACTAACTATGGTTTATCTGACTATGAAGCATGCTGTCTGAAGCATAGCATAACCCCTTTATGGAACAGGGCAGTGCATAAGTGTCTGTGAGTGGTTTGCAAGTGAAGGAGCTAGAGAGCTAGTAGCCTACTGCCGGTGCTGTGCATAGAAAAGCAGAAACTTAAGATTATAAGTAAATTGTCAATCTGGCAGTAAATGTACATGTTACAGTGTGCCAGTTAATACATGCTGCAGATGCTCAAGATCAGGAAAAGTCTCATCTGTTTCCCAGCTGCTGGAAAAGTGACAGGGTTCGCTCAGAAGTAAGTTGAGCAGGAAAGGCTAACGTAATGCTGATGCTAGCATTGTTCCTTTTCAACTTATGCTTGGTGCGATCGCATCCCTTTCAGAAGCTTTGTAATCCAGCCTTGAAGTGCAGTGTCTTCTTAGAGATGTGGTCAAATAAATCCATAATGATGAATCCAACACTGGCAATCCCAAGATGCATTGGGTTGAGTTTGTCGAGAAATCAGAGGCTGTGTTCCTGACTTGTGTGTGAAATGTGTTAATAGATCAATGCGCTGATCACAACATAAGATCCTCAAAATAAAGTTTACTGTGAGCCTGTCAGCTGACTGAGGAGAGATGGTGAAACAAGTGGTTGGTTAACAAGTTTCAGCTCTTGTTTGTTATCTGCAACATTGTACACAGAGCAATATAACAGCATGACAGGCTGTAAACTTAACAAACCAAGTCTCAAAATCAACGCAAACAAGAAAACTAACTGTGATAACAGAAACACAGAGGAGTGTCACATGCTATCAGCCATCTCATCCATGCAGATGCATCTGTGGAGCACACATAGCAGGGGACGCTGGCTTGTTTGCTTGTTGTTTGTGCTCGTTTTCACCACTGACAGGCTCAGATTGTTATTGGAAGTGTCTGACAACATCATGGTGATGAAGCTTACCTCAAATTTAAGACATTAAGGGCAAAAAACTCCAGGGAGAGTCAGAGTGTGTATTTTCAGAACAAAGGGCCTTCAGAGAAGTGGACTGTTGTTTTGGGGATAACAGGCTGTCAGACACATGGGCTTCCGGTTCAGTGGGACATTTTTTGGACTACTGGGGTTTTAGAATAATGTGCTGTCGGAACAATACGCAGTCCACCCTGTGGGTGGGACGGTAGGTGGAAAAATCCATGTACTGTGTCTCACTCCAAACAATAATGTCCAAGAATTAGATCACAGGTCAACATGGGAACATGCTTTCATGCATATTAATCGTCCTCCTTTCTTTTTGTCTCATAAGCAACTATTAGAGTGTGACCCACACTTTGTCCTTTGTTATCACACAGTCACAGTTCCTCCAACATGTGTTTTCTATCTGTTGTCCTGGCTGTCTCTGTGTATCACAGGCTCAGATCTCTGTTCACTCTGTGCGTGTCCCTCACGCTCTGAACAGAAGCAGGCTCATTCACTCCAGAGGGACAGAGGGAGGAGTGTATATGTATAATGCATTCACCATATAGCTTATGCTAAATATACTTACATGGCATGACATGTTACAATACTGTCTGTTAAACCTCAAATGTAATAAACGCTGATCTGGACATTATTTTCATATAATGTAATATATTATTTCAAACATATACAATACAAAAGCAATCTGAAGATATCATGATCATATAAAATGGTTTTGATACATTCTTTAAATACATTTAGATAAGAAACTCTTACTGTATATCTTAAAACCATTATGTATAGGATCTGAAACTGACTTTCATGTCCTCTGCAGATGTGAGGGGGATCTGTGGAAAGAACCACAGGGTTCTGCACCACTATTGCCTTAATTTTCAACAAACAAAAACCTTTTCCTAGTCTTAGTCTTACTCTTAGTGGTTAGTAAGTAAGAAAGTAAGTAAAAATGTATTTATATAGCGCCCTTCCCAGTACGAGTACACAGAGTGCTTTCAGTACCAGCAGTAAAAACAGCATACAAAACACCACAGGTTAGTCACAGATAAAAACAACCACTCAAACTCCATGCCGGAGATCAGCATGTTAGCATTGCCATCGCTTGTATTTTAGCATGCTGACATTAGCATTTACCTGAAATCATGAAGAGTTTGCAACCCTGCTTCTCAAAAAGTTAGGACACTGTGTAAAATATAAATAAAATAGAATGCAGTTATTTGCAAATGAACTGTTTTCAGACAACCTCTGTTTTAAGTTGTTCCAGTTTTCTATGTTTCCTATTGATATTATTTTTTATTGATGTTACTTTCTATTTGACTGTCCTCTCTGCTGTTCTAACACTGCATATTTCCCTGTTGTGGGACAATAAAGGATTATCTTGTCTCTTATCTTGATGTTATTCAGTTAATGAAAATAATCAGAATCACGTTTATTGCCAAGTAGGTTTTCTACATAGGCCTACAAGGAATTTGCCTGGCTATTTTGGTGCATAAACATCACAGTAAACTCAGTAAGAGACAAGAAGAGATAAAACATATGTATAAGGGCTGTAAATGTTGAGGATGCAATTTAAACACACGTAATGTAATGCGTAAAGATTGGTACACATTTAAATAGTAGATATTTGCAAACAACAGGTGACGTCAGACTGCTCAGACTGTCAAAACACACCTGCACAGGTAACACTTGAGTTGTCCATACAGAGAGAGGAAGTTGTGATGCCTAGATTGTATCTCCACAGTAACAGTAACACGGGCGATAGCATCTCAGCAACAGTGCACATCATGAGGGTGCTGGTGAAAACAATGTGTGAGGCCTGTTTGAAGATCCAAGTGTGTGTGTGTGTGTGTATCTGTGTTTTTTGACCATGTGTGTAGATGTGAGAGGTCACAGAGTTCCTTGATGGGTTTTGTTACGGAACTAAAAAATTATTTGTTTGGACACACACATGCTATCAACCACACTATGAATGTCCACCACCAGCATTGTACATATACACATATAATTGCTCACATACATGCATACAAAACACGCACACACACACACACACACACACACACACACACACACACACATATCCAGGCTCTGAACATGGTTATATGGAGAGTAAACAGCGATGAAAGAAGAAACACAGAAGCAGCCGAAGGAGGAGGGGAGCGAGGGAGTGAAATAGAGGACAGAGGGATAAAAAGAGATGAAGGGAGGAAAAGAAAAGGAAGAAAGAAAAAGTACAGAATACAGACAACAGAGACAAGTGGAGCAAAAAAGAAGATAAAAAAAGTGAGAAAGAGAAAAAAGAATGGGCCTCATGCAAGAACCACTCATAAAAACAGATTTGTTCTTAAGTGGTGTGTACGAGTGATTTAAGAGAACTTGTGGTATTCACCAATTTCTTCGTATTTTGAATTTTCGTTCAGATATGAACACAATTTACGAGTGGTCCAGACCCGTCGTAGAGTCATGTGCAGTCAGTCTGCTGTTATCCAAACTGAAGTTTTTCACTACTGACTGTACATTTCATTCGTTTGAAGACTGAAAAATTACACTTCATAATTTTGTTGACATTATCCTGTTTGACTACATTTCAAATTATAATATAATTGTAAATTTACATATAAAGCCTCTCATAATTCATTCAGTGATCTATTATTACCTGCTGTCAGGTGTATTGGCCGTATATCTGCACATGCATGTTTATAAAGTCTCTGTCCAGGAGAACATCCCCACTTATTCTGTCCTCTGTCTCCATGATGAAAACTTCCCCTTAACTGTCTCCTATCACTGCAGTCATCGCTCACCCCTTACTGTGGCGAGTCGTTTTTTTCTCTTTAGTCATTTTCATGTCGAGACATTTCTACTTTATTTCAGTGACGGTCCGACCTTCTGGTAACACGGTATTAACAGCACTCGCTTTTCCCGTTTCTTTGCTTTAGCAGGTCTTTTAATTCCACTGCAAAACGTCAAACTCCAAACTCGTTAAGCTCTTCTTTTTTCTCTTTGATACTGTTTTCATGAATGAATACTTCCTGACATATGGGGCAGGAAGCGTAGCCTTATATGGTATTATTGGGGTGTTAATTATGCTAATTTACAAGTCTCGTGCACATGCAGTCAAATATGCACAGGTGGATCATTTACACGGATTTCTGAACTGTGTTTGTTGAATGTGACGTGGCGTGTTCGTACAAAAAAAAGTAAGACAAATTTAAGATAAGAGTACAAAATGTTCTTGTATGATGCCCAATGAGAGAAACAGTGGTGTTAAAGGGGAAACAGTAAATGCTGCGTAACATTTATAGTTCAGCACTTTTCAGGGTCACTCTGTTCACTGACCCCCAACACACACACACACACATACACACACACACACACACACACAACACACACACACACACACATAATCCCTCTCCCTCCCTCCATCCGTCTGTCTCTCTCTGCTTCCCTTCAGCCTGTATGATATACACACCCAGAACACACACACACACACACACAACACACACACACACACACACTTGTATAGTGATATATGTGGTCAAGAGTCGTCCATAAATTTTTAAATGGAAAAATCTCTTTCTGTTGATTTTTACTTTACAATGAGCCGACCTGGGTGGCTTCTGAATGTGTGTGTGGTGTGTGTGTGTGTGTTGTGTGTGTGTGTGTGTGTGTGTGTGTGTGTGTGGTGTGTGTGTGTGTGTTTTTGTGTGTGTGTGTGTGTGAGAGAGAGAAGGTATGTGTGGTGAATGGGCATCATGGATTCATCATATTGTGGGGACTTAACTGCCCTTAATTCAGAACTACAAACTAATTTCCAAATGCTGTGTAAAATGTAAATAAAAATAGAATGGAATGATTTGTAAAAACTTTTTGACCTAATTGAATACAGTACACAGTACAAGATATATAATGGTCAAACTTGTTTTTTTTGTGAACGTACACTCATTTTGAATTTGACGCCTGCAACATGTTCCAAAAAAAGTTGGGACAGGAGAACCAAAGACTGGGAAAGTTGTGGAACGCTCAAAAAACACCTGTTTGGAACATTCACAGGTAAACTGGTAAACTGGTTAACTGGTAACAGGTGACAGTATCATGATTGGGTTTGAAAGAGGTATCATCGAAAGGCTCAGTCGTTCACAAGCATGGATGGGGTGAGATTCACCACTTTGTCAAAAACTGCATAGACAAAAAGTCAGCAGTTTGAGAACGTTTCTCGACGCAGACCTGCAAGAATTTAGGGATTTCACCATCTACAATCCAATCTAATATCTTTAAAATATATTAAGATTCCAGAGAATCTGGAAAAAAATCTCTGCACGTAAGGGACAAGGCTGAAAACCCAATATTGAATGCCTGTGACCTTTGACCCTTCAGGCGGCACTTCGATAAAAAACCAACGTGATTGTATGAAGGATACAACATGGGTTCTGGAACACACAGTTTGTCGCTGTATCTACAAATGCAAGTTAAGACTTTAACATGCAAGATGCAGATGTTGAAGCCCCTGAACCTCAGCAGAAAGTAAAGTCAGCTCTGGCCCTTCTTGTTGAGGGCCCTTGTTTTCCCAGCCAGATTTACTATTATTCTATTCTATTCTATTCTATTCTATCTTGTGGGATGCAGTCAGTTACATAGTTAGGTAGTTTTCCTAACCTCTCGCCTCAGTGACACACTCTGCCATGACGGCCGCAGAATACACACACACTCTGACACACCTTAACCTCGTTTATACAGCTGTCTGAAATGTGTAGTGTGTGTGTGTGTGTGTGTGTGTGGTGTGGGTGTGTGTGTGCTGACACTGCTCTTGCTATCCAAAATGGAATGGGGGGAGGAGAAGAAAAACTAAAAGAACAGCTATTTCTTTGTTAAGGATCTTGATCTTACAGCATTGGAGTGGGAGAGGGAGAGATGGGTGAGTCAAAAATAAATTCATTTCACTCATCAATCAGATTTGCAGAACGAGGCAAAGGGTGTGAGTGTGTGTGTGTGTGTTTGTGAAACCAACTTCTTCTGCTCAAATGACTAATTCACCTTTTCACCTTTTGTCCTGTGTGTGTGGTTTCAGTGTATAATTAGTCTTTGTAGAACATCTGAGCATTGTGTTGATGTATACTGTACATTAGAGTGTACACACTGCATACATGTGTTTGTTTATGACTGAGTTTGTCTGGCTATGCTCACATTGATGGGGAAGGCTATTTATATAACACCTTTCAAACATGGACATACTAATGATGCACATGAGGCAAAGAAAACGCTTCTCACTTCATTCCCACAACGATTTGTCATTAAACGTGGCCTTATTATGATTTTTGGGTGCCTCCTTTTCCTTAGGTATGCCAAATAGCATTCTGTGCATGTAAAATCTCTGCAAATTACAAAGCCCAAAGTCCACAACACAGGGAGTATCTCCCTCACAGAAACCACTGCTCCTGGCCTGCCTGAAATGCCTCGTTTGTAATCCAGCCTTTTCTTCTGATACTTGGTTGCGTCACTATGTAACGGAGCACCACCTCCAGCCACTAGTCATAAAATTACGTGGACGCCACATTGACTGCTTGAGCCCGTTGCTATGATACACCGACACTGCCGCCATATTGGTCCCATAAAGAACAAATAAATACAAAAAAAGAAAAAAAGAACAAATACATGTAAATGGGGGACGTTACATTTTGCAACTGAATTTCAATGACTCATGTTATATTCAAGGGTTTATGATCTATGTGATCTATTTTTTTTTTTTTTTTGGCATTTTTGCCTTTATTTGATAGGACAGCCAGAGAGTAGACAGGAAAGGGGGCAGAGAGAGAGGGGACGATACGCAGCAAAGGGCCGAAGGCGGGAGTCGAACCAGCGGCCGCTGCAGAGGACTACAGCCTCCATACATGGGTCGGACGCTCTACCAACTGAGCTAAACAGTCCGCCCCTTTTTAGTGCTTTTTATCCAGAAAAAAATGCAGCTATTCTGTTTACATGGATTTGTTCACAGGCCTGTCAATACTGTATGTCAGTGACACTGATGAACGATCCAATGGCCAATGCTTCATATACATACAGTATATATGTCTATGCCTCCAGCATAGGAGACCCTCCTCCAGCTAGGTGATGGTCACGCTCGCTGAAACCTACTTAATCTATCTTGCTCTCTGCTATTCTTATTTTCCCGCTAAACCAGAATCTGGTAACAGGTTTACTGTATGCGGAAGGTTTGAGCAAAACAGGCCTGTTTTTCTTTGTTGGCTGCAAAAACCAACACAAAAGTCTTACTCCCACCATCTG
Organism: Lutjanus argentimaculatus; assembly: GCA_034769285.1. Taxonomy (NCBI): domain Eukaryota; kingdom Metazoa; phylum Chordata; class Actinopteri; order Lutjaniformes; family Lutjanidae; genus Lutjanus; species Lutjanus argentimaculatus. Next base: position 727,197 of record JAWZSL010000074.1, on the reverse strand, counting down.
AGGATGTCACGACCCAGTCAATTAACTTTATTCTTTTTTTAATATACTTTTTGGAGAAATGTTTAATTCAAGATACAAGATATTAACAATAATGATAACATGCTTTGTCATCTCAAGTTGCAACTATGTGCAAAAAGATAAATGATGCTGGAAGGTAACAAAAAAACGATCAGCAGCCAAAACGAATGGATCACGTTAAGAAAAAACAACAAGGAAAAATAAATAAATAAACAAACAAGCATAAAAAAACAAAACAGAAGGAGTGCATCATAGTGCATTCAAGCATAGATCAAACAGTCCAGAGTTCATACTAACTAAACAGAGCAGTAGTTGGGATACTGGAAACCGTTTTTTATGTTGCTTGTTGTGGAAGTTTATTCTGCAGTGTGCTAGTTTAGTTACATTAGCTTTGGTGTTATATGGATGCTTGTTGGTGTGGCATGCTGTAGGGTGTATCTATGCTTCTACCTTGGTGTGCATTTTGTTTGTATTTATTCTTTCGGTTTGTGTATGAATGAAAGCGTTAACATATGTCTAATTGTGTTGCATTTTGTTTTTTAGTATACTGTGTGTGTGTGTGTGTGCACGGCTGAGACTGTCATGGCCATCTGAACTCGAATTAACTTTTCAGCGTGGGTCTGACTCTGAGATACAGATGATGTAGTTCTCCGGCTATGCGGTGGTTTCTCCTTCAAATATACAGTGTATATTTACACGCCACACACACAAACACACGTCCAGAATGAATTTTGACCAAAGTCCTTGTGTGTCCTCACCAAAGGCAGCCCTGACCCTGAATCAGGAATGTAGTGGTTTAGACTGTGTCCACCCTGTATATGCTTGAGTGTGTGATTTTCTGGCTTGTGTATGTGTGAGTGATATACGTGGATCTGTAGTGGTAGTGTGTCAGCACATGACATCATAATGTGTAATGAGAGGAAGCTGCTTACTCTGCATGGGAATCAGATCCGATCTACTCCTGCAGGAAGATGCAGTATTAAGATAATATCTGCTTCTCTGTCACTATATTCCTTTAAGTTCATTATTTTATAATCAGTCATGGATCATCATTAACCGTCAAAGTATCCTGAACTACAAATCTCAAAGCTAAAATGTAATTAAAAATCAGATGACAGAAGGCAAATAAACGGGCTTCCTGAATACAATACAGAAGCAGATTTTAATGAACTGATCAGGCAAATGGTTTATAGTGTAAGATGTTTTACAGATTCTTCAGCAAAAGATGTGCATGTGGTGTGTGCTGCTGCAAAGTGAAAGCGTTTTTTTATGATTTTTTTTTTTTTTAACAGATCCATTATGATGCCCATAATGAGGTTAATTGTGTCAGAATAACGTGTTCCCATCTGTATTTATCATACAGTTTTGTAGTGGAAATAAAGGGGTTCCAATGTGGCCCACCAGATGACTTTGCAAAGTCATCTGGTGGGCCACATTGGACCCTCTTTATTTCTGCATTGGTGCAGAGAGGTAATTAATTCCCATTTTCCAATAAACTGCACTGTTATTCCTGATTTAAATAGTTTATAGCTGGTTTATATAGTTGAAACTGCACTTTTTTTCTCAAAACATCTAAGGCTGTTCATCATTTGTTCTGTAAACTCTAACCCCATGAATGCTTTCAGATTGTTTTGCTTCATTATACTAAAAATGGGGGGAAATTTTAAGGTATTGTTATTTAAAGGTTATTATGCAAAATGAGTCTGACGTCCCCAGTATGTACATATAATCACACTGGATGAGTGACATACATTACATGTTTTTAAATTTTGAAGAGTAAATATTGAAGGAATTAACTAGAATACCGACTTGTGGTTGTCTGCCAAGATCCTGTTACATCCATATCTGTCCAGGCTAACATTATGTGTGTAATGAAAACTTAGAAGGAATTTATTAAAAGCTGGTCTGTATTTTTTGTGAAACTAAAGTTATCACTATTTGACGTGTGATTCCACTGAATAATTTCCAGTGAGAAACATGCTGTCTTCATTAGAGACTATTTTTACAGAGGAGGATGGAGGACTGATAGAGAGCTGAACTTTATGAAATCACAGTGAAATTCGAAGGAATTCCCTGACGACATTCTTGAGATATTGCGTTCACAAGAATGGGACAGATGGACCGATGTACTGATGGACAACCCAACCTGGAAACCTAACCCCTCTGGCCATGGCTGTTGCCAGCTCAGTGGCATAAAAATATTGACCATTTAGCATGTAAATGCAGTGCCAAAGCAGTAAAAATGTATGATTCACCATGGTCATAACTCATGTCACAGCTCCATTCACTCTTTATTATGCTGCTCTGGTTCCAGACCTTGATGTCTCTTTAATATCTACAAGATATCTACTCCACTTCCATTAGCAGGTGGTCTTCAAAATGCATAAAAAAATCAAAATCCAGCCAAAGTTTTTACATTAACAATGAACAGAAGAAGAACAGTTACTTTTCACAACAAGGAGAGACAGAATGGGCAGACACTTGTTTATTCTGGATGTGCTTCAGTACTGAAGGGCTGACGATGAGTGACAGCGGCTAAAACACCAGGAAGGGAGGGGACCATGAATCAGAGGAGGTTTGGCCATGCTTATGATTCTGTGTGCATGTGTGTGTGTGTGTCAGCTACCAGCACATACCAGTGGTGCAGTGAGTGTACAAGGCCAGTCCGTCTCATGGTTGCCTTTTTTTAACCCACGTAGAAACACTTCAACTTTAGCCCTGATGTTCTACTTCAGTTTTTAGAGGGACCAAGGATAAAAAAGATGAAAAATGTTCCTGACCTTTTACAGGAATACTCTGAGATTTAGGGTTAGATAAGCTACGTCGTTATCTTGTCAAGTTCATCTAAGGTAGCAACTTGATTGGCTTCAGATTTGAAAATGTCTGACTATAGAAACAGAACCAGGATGAGAGTAGAAGACGTACTATCTTAAATGATAGAACGGCAAAAACAGCTGGATATGACAAGATTGATGTTTATATGAATAAGCACATCAGATGCAAAGACCAGTGCAAGGTAAATCCATTCAATACCAAGCTGTTACACCTGCAAAACAAGACAGTGTACGATTTATATATGCTTACATAGTTGTGGTGTACATATGCAAAATTCAAGGTTCACTATGTTTTCCATACAGAATGGGGGAAGAAATGCAGAAAACATTTCAACAGTGGCACTGGCCATGATTTTTTATTCAAAATCAAAACAAAAATAAAGAAAACAACACAAGAAAAAGAAATGATGCAAATGTAAGAAACGCTCCATCACAAGAATCTGACCTGTTGAAAATTCAACAACTGCAGCTAACTAATGCTACACACAACAGACTGACTAAAATGCATGCATGAAAACATATTGTAGCAGAGCTCAAGCACTTTGACCATAGGCTTAAATCCTGTATTCTCTACAACTAAGCATGGTCACATATCCACAGTATTAAACACTCTTACAACTAAATGATTCAGGACAAATACACATACATACACAACAACACTGTTTTGGCACAAGTGGAATCTCATAATACTGAAAGACCCGTTGGCTTAATTTCAGCAAAGCCTCATACCAAGCCTCAGTCTGTTCTTCTCATGTATTAGTGTTACATTTGAGATACAGAGCTACAGATCGTTTTTCTGCAATATTTGAAAATCCAAGTCATTTAACAACACTAACCCCTTGTCCTGATTACAAGCGAGTCAGACACGTTTTTAGACTTTGCAGTAAATTGTCAATCTGGCAGTAAATGTACAGTTAAGGTTACAGTGTGTCAGATAATAAACGTTTCAACTTCTCAACACCAAGAATAGTCTCATCTGTTGTCTCCCAAGTGCTGGAAAAGCGACTGGGTTAGAAATTAGAAATAAGTTAGAAATAAGCTAGGCTAATGTTAAGTTAATGCTAACACCAGTGTTGTACCTTTACAATGTCCAGCAAATCACAATCAATTCAATAATCCAACACCCAGTTTCTTGTGTACTTATTTATTCATTTTTCCATCTTGAAATAGTTGTTTTTGTTAGCATGTTGTGAAACACCTGCTGGCAATCCCAAGATGCCTTGAGTTAAGTCTATCAACCCATTAGAGGCTGTGTTCCTGACATGTCTGTGACAGCGCTGATCCTCAGGTGTATTAATAGATTGATGCACAGATTTCAACATGAGACTGACCCTTCAAAATCAAATTTGTGGTGATTACAGCAATGAGCTCAACTGGTACGCATCACATGACTGTGGTATTGTGGTTATCGTCACAGCCCTAGCTCTAATGTCAATACATAGGAGGCTCAAACTGGGGATGTGTCACAACTGAACAACTTGACTCATATCACTGCTGTATCACAGTAGGGAACTAAAACTACTTAGCTAATACAAGGGAACATTAGCAACATAGTTAAAAGAAATCAGTGTTTTCTGTTTGTATGAAAAGAGATACAAAGATCTCTGATGACGAACTCAGAGGAATTGTATAATCAAACATCCACCCTGATTTCCACAGAGGTCACTTGTCAGGAGAACATAAGTCGGTTGAAGTTAACAAACATGACGTATGGTGTTTTTTTTTGGTGAGGACGGTCTCCTTGATTTTGATACTGTGATGTCATTCCCCACATGCTAGCAGAGAATAGGTTTATGTATTTGTTTTTGACCACTCCCAAACATTTGTCGCTGACTCAAGGACCCACAAAGTAACCACATCATTTTTTTTTGTCTTGACTACGTGACACACTGACCCTGTGCACCACATGTGCCCATGTCCTCCAACGCAGTGACCACAGAAGGCTTCCTCTTGACCCTGTTTTGGAAAAATCTGACAATTTCGTCATGTTCCCTGTCGGGAAAGAGCTTGTCGTGTTGACAGAGGGAATTCCAGAAACTCAGAATTCAAGAATTGGTATTTGATTTTAACAGGGGTCTAGTGGTGAAAGTTGGGAACGCCATGTATTATTTTTCCAGGACTGATTTCCATGAATGTCGCTAATGATGTCTGTGGTCTGTCTGGCCTGCTGATGGTCAGGGGTTAAGGGAGGAGAGGGAGGGATGGGAGGATGGAGGCAAAATGAGGGGACAACAGCAAGGAGGGAGTATGGAAAGAAAGTGAACGAGCAAAGACAAGTGAGGAAAAGAAAAAATAGAAGAAAAATAGCAGAAGATCAAGATAGAAGGAAGAAGTTTTAGGAAGAAAGGGTTATGGAATGAGATAAGAAAATGACTGAAATGGCAAGAGTAGGACAGATGTATAGAAAGAGGGATTAGAGAAAAGATTAAGGGATGACAGAAGGGCACGGGAGAAAAAGAGGGCCGAAAAGAGTAATAGAGCTCAACAGTGAGGTTGCAGAATTGAAAATCTCATCCATATTTTGAATTAGGGTTGCACAATTGTTTGAAATATTATCAAAACTGCAATATGGCCGTGTACTGCAAAAAATCGTGACGCAAAAAAAAAAAAAAAAAAAAAAAAAAAAGAAATTGGAAAATTGAAATAAGGCAAAGGTACAAGACTGTACATAATTATTTTAAGAGTAGAGAAGCTACCCATCTGACAATCTATTGCAAATGATATGCAAATGATTTTAAATTTAACAGTTAAGCTTTTGTCATTATTATAGTGTTTATACTGTTAATACAAGTGTTGCAATATTTTGTAGTTTGTGTTGTGCGTTTATATTCGCTGCAGCATTCTGACTATCATCATTAGTACAATTCATGTTAGCATTTGCGTTAACATTTCCATGGTAACACTGAACTCCGCCAATCACAGACCTCGCTGTTACACCTTAGGATCATGGGTAGTGTGGTACATCTCCATGACATTGCAAATAAAACATGTTTTCTTAAAACAAGGTTGATATTATACAGACATGTGTTGTCTACTGGAGCATATGCCATTGTTTGACAATGTCAAAGCTCCTGGCTCAATCCTCTATGCAGAATAAATCACTTCCAAAACCTAAATATTGAGCTGTCTAGGTAGGTGCAAAGGAAAGACAGAGGAGAGAGGATAGATGAAAGTTACATTTTTTTACAGAAATAAAAAGGAGGAAACAAAGTGCAGAAAGAAAATCATACAGGCCTAAAAGTAAAAGGAAGAAAAGATGGAGTGAATCACAGAGAAGAGTGAAGAGAAAGGAAGGAAAGGAGGGAAAGAGATTTATAGATGATAGATGGTGAGGAGGGAGGTGGGGTTCCCTAACTCCACATCCAAATCATAGCCGCAGACACATGAATTCGGCCAAAACCTAAAGGCATCTGAAGTGCTGTTATATAGTTCATAACAACTGCTTCTATCATTATTAATAATATGAAACCACATATTGGAATATGTTTTTCTGCCTTTTTACCAACCTGACAATTGGTTATAGTCCACACAGACCAATAAAACCCAGCAAACTAGCTTGCACTTATTAAACGAGCACATGTACTCCGTGTACTGCAGTGGCCCAGCAATATGATTATGCACTTTAACAACCTGACAAATGAATAATATTCCATACAGGCTAATAAAAGATACTGCTCTCCTCGAAAAGGGGCAATCAATAACAAATAATAAATGTCAACAACTGTAATGAACATCACCATGCAGTCTGCAAAGTTGAGGACTTTCCACTTTGCTCTTGTAGGAAGCAAAACTACACATCTGAGGGAGTTATTTTTTCTCAGATAGAAAGAAAAAAGGGATTTTCACATTGACATATAACTGGGGCCGGCGCGCCACCAGTTTGGAGAAGCAGTCGGAGCGCTGTTGTAGGAAGGTAAGCAATGTACTGTCAGCAGCGTATTTTAGCCATCTAAAAAAGTCAACATCAGTTTAAGTGTACACTATATTTAGAACATTTTCACCACATTACAGCTGCCAGACAGCATTTTCCGATGGGAAACCATCGTTATACAAGCCAAATATCGCTCTCTCCAAACCAACCCCTGGAAAAAAAGTAATTTTAGCTCACAGAACACAGGAATGGCTCGTCTACCGCTGCCTCGATCTTTGTGTTATTGTGTGACTTTGGTGAGTTCGAACTAACCTTTTAAAACACAGAAGTCACACAATAACGAAGCTCGAGGCAGTGATAGACCAACAACTCCCATGATCTGTGAGGTACAATTGCTGTTTTTGCCAATGGAGTTTGGTGGCTTATATAACAATGATTGTCACATCAACATTATTTTTATTTATGGCCTACTGTAAAAGGGCTCTAAGAAGGTTTTAAGGACTTAAATATCATATACACTCAAACTCTGGGTATCAGTACTCCACACCTTTATGGTATCTACCAAAATAACCTGGTAAACGTGTAGTATTGAAACTTCTCCAGTGAACTGATCCTGCATTTGATCATTGATGTATCCAGATCTAGAAAAAAATAGATTTGTAATATTTGCATGTTTTGCTCTTTGATGTAAAGCAGCAACATGTAACACATGACCACCTGTCTGAAATAGCTCCAAATACAAAGGAGGCAGTGTACAACTGCTAACTGCTGCTCGCAATACTCTCTGCTATAATTATCTTTGGCGGTAGCTAGCTCACTAGCTGTTGCTAGCAATGTTAGCTATGCAGCTAGAGATTATGCCAGACCTTCACTTTGGTGCATTGTGGAGCTCGCAAATACAAAGATTGTGAGCTTCAGCCCTTGGTTATCGATGATGTGGCTGTGGAAATGGTACAGAACTTCAAAAACCTGGGGACCACCATTTCATCTTCTCTTAAATGGTCTGTCAATATTAGTCATATTGTGCAGAAAACCCATCAGCGATTGTTCTTTCTGCGGCAGCTCAGGAGATTTAAGAATCAAAGGCTGGAATGCTTCACTTTTACAGAGCTGTGATAGAGAGTGTTCTCACATTCTCTATCACAGTGTGGTATGGTAACTGTTCAGCTGTTGATAGGAAGGAACTTAACAGAGTGGTGAAAATGGCATCAAAAATCATTGGCCAGGATTTGCCAAGCATTTGTAACATTTATAGCACTCGTGAGTGGTTGTCTGTCTCTATGTGTCAGCCCTGCGATGAACTGGCGACTTGTCCAGGGTGTACCCCGCCTCTCGCCCAATGTCAGCTGGGATAGGCTCCAGCCCCCCGCGACCCTCACGGATAAGCGGTTACAGAAAATGGATGGATAACACTCGTATGCTTAAGATGGGTCTGAAAATTATCAGTGACCCCCTCTCACCCTGCCAATCCACTCTTTGTTCATCTTCCCTCAGGAAAGCGATTACATAGTATTAAGAGCAGTACCACTCGATTCTATAACAGCACATATCCTGAGGCAGTGAGAGCCCTAAACTCCTCACCTTCATGTATTCTATTTAACTGTGCTAACTGAGGGACACCCTATTTAATTGTGTCCCCTAGTGGGTTTTATTGACTGGGCATTTGAGCTATATTTACTCTGATAGAGTATATCTGCTTTTTTGAGTACATTTGATAGTTTTTATTCACTCTGATAGAGTATTTTAGGCTACATATTCATCTATATTGATGATTGACTTTTTTGAATATTTCCATGTGTATATGTATTTGTTTTGTTTCTTGTTATATCTTTGTATGGTTGTCTGAGCACACACCAAGAAAAATTCAATCAATTTTATTGAGATGGTAATAAATTATTGAAATCTTGAATCTTGAACAGAAAGAGGCTCAGCAGCTTCTCAGTGAACACAGCTGGATCACAATTGAACACAGCCTCCAAGGCAAATGGGGGACAGCTTGAAGTCAGGGAATACTGTACTGAGGTGATTTACAGCAGCTCCACCAGGACTGTGACTCAGGAGTGATGAAGACAGCAGGAGAGGCATGAAGTGGAGAGGAGTGAGAGTGAGGTCGGGCATTAGTGAGGCAGCAGGGAGCCAGCACATCTAATGCAGTGTATCAAGGACTGACTTTCAACCAAAGCTGGTGAAAAAAAAATTAAATCACAAATTGTACGGTTTATTACAGGCAACAGGTGTAAAAATCGTTCCTTTCTTGACATTATTCCCACGCAGTCCTACAGTATTTACCTTCCAAAAACTCCAAAACCTTTAGAGTTTTGATTTCATGAGTGAGTGGCCACCAATACATCCACTGCATCTTTTATGGTTTTATTAGCTATATAATTTATTGTGTTGAGGAGGAAACCGAGATACAGTCAGTTAACTCTTCCTTAAACCATAAATAATGTCTACTTTTACTTTTCAACATGTTTTATGTTTTGATTAACTGGAACCTAACTATGGTGGGGGGTTTTTTAGCTACAGAAACTTTGTGTTGAGGACTAAGAAAATGATATAATTTTAGCTTACTTTTCCTTAAACCTCACAATGTCTCATTTTCATATGTAACTTTGGTGTTGCTAGGCTAGCTGATCCCCCTACTTCCAATTCTCAATCTCAACTTGCAATCTCCTGCACATCTCTTTAGGGTTTTTTAGCTACTACAGTTTGCTTGCAAATTTATGTTGAAGATTTAGAAAACAAGATAATGTTGGCTTACTCTTAAACCTCACAGTGTCTAATTTTTATTCGTTTGGGTTGCTCGAATGTAGCTTTGGTGGTCCTAGGCTAGCTGATTCCCCCTGCTTTCCGTTCTTGTGCTAAATGAGCCAGAGAGATTAACTTCATAGAGACTCTGTCATGTAGCAAGACACAAATAATCACATTTCATAAAATAATTCTTGCTTTGATCCAGGGCTGTCATACTACAAATCTCCTGTAACTCAGTCATTTCAGTTGCTGAGCAGCTCATAAAACATATAAAGAATGTCGGAAATACAAACACACCAGATGGTAGCCAGTCTTCTTTTTGACTTACAGTACAAGGCGATAAAAAAAATGTCAAGTAACAGATAACCCAGGAAAGGTCTCCTCCATTAAAGGTCTCATATTATGCCCCTTTCTGATAAGTTTTTATATGTCTCAGAGGTCCTCAAAACATGCTTTTGAAGTTTTTTTCATAAAACCACTCAGATCATACAGATCAGCAGGCCTCTAAATCCCTCTATTTCAGCCTCTCTAGAAACGAGCTGTTTCTGTGCCTGTAGCTTTAAATGCAAATGAGCTGTGACTAGTCGCGCCCAGTCGCGCCCTCTCGGGAAGTGGGCCTGGCTTGAATCAGCCGGTCCCACGCTGCTATGTTTACGTTGAACAGTTACTTGGATATGGCCGCTGTTAGACGCGCGTTAGTTCAACCCTTTGATTTTGATCCAGAATGTGACACAGACAGAAGCTCCTGCAGAAGTTGAAACACTGCGGATGCAGCAGGACATTTCTGATGGTAAGTCAACAAACTTTGTGTCTTTTGGGATTTTACCGGTAGTCGATGTGTGTGTTTGTTACAGCGCTAAAATGTAGCTCGGTAGCTAATGCTAACTGTAAACTCACTCCACTTGTTCGTTATTGAGGGAAATTTTTGCGAATAAGTGACATTATAATTTGTGAATATAGTTAACCGTCATGTCTCCGGGTGAGACATGTTAGTACTCTGTGGACAAAAGCGCTATGTGTGTCACACAAACATATAAAACCGTTTCTGATTCTGATTTTGATGATTGCTGGCAATAAATTATCTTCTTGTTTTGTAATATTTCTAGCAGAGATGCCTGTCAAACAGCGTCCTCTATGTCCCGTTCTTTTTTGACATAATACTGACATTGTTTTGGTATACAGAAAATTTGTCAGTCTGTCAATGTCATCATTTATTATCATTTTATCATCAGTTTTTTATATTATGCATTTGAAATTTAGCAAGGTTTACTGCTCATCCATCACAGCTTGTCTAATGTCTGTCAGGTTTTGAATTTCATAAACGTAATATTTTGTTGAAATGTTTACATTTTTGGATAGGTGCTCATGTGAAAACTGCAACGATGCCTACAGAAAATGAAAATATATGCTGCAAGGAGATACACAGGTAATATTTTTTTTAGCTAAACTAATTCATTGCATACTCATCACTAATTTCTGTATGACACACCTTAGAATACACTCTTGACGTGATGTAAAAATATTTTAAAATCAATATTTTGTGTCAAATTATTTATTTTGGAGATTCACTAAACTGGGAGTCCTCATTAATATACAGTGAGCAGGTTAATAATGTGAAATAACCCTCTTCTGGATGAATTAAAACCCCATCATGCATCATCCTGTCAGGGTTTAGACATGCTCACTGTATATTATCCCATACTTGTCTGACTAGGCTATTTCTTATGTTTACCCATTACATTTGTTAGATTCATGATCCCTACTTTTGTGTCTATATTAGGTTACAAGACGGATGCAGGAGGTTGAGGAAGATTTATCTTGTATGGTTGACCATCCTGGATTGGACCCTGTCTGCCTCAATGTGTTCTCCCTGCAGAACGCTTTCAACATTTAACCGAGCTGACTATGGTCCTCTACAGCTCAGAGGAATAGAACAGTAGGTGCTTTTTTAAATCCTAATAATTTCAATATATGAGTTTACATATAACCATATTGTAACCATTGTATTTATGAAAATAAATATTAAAGACTCTATGCAGTTTGCTTCACAATCATTCAGGGTTCATAACATTACAGTGATCACAAAAACACTGAAGAAACACACCCAAAATAAACATATACCGTGCATATTTAACATGACTTCACACGGGACAATTTTTACAGATAAAGCATTTATTGATTATCACATATATATCACAACATGTGATAACATTTTAAATGATGGACCATCATCCATGACAGAAAAAAATAAAGGATTCACTGAATCCATATGAATAAAGTCTGAGACACCACTAAAGTTCGATATTTGCAATGCCAGGCTGTTGACTGAACATCTTTTCCAATTGTTTTAGTCGTTACAGGTATCTGGCGTATCGGAGCTTTGTTAGCTGGTGCTGGGGCTTTCTTGGACGGAGAATAAGAGTCGTCATTCCTGCCTGCGTGGTGATGCGGATTCGCTCAGAGTTTCCTGACGCCCAGGGCCGCTATGTCGGATTTAGACCTCCCCTTGGTTGAAACGTGAGACGTAGCTGGCGATGACCTCCTCTTTGTCTGGACGATCAAACTGTGCACACAGGTCCTCTGGAATGGGGATCTTCAGTACCTCTTCCGTGTATGGTGCAGGGTCCAGAAAGACTTTTCCGAAGATGAGGTCCATCAAGTCAGCCACATATCCTGTCCAATATTTCAAAAAGATTTTGGTTTAGGTTTTTAAATTTGTGTGCTTTTGAAGAAAATCAGAGAAGACTCCGTCTCGCTTTCTGTTGATTTATTAAATAGCCGACATTTGCCTGATGAAGGTCATCCAGACCGAAATGTCAGATATTTACTAAATCAACAGAAAGCGAAAACAGTGTGTGGGAGTCTTCCTCTGACACATCTGTCATACATTCAGGTGTGCAGAGACCTTTTTTGATATGTGTGCATTTTGTTTGTTTGCATATTTATGCACTTTTTCTATTTTATTTATATGACTGATTTTGTGAGTTCCAACAATTGTTACAGTGCAATAGTACATATAACATGTACATACAATTTTTGGGTAAAAATTAAAAGAACATAATACTTACGGAATGTTGGCTCTGTCTTCACTGGTTTTGCTGTGCATGTACCCCTCATAGCCTTAGGGAAGTTCACTTTGAACAGTGGGTCTCCGCCAGATGTTGTGGCTTGTGGACGGTTACCGTTTTCATTGTAATACATTGCAGCAAGGTAGAGTCTGGAAGTACAGAACACAGAAAATCAAACATGTAAATAATGACAAAAACTGTACACATTTTCACAAGTTTTAAGTAACCACAGTTTAATGTACCTGCATAGCATTCCAAGAAATGGAAACACAACATTCTTTGGGGCAAACCGAAGGATGACACTGTGGAAAGCCTCCACAGATGAAGTCTGATGGTGGGGGCTCAGTTTTGCAACATCCTTCAGAGTCCTCTTGTTGGTCAGCACCTTCTCCAGCTTATAGAAAGCAGGAGTTGCTAAAAAGGATAAAAATGATTATTTTACAATATAAAACAGTATTAATTACTGATGACAGTATGTGTGATGAATTCATAAACCAAATTAATGGATGTGAAGGTTCTCAGTCATCCAGGTCATGGTATTTGTAGCAAGGTTTGTTGTAGGCAACTGGACTTGATGGCAGGGACCTTAACGACTCACATTCATGTGAATGAGAGTTCATGTGAATGTGAGTCGTTAAGGTCCCTGCCATCAAGGTCCATGGTGGACCTTAACGACTCACATTCACGTGAATGAGAGTTCACGTGAATGTGAGTCGTTGAGGTCCCTGCCACCATGGAGTCGACTCTCATTCACACCTCCCCCCAGGTGAAACCCAAGGTCCACACAATGGAAGGGTGGGCACTTGAGACACATGCACCTCTAGGTGTTAACGACCACACACATACCTGAACTCCCAAACCAGTCATTCAGAACTGAAGAAGATTCTTGAATGAGAGGCAAAACATCTTCAAGAACTCTATCAAGTCTAGTTGCCTACGACAAACCTTGCTACTAATTAATGGAGTGATTTGTGTGATTATCTTTACAGAATAATTCTGATCACTACTTTTAAAAAGATGAATTATGATAAGGTTTTGGACTGTATATGAGCAACACACCTGCTGTCAGCCATTTATTTTTGTCTCTTGTCTGGCGTAGTCTGTGTGTGCACTTGGGGAAAAGAGGGTCTTCATGCGTGTGGATGTCCTGTACATGGTTCAAGATGGAGGTCCATTTCGCCACTCTCTCTGGCCAGAGGTTGATGACGCTGCAGTCCAGTAGATGTGGTTTTTGATGCTCCGCATCCACTTCTGCAACTTCTCACAGTCCTTCATCTTGCTGATCTTCTCAGCTTTTTAGAAATTCCTACAATTCACAAGAAAGACATTTCTTTTCAGTAAAACAGTCCAAATGAAAGATAAATTGAGTGATATATGGCAGTGCAGTATTTTTAAATCAACAAGTATTAGTTTTCAGTTGTCTCATAGCATTACGCTACAACAACACCAAGCATCTATCATATGCTACTGAGACAATATATACAATCATACACTGTAGTGTGCCTATTAAAATCTGTAGTAACAGCTACTATGTGTGTGGCTTGGCCACTGCTACAATGTGTTTTTTGTAAGTAAAAACTTATCACCCATGCACGCAAAGAGTTTTGATCATGTGTTCTGTGTTGGCACATGAAAATAAAGAAATATACCTTTCTCCATGTGCCAGACATCATAGTAATGGGTGATGTTGGCCTCCCTCAAGAATTTCTGGATTTGTGGATGACGGTCTGTGATGATGCAATCCAGCGTCACACCACATGCATCCAACAATGCCAGGCTCCTCTTGAGACCCTCTTTCTCCATGTGGTAGCTCCACACAACCTCATTGCTCTGTTCCCAACAAATATTGAGATACAGATTATTAGAAAATGTTAAATTGAAAAATATTTTCCAAAATAAAATGTAGAACACATATTACTATTTGATTTCATTCCGCTCACCTGAACCATCACCTGAACTATATATGTTCGGATTTTATGGGTGGGTCTGGATGATTCAATTCTATTAAAAAAAACATAGAGCAACATGTTATAAGTCATTATATGGTTTGAGCTCTTTTATAATTTAAGATGCACTTGAACTTTTCCAAAGTGATTCATTATATTTAGCCAGCACTCCCTAATATAAATCGAATAGACTAAATAACATAAAACCTGTCAATACAATGCTTTTCAATTCAACAATGCAGCTAGAGCACAAACTATGGAGCATGAAACTCCTCCAAAAATGTCACAGTTCAATCACCACCTGTTTAAACAGTCTCAACAATAACTGAGTATAATAACCTCAGTGGACACAGACTTTTTTGCAGGACTGTTGAATACTACATTAATCTGAGCAAATACATTGTCAACTACACAACAACATCTAGAGGCACATTAGAATAACTCACGAGATGTCTGGTGATTCTGCTGCCGTGACCGAGTCTGTGGGGTCGTACGTGTCATCTAACCCTTCTGACGCCACCATTGAAGAGCTGCCCTCTAAAGGATCCTCTCCTCCTCCTCCAGGTCCAGATGAGGTCTCTTAGGCGGCCTTTTTATTGGTGTAGATGTCAGGAAGGGTAGGGGAGCTGCAAAGGGCACGGTGGAGGTACCAACACCAAAGTCCTGGCATGACACAGTTGCCTGGACACCTGTAATACAATGGCAATTGTGATATGTCATTATAAGAATAACTACAAAAACTACCACAAGCAATGGCTAATTGTTAAACTTTATCCAAAGTAATTGTATTACAACAGGCTACAAACCTTCACTCTGAAGTGAGGCTGAAGAGTCTTCATAGACAGCTGTGCGGCTACACTGTGCTTCTTTGGTGGCTCAGTCTGGCAAGCGACATCCTTGTTGAAAGTGGTGCAGCTGATGTGCTTGCCTAGTTCTTGCAAAGGTTGCACATAGTACCAAAATTATTATTTTTTTAATAATGCATGTATTCAATAGTTCATCTCGTCACTGTTAGTTAATTTGAGGCTCGTTTTCCTGACCCTCACGGATAACGGTTAAGAAATGATGGATACACTCGTATGCTTAGATGGGTCTGAGAATATCAGACCCCCTCTCACCACTGTCAATCACTCTTTGTTCATCTATCCCTCAGGAAAGCGATTACATAGATAAAGCAGTACACTCGATTCTATAACAGGCATATCGTAGGCATGTAACCCTAAACTCCTCACTTGTAATTCTTTTAACTGTGCTAACTGATGGGACACCCTGTTACTATATTGTGATACCCTAGTGGTTTTATTGACTCGGGCGCATATGAGCTATATTTACCTAGAAAGTATACTGCTTTTTAGTACATTGATGTTTTTATTCACTCTGAAGAGTATTTAGGCTACATATTCATCAATATTGATGATTGACTTTTGCAATATTTCCTGGTATATTATCTTGTTTTGATTTCTCGTTATATCTTTGTATGGTTGTCTGAGCACAACCACAAATTTCCAATCATTATGAGAGGTATAAATTATTGAATCATGAATCTTGAACAGAAAGAGGTAGCAGCTTTCAGTGAAACACAACTGGTCAGCAATTGTAACACAGCCTCAAAGGACATAATGGGACAGCTTGAAGTCAGGAATACTGTACTGAGGTATTTACAGCAGCTCCATACTCAGATGTGACTCCAGAGTGATAGACAAGCTGGATGCCCTAATTATGCGTGAGAGTGAGAGTAGAGTCGGGCATTAGTGAGGCAGCAGGGAGCCAGCACATCTATGCAGTGATCAGGACTGACTTTCACACCAAAGCTGTGAATAAAAAATAAATCACAAATTGTCGGTTTATTCAGGCAACAGGTGTAAAATCAGTTCCTATTCTGACATTATTCCCACGCAGTCTAGTATTTACCTTCAAATACTCCGAAACTTTTAGAGTTTTGATTTCATGGTGAGCAGCCACATACATCCATGCATCTTATGGTTTATTACGCTATAATTTATTGTGTTGAGGGAACGAGATACATCAGTACTCTTCCTTAAACCATAAATAATGATCACTTTACTTTACGATGTTTTATGGTTTGATTATGGAACCTAACTATGGTGGGGCTTTTTTAGCTAAGAACTGTGTGGATAAGAAAATGATATAATTTTGCTTACTTTTCCTTACAACCTCACAATGTCTCATTTCATATGTAACTTTGTGTTGCTGGCTGTGATCCCTACTTCAACATCTCAATCTCATTGCAATCCCTGCACATCTTTAGGGTTTTTTAGCTACTACAGTTTGCTTGCAATTATGTTGAGATTAGAAAACAAGATAATTGCTTATTTAAACCTCACAGTGTCTAATTTTTCGTTGGGTTGCATCGAGAGCTGGTGGCCTAGCTAGCGAATCCCTGCTTCCGTTTTGTGCTAAATGAGCCAGAGACGATTAACTTCATAAGACTCTGTCATGTAGCAAGACACAAATAATCACATTATAATAATTCTTGCTTGACCAGGGTGTCAACTACAAATCTCCTGTAACTCAGTCAATTCAGTGTGAGCAGCTCATAAACATATAAAATGTCGGAATACAAACACCCGATGGTAGCCAGTCATTCTTTTGGATTACAGTACCAGGGAAAAAAAAATGTCAATGTAACAATACCAGGAAAGGTCTCCTCATTAAAACCAATGCAAAGTTTTGTCCCTGCTCACCGATTCCAGCGCTGCACTCAGCTCTTTGCTGCAACTTGTTGGAAGACATAAAGGAGACTAGAATTTTTTCAGCTTTATTCAGAAAAATTGAAAAAAAGTTGCTTCCTATTCCTTCTCTTGCTTGAGATGGTTTTTGCCTTTTTCGAAAAAGATTTAATGTGCTCCAAATGTTTCACAAATAAGTTCTGACTTAGCGAACATTTAAGTCATATGACCGATCAGCTATTACTGCTCGGACAGTCTCGCATTGTTTTTTTACCGTTTGAGGTTTGGCTAGTGCTCTTTAATTACTTTATCCTGTTGCGCCCTCTTCTTAAGCAGTGGTATTATGGTTTTCCAATTGGAGAACTGGCACCACCCACTGCTTTTCTTGATGAACCAACTCCAACTGCAATAATATTGGATGGAAACATGGCTTATGACAGTCGTTCTGTAATGAATTTTATGAGGCACTTAGTGACTCAGAGACTGAAATGTGTGATAGTGAGAGTAAGACATTTCTGAAAGGCAGCTAGAATTACTCAGACGTCTTTGAAAACACGATTGTTGATGTGGACGAAGCCCAAGTAATTGCTTAAATTAAAAGTCTTTGATGGAAAACCTGAACCTCAAAGCAACGCTGTGCCATTTTCTTCTCTGTTTTTGTGTTTTTTTAAAGAACAGGTCCCTGGGAGATGTTGAAAAGATGCTGGACAGAGTCACTTCTCAGCCTGCATTGCTGTGCTCCCTGGAAGTGTTTATTATTTCATTGTCTTGCTGTTTAATCTACCAGTGAAATGAACAAGCCGTGACTCGGTCAAACACAAACATGAACATGTAAACTCCAGCTTAGTCACTCCGTCCACTATGCCTGATTTCATTTGGAGCTTGTGAACAAATGTGCGCACACTCTAGTGAGCAATGCTGTGGTCATTTGAACCACAGCTAAACATCCTGGTACCAGACCTCAGGTTTGTCTTGTTACCATGACAGCACAATTGTTACTCTGTCATGTCTATTATGGGATGGGAATGGGGTGAATCTGGGGTTAAACCACACGTTCCTGTGTGTGTATGTGTGTGTTTTACTTTAGTGACCATCCACCGCCTCTGTTACTTCTGTGTGTGTAGTCATTCACTGCTGCATATCTTGCGTGTTTTTCTGCGTGTGTGTGTGTGTGAGACACGCTGCAGATTACAGGTCTGCTATGGGCTGGCTGCAAGGCGCGGTGACTCGTCACTGTATAAACACAAAGTAAACAAAGACATCTGACTTTTGGCTGCCCTCTTTTGCAGTCATATTACAGTGTAATAGTGTCATTCATTCTGCTTTGGTCCAAGGAGGCAGCTCAAGGCTGAGAGGACTCCTGTACCTATTCAAACACATGTAGACAGCTTTTTAACCTGAATGACCATCAGTGTCACCTGCTATCAACAGCTAACTATGTAAGTCTGTATACAGGATCTATAGAGCACTTTTAGAGAAAATAGAAGAGACAAGAGTTTTTTTAAAAGAAACTCATTATATTACAAGATTACTTTCATTAAAAAGTAACATGTTACGTCACAGTGTTACCTACTGAGGGAAGTAACTTTTGCTTTACCAAAAATGAGAACCACTTTCCTGACAATCTGTCAGTGAATTGGGCAGAGGCATATTACACAGCTGCCTGTTGAATATTGGATTGAAGCTAGTTTTGATTATGGGAAATTTGTTTGATACATCCATCTTGAGACCCGACTTGAAATACTCACCATGGGCCATTGGCTGCATCTGTCCTCTGTCTCAAACGCAAAAAAAGTCACCCCTAGAGTCTTCTCTGGTGATGGTGGCAGAACTTCTTGCCGAGGTGGAAATATGGTAAACGGTATCAGTAATGGACAGCCTTTTTCGAAACGTAACTAAATAATGGAGTACTTCAATTGCAAACCTTACGTTGCTTATATAACAAAAATAATCGAAATACTCTCACACTAGTCTTAAATACGTGCACTTGTTTAAAGGTGTTTTAACGCAGAAATCTGAAATCCTGAGACACTAAAAAGCTGTGAAGCCAACTGAAATTGAACACTAATATGTCTCATTAACCATTAACAAGACAAAAGGTGTGTTCAGATAGAATATCAAGCGGATTGTCACCTCGTCACTCGCATAACTTTGACCACGCGACCGTTTGTACAGTCCATGTTAATTCGCCCTAACAGCCAATGTATCAACTGTACAAATGTTAGCTCCAGGTACCCCGTTCTTTCTGTTATTTTCCTCCAGTTTCTTGCCCTTTTCCTCTTTTCCCTGTATGTTTATAACGCAGATTTATAAAGTCTCAGGATGCGTGTCAATCCTTGTATCTTTCTGTTGACTTTGAATGAAATCATGCCACCTGCAAAATTTTGAAAAAGGGAAAACACCTGTTGGCTGTGCAGGAGATCTCCAAAGCCTAGGTGGTAGCATAACATGGACGGAGAATTTTTGCAAAACACTCCTTGAAGTAGATAAAACACGAATCTGGAATATCTATAATCCTTGATGGTAATGGCAAAAAAACACTGCAGACTTTATTGACCTTTGCTTGGCCTCTCTCTCAGGCAAGACATGACAGATAAGGAGACACCAACAGAGACAGAGGAAGCAGGGAAGGTCAGGAGTCTGCAGTGGGTGTTTAGAGTATAAGTGTACATCCCCTTGTGTTTGTGTGCAGCAGTGAAATGTTTAAAGAGGACGGAGACTGTTCCTTTCCAGTGACATCAGTGCAGAGGAAGAGGCTGCTATAATAGTCCCGTCGTGTCTTTAAACTCATATTATGTGCATGTGCTGGAATCCTAGCAGGTCAGCCAAAGGCTACAGGAGCACTTGTCCTCGTATCTTCTCTTCTGTCTCAGTCTTTTTTTTCAGGTATTTCATCCTCTCTTTTTTATCTTTTTTTCTTCCAGAAAAAGAGAGATAAACAGAGTGAGGAGAGGAGATGAAAGTATGAGAAAGGGGCCAACAGTGAGGAAGACAGATAGGAAATGAGAGAGGGAGAAGTACACAAGTCAGCGATACAGACGGTACAGTTGTGCCAAATATGTGATTGGTTGGGCCCGATAATGGGGTCCTATACGTTCCAGTAATTGATTGGCTGTCTGATCCCGTTCCAGTCGCTGATTGGCTGTGATGGTGGCGCAGTCCAACAGTAGTGTCATCCAGCGGGCAGGGAGAAGACTCCAAACTAGGAGGTGACCAGGGCACCGCAACATTTCAGGTCAAAGTATCATGTACTGTCCCATTGTTTACAGATGTTTAAGTAACTATTTCTTAAAGTTTAAGATGAGTGGCTGAAGTTTAAGGGGCGTGAGTACAGCGCACAATGACTGAACTTAAGCCAAACTGATTGGCAGTAAAAGTCAGTTGGCCTTTCAAACTTTTTAATAACTTGTTCATGAACCAGTGTTCGCCCACAGTTACATGTGTCTCTTCTCAGGGCAACTTTTATGATTAACTGTGGCAGATCCAAATAGCGTCCATACCAATAGATTCATGTGTCCCAGTCTAGGATCAAATTTCTTTTCTGTGCAACATTAGAAATATTTTTTAGAAAAACAACAACAACAACAAAAGTATTTTCTTGTGCCATTGTCTGTTTTTCCCTTCTCTGAAAAAAAAAAGAAACAAAAAAACTCTTTGTATTGACTGTGCGCACTTGCTGCTGAACCGTTTATCCAATGTCAGCCTACAAACTGTGCACCAAATGGAGCTGTGATGTGTACAAACACTAAAGTGCCCTAAACAGCCATTTGCATTTTGGTCTTAAGTGCAGCTCACATTGGCCATGTTGCATAACGGTGCTTCAGTTGATGCCCAGACCATACATACAGAAAAAGACATCAAGGTCTAGTGGCCATGATGTGCTCATCCAGGGATAAAATAAAATAATACTCCTGCCTCTGGATAGCTGACATGCGCTGATGCCAGGAAAGCAGCGCATCCTGATGTGCGTGAAGTTGCAGTGGTGGTGTGTGTTGCCTTTTGGCGTTTCTTGAAAGTGAACAGAAGAAGACAAAAAGAACTAAACTACTGTTCTGAAAAAACGTTCAGGCAGAGCTGAACTTGACCTGCATCTGGGCACGAGCACACATCCCAGTTTCCATCAAAAAAACAATTATAACTATTGGCGATATGGTCTTGTTAAAGTTTCTGAAATGAATTGATTTAGTATGGTAGCCACTGACCTGTAGGGCCCTGTACCTGTTGGGATCAGATGCTGAAGATCACGTCCACAGTTGGCCTTTTAACTCCATGTGTTTTTTTTTCTACAAGTTCTTACATCAGTTGCAGCCTCCAGTTTAAAGAGAAATCATATAAAACGATTTCCTGTGTTTCCCATTTCTCCAGAAGTGAATGCCCCATAGAGTGACTTCATCTTCTCTAGTTTCCAATTACGGTGACATTTTACAATGTTTGATTAGGTCAGTAAAGTTTGTTGTTGTTAGAGTTCTCAAGAGTTTTCCTTGGAAAATAAACTTACTCTTTAAGGATATGGACTTTGGGCTTCCCTGGAAGACAGTGGTGCTGGATAAAGAAAATTTCATTTACCCAGATGGTTACACTCAACATGGACAATACTGTGTTTTTATTACTTGTCTAAAAAAAAAAAAAAAACCAAAAAAAAAAAAAACCTTGTGACTAACTGTGTTATTCAAAGATGCATCACTTTTTCACCCCAGCAATGTAACACCTTTTCAACAATGTAATACAGCGTGGAATAGTGTCATATCCAGCAGTCTGACAGACGTATGGACTGACATAATCACTTTTTCATGACATTTATTGATATTTTACTTTAACAGGAATAATTTAAGCAACATAGATCTGCGATATTTGAAAGAACATTGGCCAATGTGTTAGAGTTAACAACTTCATAATGTTGTCAAATTTTGTACAAACATCCACTTGAGCACTTGAAGGGTTATTTGACTAGAGTTTGGTGGTCAAAGGTCATTGTGACTATGACAAAAATATCACACATAAAAGATAAAAGGATGAGGTGATGACATTTTGTATCCAAAAGGTGAATGAAAACTCCTCTGTACCCCTACGTCTCTGCAGACAGCATGTTTCCTACTGGAAATTATTCACTGGAATCATACAGGGCAGTATGGTGATCATCAACTCTGTCAAAAATACACTTAATACCTTAATACCTTCATAATCTCCAGTACAAATATTATATGAGTGGGACAGACATGGATGTAAACTGCAATTTGACTGGATGATGGAGGCATATGTCCGTGAGGCAGTAATTCTTGTTGTGTTTTGAGTTCATTTTATGCATTTGTCCACAGAAATACCAAAGCAGAGACACAGAAGAAAACAACAGATATTATGAGAAAATTGGAGCAGCATTCACCATTTGATGCTCTGATAAAATCCAGTCTAATCATTGCCAGACAATTCAGAGACATGCTGTAATGGCAGAAAGCAGACCATGTAGCATATTCTCTACTATCAGTCCTTTAAAGCTGCAGCCAAACTGGCAAACACGTTCGCCTTGGCAAACGGAAGCGAAGAGAATCCCAGAAATGTTGTTTTGAGGGGAGCAGCTTGGGATAAATGGTAAGTAGCTAAGCCCTGGTTAGGACTGGTTTGGCCCTGCGGTGGAAACCATGCTGCTGGGGAGCATCCAGAAGACACAGTAGGACATTGGCTTTAGTTGAGATGAAACTATTGGCAGGACAGAAGACGGCTATAAAGCACAGATATGAAGATGTCTCCATGTCTCTGATGATTCGTCCATCTGAGACAGAGGCCAAGCAAAGGTTAGAGTGACACATGCCATTAAAAAAAACTAAGTATGTACTTGTGTTTAGCATGATTTGTCACCTTTGGGCTTGTACTGTGGTTTGGGTTATTATTTTTATTGTTGACAAATATAAATTTAACATACTAATATTTTGGTACCTTTGAAAGTTCAGACCACTGGCTAAAGTTGAAAGGAAACTATTGGCAGGCTAATAGACAGCAATAAAAAACTCTCACTAATGATTTGTCCATCTGCCTAAAGAGGACATTCAGGGGTCAGTGCATGCTTGCTCAGTTCTGTTCTACTTTATTGAAAAGTTTGAAGACATAACCTGAGGAAACAGTTCATTTACTAAAGGCTCCATTAGAAGGTAGCACTTATAGACACCTTTTTATTTTACAGTGCTATCCATTACAGGCGACACAAGTTTATAAATTATTTTAATGTAGTTTGATATAACACAGCAGGGATATGTCCAATTAACATTTCACCTCTCTTGTTCCGGATTAAGTGTTAGGTAAGTCCTTCCAGAAATGTACTATGGTGTACAAATTGAATTTTTCAAAATTTCAACAAAAACCCAAACTTCATGAACAGAATATCAAATCAGTGTTAGCGTTTCTGCTATATTTAGAATATTTTCTTCACTTATTTTGCCATCAGACAGCCTCTTCTGATGGCAAAATGCTGTTATATAAGCCAAGCGCTCTCCAAACCAACTAAACTCTCGAGGCGAAATCAGTCATTTTACCTCGCAGACCATGAGAGTTGCTGGTCTACCGCTGCCTTGATCTGTTTGTTTGTGTTATTGGACGGTTCAGATTAACCAAAGTCACACAATAACACAAACAGATTGAGGCAGCAGCAACTCTTGTGTCGTAAAATTACTGATCGAGCTTTCTCGTCAGAAAAGGCTGCCTGACAGAAATGTATTATTTATCATTCTAAATATAGCAAACACCTAAATTGATATTAATTTTGAAACATCCGTATTTGAAACATCCATTCTGAGTAAAAGGAAAAGTGCAGGCAAAGATCGAGCTAAGTTAATCAAGCTCATCTAATAGGTTAGGGTATGAAAATGCAGCTAAGCAAACTTTCATTCAGGTGGCCATGTTTAATAGACTGGCTTTGTAATGTGTCTTTAAAAGTCATTGTGAGGAAAAACATGTCAGAAGAGAATCATGAAATGAAAAGATTGTTTTGCAGCATTTTCAGCTTTACTGGTTAATGTGAGCTAACTATACTGTCCTACAAAGCCTAACTGCAGGAACTAAGCAAAGGGTAAACTGAGAAAAATGGATGTTTTCTCTAAAACAAAACAAAATTGATGTGAAACTTTGTCACAAGATTAAACAGATATCAAGAAGTTCATTTTCATTTATAACTCAATTTCGAGTAAAAATATAGTTACTACACTTAGTCTCTGGACGTACTATGCTCCATTATAGACTGGAGAAAAGATAATTAAATTCACTGTGCACCTAAAGGGCTACCAGCAGCTATTGGCAACTTCTAGGGTTGAATGTTTTATTGCATGTTACTTGATCGATGAGTTAACACAACTTAAACATCAATATCACAAATCTGACTATTTCATTTGGCTCTCTTTCATGACAGACCCTTTACAGATGACTGGATCATCAAACTCTTTAAAAACATTTAGGAATTTCAGTGAGATAATGTGAACTGCAAATATTGTAGTTCCTCACATGACAAGTGTTGTTCCTGTGCGCTGCGGCTGCATTACACCTACTGCAGGTGATGCAGCAAAGACCATTTAGTTTTTTCAAAAAATGACGTACAAAACAGGGACTGGCACAAATAAAAGATTCAAAACCTTTTTCTCGTCAATATCAGACTATGAATCCCACATTATCAGTGGTCACTTGCTTGACGTAACCTTCTAAGATACCTTCTTAGATTGTTGTCTGATAAATGCCCTCTTGGTCAAAGCATCAGTTTTGATGGAAGACTACTGCAACCATGTATGTTATTTGCGGTTGCACCTCTGAGGCCGATTTTTCTCCGGTGTGGACAAAGATTTATATCAGTGCAGCCACAGCAGAAGCAAAACAGCTGCTCTCAGGCCAAATTTGGATGCGCAGCAATGCGATCACATAAAATCCAATCTGCAGGATCGGATCTAAAAAAACAGCAGAGAGATGCCAAGTGTAACCATAGCTCTTAATTATCCCTTTAGTTTGGAGGTCAGAAACTGACCAGGCTCCATTTGTCAAGATACACCATTAGTCAAAGGTTAGCTCAAGTTAGGCTGCAACAAGCTGAAATAACAGCTGGATACAGGCATACAGAGGTTACAGGCAGTGCAAATGACTGCAAACGGGGTGAATACACATACACACACAATAACAATAACTCCCCTATGACTTAACTGAGAGGTTAACACATGCTAGGATTCATTAGGGTTGAAATAACAGCCAGCACCGGGAACAAACAGCGTGAAGTTGGACAATGTTTAGATGGAGCTGATGTTGGCAGGCTGAGAGACAGCTATTAGATAGAAAATGAAGATGTTTCTCTCTGTTTCTCTTCTCAGTCACTTGGATTCTCCAGCTGAGTCAAAAGGACAGCCAAAGGTTACCAGATGCTACACTGATGCTAGCTAATTAGCTGATGCTAAGTTGAAGGGACTCAGCAGCCAGCTACTCCAACTGTGGCATGAATGGGTAACTTCTGGGTAACTTCTGGGTAACTGTAGAGCTGCTTTGATCTCCGTCACAAAATCTCCCAACAGCCTCAGCACAGTGCAAACGACTAAGAAAGTTCTCATTAGCCTCAATCATGGTTGAACAGATTTAAAAAACACTCCATAATTGCAACGAGAATTAAAAAAAAATGCATCTCTAGAGCTCCAGCAGGCAGTTCACTGAGGAGTGATGGTTCAAATCTGTAATTTAGTAAATGTAATTGTAGAATGCAGTTGTGATCAGCTCTGCCAGGTATCATTTAAAAAATTACTATACCAGTAATACCAGTTCCAGTTAGAGTACTTTGTTCGATTCCTTTTCTTTCGTTTTGGTGGCATCTCGGCACACTGACCTGCCAGCTCCATCAAATATACTGCGCTTGATTTCACCACCACAGACTGCATGTAGCTTCCAGCTGTAGCTGCGGTAGTGGGCCCAATCACACGCTTGATGAAATTAAAGAATGCTGCGAGCAAAACCACACAAATTGTCATTTTTTTTCTACATCTGGATACAAAAAGGATTAAACATGAGTATTGCTTGACTTGAGAGATTGCAACACTATTTATTTCAGTTGATACCTGAAAGTATTGAGTACCAATATCCAGCCCTAACTTTAAAGCGATATTCCACCTTTACATGATAACCCACTCAGCATGTACTCACCCCTATGCCGATGTGATGATGGGTGAAGATCTTCAGTTCACAAAACAATCCTGGAGTTTCAGCAGAAAACAGGGTTGCAGCCAAATCCAGTACAATTGCAGTGAATGGTGACCACGGTATAAAATGTTAAAAAAAAAAACACAAAACAAACAAAATGTCTCCATCCTGCTCGTGTGGTGTAATCCAAGTGTCTGCAAGCTGCGACATTAAAATTTAACCGCAAAAGACGCCATTTACGCCATGTTTTTAGCCGAAATGTCTAACCTTGAGCTAACCTTTGACTAATGGTGTATCTTGACAAATGGAGCCTGGTCAGTTTCTGACCTCCAAACTAAAGGGATAATTAAGAGCTATGGTTACACTTGGCATGGTTTGGCACTTGGTGTCAATCTTGCGATATTTTCACATGTGCGTCCATTAAGAGATATACACGCGAGATCTGTTGAGATCGACGCCATGTTTTACATCCAAACCGGCTACATGCTACAGTTGACATTTTGGCTAAAACATGGCTTAAATGGCGTCTTTTGCGGTTAAATTTTAATGTCGTGGCTCAGCGGACACTTGATTACACCACACAAGCAGGATGGGAGACATTTTTGTGTTTGTTTTGTGTTCTTTTTTTAACATTTTAAACTGGGTCACCATTCACTGCAACTGGATTTGGCTGCAACCCTGTTTTCTGCTGAAACTCCAGGATTGTTTAGTGAACTGAAGATCTTCACCCATCTTCACATCGGCATAGGGGTGAGTACATACTGAGTGGGTTATCATGTAAAGGTGGAATATCGCTTTAACTGGTTTTGACACTGTTACGCAGTTGCACTGTTGTTGTGCATATAGCACCTGTAGTTACTGGTAATAGAAACTAGCTGTTGAGAGCAATAAAAAAACTGTTCTGGGTTAAACAAAATGTATCTTACTCTTTTTTTAAAAAAAAAGGTCTTTCACTGTAGAGATCCTTTCCATAATGTTGTCAACAAAATCTGAGCCTATCAGTGGCAAAAAACAAGCACAAGCAAACAAGCAAGCGTCACCTGCCCTGTCTGCTCAGCGGTGTGCTCTTGTGAAGTAGCTGTTGCAGCAAGTCACCTGCACACCAGTTCTATCAGTCTTCTTTGCTTCCATCACAGCAGGTTTGTGATGAATTAGGTTTGTAAAGTTTACAGCCTGTCATGCTGCTGTCATTGCTCTGTGTCAATGATGCAGCTAAAAAGCAAGAGCTGAAACTTGTTTACCAGCCACTTCTTTCACCGTCTCTCACAAATTAATCACCAGTGGATGTTGTCATAGGGATTCTTTTAGTAAGTGTGTAGCTGATATAAAAATGTACTCGTGATTCCCCTTATTTATGATTCCTAACTGACAAGAACATTTTTGTAAGCTGCTATCCGATTTATCCCATATCTGTAAGGCACACTGACTGACAAAAAAAGCATTGCTCAACTGAGTCTACTTAGGAGTCTGATGATTCGAATCTTTCAACTTTCACACTGATTTAGATGGGTGATTAAACTGACTGGAAATATGTGTTAAATAGTGTTAACAATTGTCAAGTCTTGACATAGACAAGCCTAGTACATACAGTAGCATATCTAAGTACAGGAAACAGGAGAGGAGAAAGTTAACGGAAGTATCATGCTAGATCATCTGTTATTGAAGTACAAAGAGAAAAAGCGTGGGACGAAGGTGTGGGACTTACAATTAGTTTGTTTCTTTAGGCTTGACAATACTATTTTACAGTACCTATGCACACACATACACACAACACACACACACATACACACACAGCAAATAAAATGCAATTTGTTACAGTATTGTACACAACCTCTGCGATTCATCTCTCTCACACACTTTAATTTTCCGTTACTCTGTCTTCCTTTTTCCACATCCTTCTCTTTCTCTGTCACACACCACACACACACACACACACACAACACACACACACCCTCTTAACCTTTTATACACATTTAAATCACACACTTTTCATGTACAGACCATCCCTCCAAAACACACACCTGCACACACATACTTGACCTTTATCAAACACTATAACACATGTAGAGGACATTCATACGCACACACACACACACACATGCCTGGGGCAGAGGTACTTTTGGCCAACATCTCTATCACTGAGTTCAAGGAAAACACACACACACACACAAACAAAGCCAATCCCATGACAGCATAAGTACATACACACCCATGGAAGAACGTTGACAAACAACATGATTATAATGATGATGAGGTCTTTGTTCGTGAACTCTAAAGGACCTGTGGCTGGCTACTGTTACTGTAACACACACACATACACACAAAGATAAAAAGGTCCTCAATCACACTTCAACACACAAATCTGCAAATACACACTCTCTTAACCCATGCACACACACTCACACACGTGGCTGGCTTCTTCTGTTTCACTGAGGTGACTTTTGCCCAACATCTGTATCACTGAGCTCAAGGAAAACACACGCAGAGTTTATATTCGGTGCGGGCCAAGGATGCTGCATGCTTTTGGTCAGCACTGCTATTCAGCTGGCTATTCATAGAAGACCACAAATTTATCACTCAGCACCATGTATGTGTATGTGTGCATATGTGTGCATCAGCAAGAAACAGAAGAGTGTGTGTTCAACTGAGCATTATTCTACTGATTGAGGAAAGAACGGGAATAGAGAGATGAGGATGAGTGTGTGTGCCTGTGTGTGTGTTTACCCTGTAGTCTGTGTGTTTTCCAGTCTGTAATCATGATGTCAACCCAACCATCTGAACTTTAACAAATATCCCACACTGACAAACAGATCAGAGACGCACATTCCTATGGGACCTTGAATGCATCACAGTGACTATATGTTACACAAGGAAAAGTAGCAGGCGCTCGTGGACACATTCATACCTGTGGTTTTGGGATCTCTTCTGGCTGTGGTTCAACCGGTGAACTTCCACTGACCTGCAGCTTTGCCTTGGCAACTGAAATGTTGAAAAGTAATTATTTTTACTTGAGTAAGAAATGAAAAGCATACAATTCCTCTTGATTCATTGTTTTGAGATCTGTAAGTCAGAATCTATGGCCCCGACCATGTCTCTGAAATATTGTTCGTAAGTGTGTTTGCGGGTCTTGGGTGAATGAAATGAACTGGGTCCATCCCCCTCTTAAAATTTAACGAATAACCTATTGGTTATGACATTTTCTGAAAGTGTAACCTCAACATTTTGCTCTATTGGCCACACCACTGATTATTCATTTGTTTATTGACTTTGATCTTGCCCTGCAATGAAATGGCGACTTGTCCGGGGTGTACGCTGCCTCTCACCCAATGTCAGTTGGGATAGGCTCCAGACCCCTGGTGACCCATCAGGAAAAGTGGTTATGGACAATGGATGAAGGCTGGATGGATGGACTTGATTCAATCAATAATCTTGTTTTGATTTTTAAGAATCTTTGTTGAAACAGGAGCTTAATTATTTTACATGACACCCAGTAAAAAAAAAAAAAAAAAAAAAAAAACAACAAATCATAGAAATGAAAGTGTTTTCTGAACTCATGCCCCTATAGGCAGGATGGCATGATAACAAACAAATACATTACAAGTGAGGGGAAACAAGGCAGATTTAATTCCTCACTGGGCCCATGGATCTAATCACAATGTTTGGTTAGTATAGACACAAAAACAACCTGGTTAAGGTCTAGGAACAATCTTGAACATGGATTAAAGGAACCAAATTCAACTATCCATCGGACCTAGAGGTCTTTGAAGTTGTTGTTTTGGGGCCTTTGCTGAAACAGATGATGCAGTCATGTTTCTTGTGAGTGCAGTCTCAAAAACTGAGTTCCACACCATTAATGTTTGGCATCAAGGCCCAGCTAGCTTCACTCCCTGCAAAGATACCCCAAGCTCAGTCAGGAACTGTGCCATTGTTCTGATAGTTCAAAAAATGTCTCATTGGACTGAAATCCCATTTGTCTGACAGCCTATTGCCCTAAAGGCCCTGGTCTAAAAATAAACCCAATCCTAATGTCTGATAACTGATGGACATATTTGATTTTGTTGGAACAACAGTTTTTGATCAGTCTACATCTAAGACTTGGGTGACTGGTAAAACTCTCATGATTTTACTCTGTCATTCGATATTTTTCTACAACAGTAAAATTGTTTGAATTGCCGTTTGGTGTAAAACCACAATTTTAGCCTATTAAGGGCAAAAACCCTGCCGATTCAGCACCATGGACAGGGCCAGCAGTCACTGAAATAAACAGCAAGGAGCAATGGGCCTTCGGAGCAATGGGCGTGCTGGTTTATTGGGCTGTTGGACAAATAGGCTTTCAAGGATACATCTCTCCGACTATTGGGGTTTGGGAATAATGAGTCATTGGAACATTGGGCAATCCCAGCTCAGCACAACAGGGATTAGGGAGTGACAATAAAAACTTCCAACCAAGGGAACTGTACATATGCGTGTATAACATCATTGTTTATATAAAAATCATATGCAACATTCTAAAGAAACATCAACCCACTCCTTTATGTCAGAGGGTTCCTGCTTACATTAATGCATGAGACTACCTCTTATCTATATATAGAATGTTGAAACTAATTTGAGTATTGACATCAGAAATTTTGTTTCAAATTTTCTTTGACAAACTGTATCTAGTGTGCTGCTCATTAACATGTTTCTTTCATTGTTTTCTATTTAGCCCTTTTTTCTGTTGGGATGAGCAAGGTATACAAGAACAAAGTAGAGAATGTAGGATTCAAAAAGAAGGGAGACAGAATCAAAATGAAGAAAAAGAAAAAGGACATAGCTAATGAGAGGAAACCTGACTCCTGTGGGTTTGGGGATTTACTAATTAAGTTTCATAGTGGCGAGCTCAATCCCCTCGACGCCAATACAACCCTGCTCACCCTGAACATAAGCCAAAATGATGGAGGGAGGAAAGGAAGGATGAATCCTTATTAGCAAAGTGATATGTGACTTTTTTGCAATTTCTTTGAATTTTAAATGAATGTGCTCTTTGAGAATGCTGACAAGCTATTCTAGAAATTACACAATAAGCTTCAATAATCTTTTGGAAGTGGCTCATGAGCCTTTTGGCTTATGAAAGTTACTCATTTTCCCATTCAAATAAATAAATGACAATTTTTAAAGCTGGAGCCACGAAGGATCAGAACAGGAGTAAAGCTATCAGGGGACAGCAGAGATTTAATCAGGGTTGTTTGTGTCCGTACGTGCCCACGCTTCAACATTGTCCTCAAGAATGAAAATACTTCATGGCAAGCTGCCGTTTTATGGTTCAAGTCAAATAGCAAACAGATGAGATTAATAAAGATGATGAACAGCAGTCGTGCTGCGGACACACTGGAGGATTACTGAGCTGATTTACACCAGATTTGTCGTGGAAATCAAGAGGTAAGCCCCGATAGGTTGTTTGGTCAAGTCTTTTCTTTGTTCACTTGGTCCTTACTAACCTCTCTAGCTCATTTAGACCTGGTATTCAGATACCGTGTATCCAGATATTGCTTCACACCTGGCAAAATATGTCAGTCTCACATTTGATTATCTAAATCTGCTAAAGAGGAAAATATATGCTTAGTTATACAGCTGCAGCTTATTGCACCAGCTATGTGTGAGTAACTTAGCTTGAACATAGCTGAACATTTACACAATAAAACAAGTTACATTATAGCTACAACTTATAAAACTACACAAGAAATATCAAACTAGAAGAGGTCACTCAGTAGAGTGCAGATCCCCACAAAGCAACAGATGGTGAAGCACCTACTGCAATACCACCACAGCTTGCAGATACAACCAGCAGAGATTTGCAAAGCTCTGTCAACATTAACAGACTCCCTCACATACATTGTTCACAGCTGAAACAAGATTTCAAACTGAAGCAGTTGTTGATCACGTGGGACACCTAACGGCTGGTTGAGACGAGTGATAAGTCAGCTATCAGCTATTTTTATAGAGGTGTACAGAGGACTGATAGAGAGCTGAGCGTTATGATGTCACAGTGAAGATGACCTTTTGGATATAAAATGTCATTCTCTTATCATTTCATTTATTAGATATGGTGTAAAATCTTGTCATATTAGCGTATGGCTAAAAATGTGTTAAGCGTGGTCACTGTGACCTTGACCTCTGACCACCAAAATCAGTTCATGTTTGATTCCAAGCGAATGTTTGAACCAAGTTTGCAGAAATTCCCTTAAGTGTTCCTAAGATGTCGCCTTCACGAGAACGGGACAGACATGAGGTCACCACCAAAATCTAATTGCTTCATCTTTGAGTCCACGCTGTCATTTGTGTCAAATTGAGAAATTCCCAAGGTTTCTTGAGTTATCTGGTTAGACTTTAGGTCCTGTGCTGATGGCTGATGCTTATGTAGAGCCATAAAAAAAATGTTTTCAAAAATTGTGAATCACAGTGGTCCTTCGACATACAGTCGGATGTGCACAAAATAATTGGCTGCTCAGTCCAGTAGTGTTTGAATTTAGCCACAGACACGCTGCAGATTTGTTGATCACGCACACACATGCAAGCGTTCTCCATGATACCAGGAGGCTTATGTCTGGTGGAGATAACTATTGAAAAGCATCCTATCTATGGTGAGACAAATTTGCACATCTGTCACATTTTTTTGAATGTTGGCTCAATCATTTAGAATCATGTGACAGAAATTTAAGAATTTATTGCAAAGAGAATTATTAAATCCAGTTTATTGACTTGTCAGATATCCGGTGTGAGAACCGTGACTGCACAAGTCTATTCATCCTCCTGGAGCTGCAGAAAAGCGCGTTGTCTGCACTGATATTTGAAGTGATTTTAATCAGTTTTGAGTTTCTGTCCCTGTGCAAATACAGACTGGGGTGGAAAAATGACAACAAAAACCAGAGGAGGAAGGATGAGAGCTGCAAAACATATCAGAATGTACTCATGGCCCAGGAATGGATTTTTAGGAAAGGAAAGTCAGCCAATCAGCGTGCTTCAAATTATTTCTACCACTTTCTCTCCTTCCTTTCCCTGTCTGTGTCTCTATGCATTTATTTCTCTATCCACTTTTCCTTTCTATGTCTTTGTCTGTTATTCCTGTAGTCCTTTTCTGTATGTGTGGTGAGTGTGTGTGTGTGTGTGTTGTGTGTGTGGTGTGTGTCTGGTGTGTGTGCATGTCTGTGTCACACAGTGTAAGTGATACAGATAGAGCGACCGCAGCCTATGATAACAGGATTACTAGACAGCCGTGTTTAATTTGAGCTCAGGGCAAATACAGGCTGAATGTGTGTGTGCGATTGTGTGTGTTACTGTGTGTGTGTGTGTGTGTGTGTGTGTGTGTGTGGTGCGCGTGTGTGTGTCTCCTCTGTCTTTTTAGGTGGCCTCGATTCCAGTAAGTGCAGTGTCTGAATTGGCTTAGTACCCTGATTTACCTTCCTACGTGCATACACACTCACAGACACAGAGTCTGAGACGACACCACCCCTCATATTTGGATAATACCTCGATATCTTTGACCAGTTCACTTATTTTTAGAAGGGATCACATCCAAGGAACATTTTTCTTTTGTTTTAAGTTTCCCTTTTCTTTCTTACCCACACACACGTGTAGAGAGATCAGCCACGCTGTCCAAAAAGAAGATGAGGGGAGAAATTTATCCTGCTGTTGCTGCCAAACACTCGAAGTCATGCAAACATTGTTGGTCCTCAGATACACACACACACAGACATACACACACTTTCCCTCTGTGCTGTGGTTGGGATTCTCAAATTAGCTGGTCAGCAGTTGGTCGTATCCAGGGGGGTTGTCGGTTGGATTCCCGTAACTGAAGCAATTTGGTCCTACTTTTTTTTTCTTTTAATGCTATCTACATTCTTCAAATAACCATGACTCTTGAGATTCTTTCCTCTCATTGTTTCAGTCTCTCTGTCTCTCCACTTTCTCTTTGAATGTTTATATTTTGTTTTTCCATACAGTATCCCATGCAGTTTCATATTATCTGAGAAGCCATGAAGTTTTTATTTCTTATCCACATGCAGTTTTAGTCTTTCAAGTATTTCTTAGAAGCAGAGGTGCTTTGGAATATTTAAGTCTAAGTATGAAACTTACTGTCATGTATTTACATTTTGACCACATTGTCTAATATAGGCTCTTTAAAGCTAGTGAGCTTTGTTTTTGCAGTTTGCTCACAATTCTTGAACTTGATGCACTTGAAGATACCATGATTGATCATCTGTGGTACTAGCTTGGTAACTTTGCACTCTACGGATACCACAACAAACTGCATCTGCCCTCCAAACTTTTGGAGAATTCAAGGTAGCAAGAGCCAAAGAAGTGGTACAGTACAAGGACTTAAGTGATCCAAAGATGGCTGGAGCTGGGATAAAGTTGGGACTGGCAAAAAGTGGAGGGCAGAAGAAGCTGCTCAGGAAGCAAAGGCAAGGCTGCATCACAAAAGGCTGGTGGAAGTGGTCACATGAACCAGAGCAGGGCTAGGATCCTCTCCAACTCCTCAAATGGATACCATCAGAGAAAAGGAAAGAGGCCACTTAGTTCAGGAGGCGGCGAGAACCTGCAAGTCGATGAGAACGAAGCAACAGGATGCTTGGACAAGATGGGAGATTGCGGTTGAGAGGAAAGTGACCTGGGGTGAGCTTCTTTAAAGCCGAACCACAATGCATCCCATTTGTTATCCAGGCCACAATGTGCTCCCAGACCCTTTCAAATCTGCATGCATGGAGCAAAGCTGAGTCACCAGCATGCCCACATTGCTTCTAGCTAGGAACCCTGGAACACATCCTCAGCTGCTGCACAAGGGCACTTAAAGAGGGACGGTACCGATGGAGGCACGATCCAGTTCTGAAGACCATTACTGAAGTCATTAGCATAGGAGCTGGGTGGACGAAAATGCTCCTGACTCTCAAAACAGGCCATTGCCTTTGTCAGAGCCGGGGAGCCCCTGAAACCAGCCAAAAGAACATCTGCAGGCATTTTGACCTCTGCGAGGGACTGGCAGCTGTTGGTGGACCTCGAACACCAGCTGAAGTTACCCAACCATTTTGCAGCCACAGCCCTGTGAGACTACTGTACGTGGGGCTGGTCAGCCACTGTCAGTGGGCAGGATGGAGAGCGAGGTGTCCCCAGGTGGAGGTTGGTGTTGGGGAATTCGCAGCCTGTTATTTAGCCAGAATCTTCAGTCTTTTGGGCATCAAGGAAGAGAGGAAGAGGAGCC
The DNA here is from genome assembly GCA_034769285.1 of Lutjanus argentimaculatus. Taxonomy (NCBI): domain Eukaryota; kingdom Metazoa; phylum Chordata; class Actinopteri; order Lutjaniformes; family Lutjanidae; genus Lutjanus; species Lutjanus argentimaculatus. Next base: position 691,637 of record JAWZSL010000074.1, on the reverse strand, counting down.
ATTCACAATACCACGAATGTGGCAGAGAAGGCTTCAATATGGCTGTGGCTCAAAAGAGAACAGCCATGGAGTCACAAGTAGCTAGCTATCTGGACACAAGCTAGGTCTGAAAAGCCCCAGCTGGGTCACCTGGTGGAGGGTATATGATGTTGAAAGGCCCTAAACACCCAATGATTCCAGGAATATCTCACTGAATATGTATCCAGAAGCATCAGTAGATGTGTGTACACAGCAGTTTTGTTGCATGCTATTAATGTATTTTATCACGCTTTGTAGCACTCCTGTTATATTTCTTGTTGTTTGCTGTTATTTATTTTATTGGGCTACTCGTTACATGTAGGACCTACAAAGAACTGTATTAAAAATGGAACTTCTATGTCCAGAAGTAAGAAAACTGCAACATCACACTGACATTTGTAACAATATAAATTATAAAAACATTCAGACAAAAAGTTAAATCCAGATAGAAACTTGCTCAGCAGTATGTTGTGAAGTTAATTAAAAAAAAAAAAAAGTATTAATGCAATATTTCTGTCTTTAATGGCTTTTAATAAGTACTATTTAATTAGCTTCATCATCTTGACAGAATGAGTCAAGTTCAGACATGTCTGTAATAACAGAAGGACAGAGATGACTGATATATGGTGTAGAACCTTTTTAGACAGCAGAGATTACAGCTAAAAAGTTGGAGAAATGACAATTGAAGAGAGCATTGAGAGATCTTTTCAACATATGGGTGAACCTTTACAAAATGGTGTTATTTGAAAGCGTAGGTCAAGACAGAAAAGAAAAAAACGTGTAAATGTTCACTCAAAATCCAACCAGTATGAAAGAAACTATCACGCAAACAACAAAAAAATTACCCCAAGGCACATCCACATTTAAGATCACAAAACCTCTCATAGCAAGTTCAAGTACATACAAAGGTACAGATCCAGTAAAGTAGCAGCCATATAAAATTCCTGTTTCCAGCTATTATCCGGCCACTAGGAGCCCTGCACTCTCCTCCTGCAAACTATCAAGGTGTGTGTATATATGTATGTATGAAGAAAGAAACTGAATGAGACACCGAACTGATTTACAGGGACTGGTGGAACAGTGGTTTGACAGAAAACGGTGTTAGGGCTTCTTTAGGTTTTTACATTATCCTACATTATCCGAGTTAATAGTCTTGAGATAGACAGTGTTGTGCGCAAAACATCCTCATAGCTAAACAACAGAATGCGTTGCTTGCCAATGACTCCAAGTACAATTTGGCCAGTGTGGACCAGCTGCAACAGACTTATCGGACCTTAACTACATTACATAAGTCATGAAACATTACACATGTGGTTTATGTTGTATGTCAGGTTTAGGCAGTAAAACTGCTTGGGTAGATTTAGGAAAACATCATGATTGGGGTAAAATAAGTATGTTACACGTGACAGAAGTCATGTACATAACTTAATTTAAGTAACCTAAAACTTTAAATAACTTGGCGTTGACTGAAGCCCTAATCTCCTGGGTGGAAGTCCTGTGTTTGTTTGAGCCATTCAAGCGGCATCATCTGCTATCTACGTTTTCATAAACATGAGCAACCTCCGAGTTGCAATCTACACGCTGAAAACGGCAAATTAGCACCTGGGGCACTAAATGGCATGAACACAAACAAGCTAACAGCTGTTACCCTTTCTTTTGCAGTGATGTAGTCGTTATAACGCAAGGGCTTGCCACTCAACGTGCAAATGATCCACCAAAACAAGTTCCCCCTCAACACTATTTTGCAGCACCACCGTCTCTGCATCCTGGCCTTAGTATTGCCCAAGACATTTGTGATTGGTGTGAAGAAATGCAAACAAGGCAGAGCGTTGTTTTTGCCCTATAGCCGAATGTGTATGCATGGAGCCAGACCTTTTTCCAGTGCTGATCGCTGTGGGAAGAGGTCTGGCTATGCAACACTACCCTCTTTATATTTCTTCTGTCATAATTACTATGGCCACTAGGGGTTGCTGCCTAACAACAAATGTAAACATGGGTCGTAATAAGCTGCTTGCTGATTGTGGAGCTATATATTTTGTATATGATAAAGTCTTCCAAGAAAACCTCTAACTTTAGGCAATATAAGTTTACTGACTATAGCCTGCAGACTGAACAGCAGGATTCTCCACCCACTGAACTTTAATTTAACTTTAATCATTTTCACCTCCTAAGCAGCACTAAAACTAAAACTTACTTGTAATGTTTTGTACATTTTGTCTTTTCTTTCTCATTTTTGTGTTTACTGAGGTCACTAATGTCTATCTGAACTGTTTCAGTTTCTTTAGACTTATACTTCTACTTTTCTTTTTTCTTCCCTCTGCTTGTCTCTCTGTTCTTGCTTTCTGCTCTTTCATTCCTCTTTGAGTTACACAGCTTTTCGTCCTTACTAAGCAGTTCTCCAGAGGTTGTATTTTGTGTGTGTGTGTGTGTGTGTGTGTGTGTGTTTAGTGGTCCAAACCTCTCAGAAGGTGATGACAAGACCTCAAAACTCAGAGCTTTTCTTTCAGGCCAGAATTTCTCTCTTTTACTTTTATTACTTCTTTTTTTTTTCTTTCTGTCTCTCTCGTCTTCTTTCTCCTCCTCTCCCTCAGTCCAATCCAATTTAACATTTCAAAAGGTTCATTGGCATTAAAAAAAAAAACCTGAGTACTTTATGGTACCCATAAGACATCTGGTTGTAGAAACCTGCACAATTAAATAGTTATACTGTTATGTGGTGCATCATCTTAAAGAGTTCATAAGGTGAAAGCTTGAGGGAATATACCAGTATTTTTTTCAAGCTTATTCTCGTAATCATAGTCATTCTGACTGCAGGTCATTTAACTTTGCACTTGCTATCTCTGAGTCCGACAGAGAGTAAACTCAGTAATTAGCCCCTCGATTAAACAAGAAAGATTTAACTCTATATGTGACAAACTTGATTTACTGTTTGTTTTACTGTAAAATCAAATGGTAAACATGGCAAGTTTATTTGTCACATATAAAAGTATTTAAATATATATGGACTTCATTTACTGCCTCTGCAGTTGGTTTTGATTATTTTGTTAATAAGAAAAGAAAGGAGATGAAACATCACCTTGGAAACAGGTTGTTGATACAGACTATAGCCTATCAGACATCATAATAATTATGAGAGTAAGAAACTTTATTTATATACCACTCTTCTTAACAAGGTATAAGGTGCTAACTTGTGCCATTAAATAAAGTTAAAAAAATGGAAAGAGATGTTATTATTTGTATCTGTATCTGTTCAGTCAGCCCTGCGATGAACTGGCAACTTGTCCAGGGTGTACCCCGCCTCTTGCCCAATGTCAGCTGGGATAGGCTCCAGCCCCCCGCGACACTCACGGATAAGCGGTTACAGAAAATGAATGAATGAATGTATCTGTTCAGCCAACAAAATCTATTTTCTCAAATATTTTCTTAAACTCTTGTGTGTCTCTGTATCTGTATCTGGAAGAAGACCAGGAGTCGGCGTTGGTTTATTCCAGAAGTAATCGAGCAAATTTGTATTTTGTAACCTAATATTCATTGGCAATGAAATTATTGTTGCTACAAAGCAATGTGCCACAAAGGTGAAGGAATAATTGTGGTGCATTAATTGAAGTGACTGAGTAAGATGTAACCTTTTTTAACTACGCTGAGTTAATCATGGATCTGACTTTTTCTGAATAACAATGAGCAACTTCAGATGAAATAAATATCTGTTTCCATACGTTCCTGAATAACATATTCGGATTTGGTGCATGGATGCATTACTGATATTAATTCATGGCAACATTATGAAGAAAATGGAGCATAATCTTAAAATTCACTTCTTTTAAAGGACCAGTGTGTAAGCTTTACAAGCACGTAGTTGTGTGCCTGCACCACTAGAAAACATGAAAGGTCATTTTTAGAGCCAGTGTTCGGTTCAGCCATTCAGGGTTACCGGAGAAACATGGTGGTGCAACATGGCGGTCTCTGTGAAAGAAGACCCACTCCCTCTGTAGATATAAATGTCTCATTCTAAGGTTCCAAAAACACAACAATTCTTATTTTCAGGTGATTATACACAAATGAAAACATACTTATAAACATTATATTCCATTTCTGCCATATCCTGCCAATAGATTTCCAACAATTTTACACGTCTAACATAACTTTGAACTAAATAAAACATTTTCATACAGAACTGATCCTAAAATTTGCAAAGAACACACTGTGTGCACACACACACGTCCGTCTTTTCCAATGGTCCGTGACTTGTTGGAGACATAAAGAGATAATGAGCCATCAAATACTGTATATGATCCACTTTTCCAGAACGTTCTGTCTGACCACAGAAAACAGACCGTAGAGATTTACACACACATGAAACACACACACTTGCTCCATCCATAATCATCTCCCACTGTAACCCCATGTTGTGCTGTCTCATCTTTCTCTTCGTATGATTCGGAAAATCCATGCTGCTGTGAAGTGAGGCAGAACGGGGGAAGTTGGGAGGAGGAGAGAAAGATGGGAAAAGTAAAAATGGATAAGAAAGCAAAGAGTAGATGATGAGGTGAGGAGGGATGGAGAAACAAGGAAAGAAGAAGGAAAGAAGAAAAAAAGACACATGGATGGGAAGAACACCAGGGACTAGCAGAGACGATGTTGGTGAGGGATGGAAGAAGAACCTGATAGAATCATTTTGGTAGGGTGAAAAAAGAGAAGTTTGGATGAGCTAGTTGTTAGCCTGTGGCGCTAACAACAAAATGAATGTAATGGAATTAAACAGCTCAGCATCCAGAACTGGTAGACTGACTCCAGTTCAATTAAATCACACACACAGACGGTCTGTTCAGCGTCAAACTGCACACAAAAATCTTTTTACACTTCGGTGTTTTACATTTTTGTGTATGTGTGGCATCCGAAGACAGTTTGGCAAGTCAAGTCTTTGGAGGAGGACAAGGCCAAGTCCTGGGTCGCTGAGGGGACACGCACACGCACACACACTGAGAGGCTGAACATGAAACAGAGACAACACACTGGCCAATGCGCAAGAGTCAATATGTTTGAATTCAGTGCACATTCAGTACATTCTGTCTTAACCAGACCGAGAGGTAGACAGGGGGGAAGAATTTTGCTGAGAAAGCTGCTGGATGTTTAACAAAACCTGGACAAGGACTTTTGTTGTTGTGGACAGGTTGGAGACCATGAGATGATGAACTTTGGGTGTGGAGGTATGGAAGATTAAGGGAAAAGGAGAGGGAGGGAAAAAAGACGTCAGGAGAGGAGGCAAACGCAAAGAAAAGAGTAGAAAGACTAGAAGAAAAGAGTGCAGCGGCAATTTCTTCTAAACACACACACATTAGAACACAGTTGCTGAAAATATGTGAAAACGCTGAAAACTATGTCGTGAATTGTGGAGCTTAAAGAACTGCTCTGCCAAAGTACAGCCTCATAAAGCCACTAACATTACTGTAGACTCATTATTAACCTTAACCATGATCTTTCCTTCACTTTAACCACCTGTAGTTGTCATGCGCAGATGCACAGATACCGTAGACAGCAAGAGACCTAAAGATGTTGGCACTAGATTAAAAAAAAAAGACGATATTAAATGTAATCCAGGTTTTGGTCAATCATCAATGTTCCTGTCTGGATGAGATGAGACTAAAAGTACAGAGAGTAAAGACAAAATATGGTCAAAGAAATATATGGAGAAAAAAAAATACTGGAAAAAGAGAAAACGTGCACTTGTATGACCTCCACTTCCTCACTTTTGAATCCTATTCAAATCTTTAATTGGCTGAACTGCAAGAATACTGTATCAGTGAATGTGATTGGAGTGTGTATCCTTTGGCCCAGGGTTTTGGCCCTTTAATTCTATACTGTTAATATATAACCTGCTGTGCTCCTTTGTTCTGACAGCGTTGTCGGTTTGAATCCCTTCGGTGTTCAGTGGTGGACCACACACACATACACACACAGTTATAATTGGACACTGATGTACTGGAACAAGAAGAATAAACGGTGAAAGTGCTGCTGATTCCAAATCTCTCTCCTTGACCTGACCATCGTCTCACTGGTTGGAGCGAGTGAGTATTTTAAACTTCAGCCCTGACAGACATTTCCCACATGTTTTTTGATGGTCCAGCAGACTGTGATCGCTACAGGGAAATTTTGGCTCAATCCCAATTCAGCCCTTACATCGTTTCCCCATCCGCTCTGCCTCTGTTTGTGCATTAAACATGCTTTTGCATATTGAGGGCCATCACAAAACCAGCTCCTGTAAACTGTAGAACTGTAGAATTTAATCTGGGAAACTGTTGCACTTTGTATCCAAATGCGAACACACCTGACACACAGTCTGTATATTAGCATGTTTTGTTTTTGCTGCATTGTCCCCTCCGGAAAGTTGACCGAGATTCTTCCAGTCGAGCTTTTTTCTTTTGTTAGTTAGTGAGTATTAAAGTTACAGGATAAAACAAATATAAGCTTACAAAAATTAGAAATAAAGGGAGTCATAAATACATTTTATATTGTAAAAAAAATATATATTAAAAAATCCTTGTGACATGCACTGGTGGTGATGAGAGAAGGTGAAATGAGAAGCTGGTAAACAAGTTTCAGTTCTTGTTTTTAGCTGCACCATCATACACAGATTAATGCAACAGCATGACAGGCTGTAAAGGGAAAGACCTTATTTTCATCAGAAACGGCTGTTTAATTGCTCTCACCAAACTAACCAGACTCCCTTTGAAAAACTGCAATTTTAACATCATCATCTTCACTCAAACACTCAACATGAAGAAAATAAAATTCACCAAAAACATTTGTTTTGTGTTTTCACTGTTCCAACAATGACCAACTCTGGTTTGGTCGAAATAAATCTTTCACAGACTGAGGGAGCGTGGAGTTTGCAGGGTAGGGGATGCCGGACAGTGGCTGCAGCGTGAGTGCAAATGCACACATTGCATCCTCAGCTGAAATTTGAATAAGTTCAAAGTGGTTTGGTCACGTGTCCTGGGTATTCACAGCTGCCTAAATGTTTTTTTCCATTTGGGAGTATATTCATTTCACACAGACTGTGCGTCTGCATGCGCACCTTTTACTTTGGTTCATGTGTGTCAAGCAGCACAACATGCAAAAGATCTGGGCAAAGGTGATATAGTCAGCAGTTGTGTGATTATTAAAGCTCTCTCAGCCAGTCACATCACTGATAAGTACAACTCATCAAACGGTGGGCTTTACCTCAAGAGACGTGGGTGGATCAGAGCATCACGATATGAACACAAATCACCACAAGTCAGCACCCAAAGACAGATGGAGTATGATTTTCTATCAGGTAGTCATAATAACGACAGAAACAAAAACAAAACAAACACAAGGTCACATAGTTTAGTAATTCATGTTACACAGCGGCATTTGCACTTTGATGTCTTTGAAGGATATATGGCAAAAGATGAGCCCTGGTAACTGGATGTCTCCGCCATAAAAATGCAGAATATGGAGTATGAATATGTGTAAAGACATGGCTGCTCACCGCGTTTACCCTCACCCAACCGGCCAGTTCGATTCCAGCCAGATACTTTGTTCCATGTCATACCTTCCTCTCTTTCATCCATTTCTTGTCAGGCTCTGCTGTTCAATGAAGGCGAGAAAAAAAAAAAATCGCTTTGAGCCGATAATCTGGACATGATTGCATTTCTGTCAAAACTTGTTTCATTTCTAGTGGCTGCAAACTGAAACATGCACAGATGCTGTATGTCAAGGTTTGATATTTTCAGCCATCTGTTAACTGTTTTAGAGGAAATATCAGTAATTAAACATTTGAATGTGATTATGAAGGAATTGTCCATCTTATTTTTTATTGGTGTTACTTCCTGTTTTGTTCCTGCTCTCTTTTTATTGATCTTCTATTCTCTTCCTCCCTCTGTGCTTCCAGTAATCGATAACAAACACAATATTCATCTGGAAGCACTGAATATGTGGACACACACACACAGAGAGAGAGAGAGAGAAATACACACATTTCTCCCTCATTATTTGTGTTTACTTGAAATATTCCCGAACAGCACAGCGCGATTCCTGTGATCAATAAAATCGTCAAAAAAAAAAAGAGAAACTGCGCACAAAACAAAGCTGTTTTTCAAAGACGCTGAGCTTTGCTTTTTCTGTGTGTGTATATGTGTGTGTGTTTTAATATGGCAGTGCACAGGGTCAGTAACACTATAAACACATCATTGAGCTGGATGTTAGCGGGCACACACTTCTGACAAACATTGTGTGCATTTTTCTTGTGTATCTGTGGGTGTTATGTCCATGTGGGTTCTTGTTTGTGTGTGTGTGTGTGTGTGTGTGGACATGCGGTTTCATGTATGTGTGTTTGTGTGTGTTCCCTCAGCGCTCTCTGTTTGTTTGTCCGCTCTTTAAATGGGGGCACTGGGAGGTTTGCGAGACACAAGCTGGTTTACTGGTCTCTAAACAGAGTTAATGAAGAGAGGAGTCAAGCAGAGGGCAGAGAGGAGGAGAGGAGAGAAGAAAGGAGATAACACAGGAGAGGAGGAGAAACCAAAGGAGACATGATCGAGGAGAGGAAGACTGGAATACTATGTGGAGAAAAGGGAAAAGAAGAGAGGGTAGGTTGGGAAGCAAAAAGAGGAAAGGAGGAGAGGAGACAAGGAGCTGAAGAGGCAAGGAGAGAAAAGTGGATGATTAGAGGAGAGAAGGAGGTGGAGGAGAGGAGAAAAGGGGACAAGAAAGGAGACAAATCAGAACAAAGGCGAAGACTGGTTGGAGAAGGAGAGAATATGACAAGAGGGGAGGTGGGGAGACATAAAAAGGAAAAGAGGCAAGTAAAGACAGACGGGAAAAGAGGAGCAGACAGAGGAGTCGAGGAGACGAGGAGGAGATAGAAGACAGGATCAGAAAAGAAGGGGGAGGAGAGGAAAAGGGTGGTGAGAAGAAAAAAACAAGAAAACAGATGAAGAGGCGAGAGAAAAGAGATATGAAGACACAAAGAGGGGGAGGAGATGAGGAGAAAGAACAGCAGACAGGAGAGTGAACGGAGAGGAGTTGAGGGAGAAGAAAAGGGGGAGAGAAGGAGAGAAAGGGAGGAGAGAAACGCAATGCAAATGTGCTAACTAGAACCAACAAGGGTTCTTCAGCTTGTCCTCATAGGAGGAGCCTTTTTTTCCTGTTAGAACCTTTTATAAAGTTTCCACTTGTAATCCTTTCGGAGAGTTCTACCTAGAACCCTACGTAAAGCGTTATCTAGAACCATTTATGAAAAGTTTCAACCAGAACCCCCTCTAAGAGGTTATACAGAGAACCCTTTTATTGAGTAATGGGTCCACCCAGAACCCACCAAGGGATTCTATTAAGAACTCTTTTATATTGTGATGTTTTCATCCAGAACCCTTTTTCTACACCAAAGATTTCATCTAGGACCCACCCTAAGGTTCTACCAAGAGTCCTTTTATATTACGGTACAAAGAACCCTTGACTAATGAGTATCTTTAAGGATCACAAAAATTATTTTTTTTCTTTCTTCCAAAAAGGGTTTTTGGGATCAAAAGAATACTTAATGGAACCTTTGTCTAACAAAGAACCCTTGACACACCCTTTCTTCAAAAAAGGGTTCTTTACAGCAAAGCATAACCTTTTGAAACGCTTTCGTAGTCCAAGAGTTTTATCTAGAACCCACCCAGGGGGTTCTACAGAGAGCTCTTTATGGCACCCTTAATGAAAGAGTTCTTTAAGGATCTGAACAATTCTCTTTGAAAATGGTTCTGGGTAGAACCTTAGCACTTCAGGAAGAACGATTTTGGAACCCATATTTGTAAAAGTGTGGGAGGAAAAGGAAGGGAGGAAAAAGTGAGGAAAGGGAAGAAAAGAGGAGAGGAAAAAAAAGACAGAGAGAGGCGGAGGGGGAGGAAATGAGCAGAGGAGACCCTAAGAGGAGAACAGGAAGGAAGGAAGGAGGGAAAGAAGGAGGGGAAAAGAGTGAAACAAATGAAAAGGAGAGAAGTAGAAAGGAGAAGAAGAAAGGATACAGAAGGATGGAAGGAATTGGGGAGAAAACAGATGATGGCAGGGGAGTGAAAGAGAAAGAAATGAGAGGATAAAGGGGGAGAAGAGAAGGGAGACAGAAAAGCGAAGGAAGCATGAGGTAGAGTTGAGATACAAAGACAAACAAAAAGACAAATGCAAAGAGTGAACAGAGGAGGTGGATGGAGAGATGGATGAAGGAGGAGGAGGAGGAGGAGAGGAACAGAAGGAGGAGAAGAATCTGAACTATTGGCACCGCAGGCTGTTGAAACCGTCCCTTGTTTTCCGCAGCGCTCGAACAGAGGGGATGAAGTCGCAGTGTGAGGGAGGTCTGGAATCTCATTAACACAAACCAGCAGACAGTCAGTGGGAACTCTGTCACTGTTTCATCACAGGACCTCCTCCTCCTCTTCCTCCTCCAGGCTTTACATCCCCCGCTGGCCCTTCAAACAGCCCACAAAAACAACCGGGGCCGCTCTCTGGTCAGAGTCATGACTGATTGAAAGAACTTTTGCACATACAGGATCTCCGAGGTCACAAAGGGCCGCTGACGCTGATCGTCACCACAGATAACCCTCCACTGAACGCTGCAGTTTCTGTTGCTAACTTGCAGCTCTCTCTGTGTTTTCCCAGCAGTATTGGTAGTTTCTTTTTATTGGTTAGTTGGTCAAGTTCAGGATGTTTCTGTTTAAATTTGGGTAAATATTTAATTCAGATTGCCTGATTTCTTGTACATTCTCTCTCTGTTTTGTCTTGTTTTGTCTTTTACGTAGTTTTTGTCTTGTTATTCTTTTTAGATCTTTTATGTTTTATGTCTCTTTTGCTTTCTTACATTTTGATGTCTTTTACAATTTTTGTCTTGTTATGTCTTCTATTGTTACATTTTTTAGGTCTTTCTTTCTCATGACATCTTTTTTTGTTTTGTTACATTTTCATGCCTTTTTCATCTTCTTACATCTTTTTTTCTTGTCATGTCTTTCGTGTCTGGCTACATCATTTACATTGTTTTCTTGTTACAGCTTATGTCATTTGTCTTGCTGTCTTGCTGTCTTGTTGTTGTTGAATCAGTCTTGATGTTGGGAAAGTGGTGTACAATTTAACAATATAAAACTAAAGTAACGACCCTGTTTTGAAAATGTCGGGAGTAGGAGGCATCAGGGATGGGTACTGAAACACGGTATTAAACAGGCTCCAGTGCTGAATCTTTTATCTGTACTTTTTTAGGTTTGGTGTAATTTAACACAATACATGTAATTTATTATCACATGGATGCAGCGCAGCCCGTCCCCTTCTCTGTCTGTGTTGGTGCAGCTGCTTCACACGCACACAGAGCACACAGTGCACAGCAGAGCAGAGAGGCCACCGGTAGAGACACAGGTGAAGTAACTCAAAGATTACCCAAACTGACAACAACTACGATTTTTACTATAAGTGCAACAAAACCATCACAAGCAAAAACCCAATACTTTGTCAATACACCTGATCAAACACCACAAACGTAAACATGTTTAATCTTCTTTACCACCACTGTTTTACACAAGCACAGCACATTCGCTCGCCTGAAAAGCAAACTGAAACGAGCTAAAACAGTCTCAGAGTGACTTAGTTTGCCACGTATCTTAAAATTTTGTCAAATCGTTGTAAAATGCTGTAAACTTACTGCTGGCTGAGACAAAGCAGCCTCTCCTCTCTCTGCAGACCAGCAGGCAGTGAATCACATCAGCATCGGAGGGAGGAGGACAGAGGACAGGATGAGGACACTGACTGATGTCTGTGTTTTTTATTCCTAAACATCACTCAGTATTTGATTTTGTTTCCGGTTTTTAGCGTCACTTTGCTGTGGTAAACATTACTGTTGCTCCTCTTGTTACAGTTAATCACAAAAATATTGGATTCTAGTTCTGTTCTGATTTTTTATTATTATAATTTTAAAAGGTAATTATTCAGTGATGAAAAAGTACAGATAAGAGTTACAGTACTGGATCGACAAGCAGTATTGGTAAGAGTAATAGTATCAATAAAATCTGAAGGATACCTTTCCCTAGAAAGTAAACACATTTGAGTTAAAAAAGGGAGTAAAAGTGAAAAGCTGTTAGAAAACTGACAGTAAGGAAGTATTTGTACTTAGTTACTTCCCACCTCTGCTGTGCCTTTGTCGGAGTGAGAGTCCTAGTTAGAGCCACTGTAAATCACCTCAGCTCACCAGAGAGCTGCTGAGCCTAATTCATTTGTCCACTTGCGGACTCTGGTTCTCTCCAGTTCTGGTGCTCATTCTGTTGACACTCCCGGTCAGCATTCCCCACATGGTTCCCCATGCATCCTCCAAGCAGTCCACAGCTCCTGTGTTAGTGGTGTAAACAAACATCAACACCCCCGGCCCAGCTAAGTGCAAGTGCCCCATATTATTAGTGACTTTCATGTTACAAGAGAAAATGTCAACCATCAACCATCCCCGATACTTCCATCCTGGCCCTAGCAGCAAGGCACATTTCCCGAATTAAGTTTCACCTTCTAAAATTAAAAGCCAAAAGAAATAAAAATTTGATACGTTTGACTCTTCTGTTATTTTCGTACATCAAGACTGTTTTTGACAGATACATGCCACGGTGACTCAGTGAGACAGCCATCAAACCAAACCACAGTAAGCAAAGAACAGAGACCAAAATGAAGATTAAAATACGTTACATCCTGGTGAAATCAAATTTCATTGTGTCATTTAAGATTTAAGAGATTTAAGAGTGGGCGCAAATTCAGCCGAATTGGACAATTCAGCTCTTCCAGTTAAAAGAAAAAAACCCCACCGCTTTCTGGCAAAACTGGTATCAAAGTGGTAAACACGTTCAAAGATTGCCCTCATGAGTGAAGATCTTTTAGTAAGACACAAATCTATGAGGCCTTAAAGGCACCGTTAAGACGAATTAAATGACTCCTACGCCTGTTCAACATCCAGCTGGACCACCATGGAGTTGGCCTGATGGTCTTACAAATCGTCCTGCGGTCTGAACGGGTTCAGAACTGGAGGCTTCGACCCTCCACAACGTGCCAGACCCGACGGAGCCCAGAGACAAGACGTTCTTTAAAAAAAAAAAAAAAAAAAAAACTTTACCAAAGGTGTTTGATTTGGTCGGTCCAGTCTGGCAGAACTCTGCAGTCAAACCTGAGCCAAGACTCACCGAGGCGGGAATCTGTCAGCGATCCTGGCAGCAGCCAATGGGAGTTCGGCTCAAGGGAAAAGAAAGAGAGTGATGTGGAGGAGAAGTGCATCAGACATCCCGAGCTCCACTTGGAAAAGTAAAAGAAAAATCATAGAACATGAGAAAAAGGTTACGAAAAAAAAGTTTGTAACTGCAAACACTTCATCAAATTTGTGCTTTGTAGTGATTTTACTGTAGTCAGCTGTAGTTTCTCTGCCATAACGCAAAAAAACTAAAGGAAGCTTCCACTACTATATGGTCAAAAGTGTGTGGACACCTGAATATTACACTCAAAAGTACATTTAAAAAGTTAGGTAGGATAGGTATTATACTGCTATAACAGCCTTGCTTCTTTTGGTTTCAGGCTTTCCACCTGATTTTGGAACCTGGCTGCGGGAATTTGAATTCAGCCACAAAAGTATTTATTCAACACTGATGTTGGATGATAAGTTCTGGCTCACAGTCGGCATTCCAGTTTACCACAAAGGTGCTGGATGCGGTTGAGGTCAGGGCTCTGTGCAGGCAGACAGTCAAGTTCTTCCACACCAAACTGGTTAAAATCATTTCTTTATAGACCTAGCATTGAAGGTTGAAGATTCAAATTCGACTGGTTTTGTGCTCATTGACACTCACTGACATCGGAGTGTGGGTGAGATTCGTGCAGCTTTACAGGTTGTTTTATATTGAATTACAGACAAAAAATGAATTACTGTATTTCTGTGATTGATCAGAGAAATGATAACTGCTACAAGCAACTTCTACCACAACCTCCATATCAACCGAAAATCACATCAGCCACTGACTTTCTACTGCAAAAAAGTGCTTCTTGACAAAAAAAAAAAAAACCCACTAACATGAACATGATGTCCAACCAAAAAATGGAGTGAAATGAAATGGCAATTCACACTGATCATCAGGCTACTTGTGTTGTATATACACAGGCACTGGGTGGGAATATGTGATAGAGCGCTAAAACAGTGTGTGTCAGAGGTCAGTATTGGGACTGATTTTATTCCCTTTATGTATGCTTCCCCTTGGGCAAATTATCCAAAAACATGATCTCCAATGATTTTTATGCTGACAATATGCAGATATACCTGCCCATTAGATCACCTGTTTCTACTGGAGGGGATGTGGTGAGCATTTTTCTCTAGCAATTGGCAGACCCTATTTCATAAAAACAGTCCATGACCCATTTTGGGTCCTGAAGTTTGGGAAACACTGGTCTAAACTGTCACTGTATGTTGCAAAATTAAGATTTCCCTTCACTGGAACTAGTCCCCAACCACGAAAAACAGCCCCGTGAACAGGAGTGTCCACACATTTTTGGCCTAATGCTGCGTTTAATAATGGGCAAGGGAAATTTTGTGGCAGCTTCATATCAGGATAGTGAGCAGGTCAAATCTAAACATTTGTCTGTTTTTGTTTCTTGCCACCTCTTTCTCTCTTTTCGCTCCAAATCTCTGTCTCATGTCTGCATCGCTCGACCTCTTCACCGAGCCTCCTGTCCAAACGTCTCTCATCGTCTTCTCTCTAATTTTCTCTCCTCTCGTCCTCACTCCAAATCTCTGTCTTCTCTCTTTTTCTTTCTGATTTTTGAAGTCTCCCCCTCAATTATTTGATTTCTAAGTAGCGGGGCTGCCAGATCGCAGTGTTGAAGACCTCCTGGAATCTCATCGGAGGCCATCGAGCATGACCCCAAATCATCTCTCTAATGTGTGTCTATTTCTGTGTGCACATGTGTGTTATGTCTTGCATAAGTCCATGTGGGTGTGTGTGTGTGTGCATGTGTGTTCTGCAGCAGGGCGGTCAGCTTTGAGCCAGAGGTTTAAGTGAGACAAGGAGGGCGGGAATTATGGGAAATGAAACCAAGTTGAACATGAAAAACGTTTGCACACACACACACACAAATATAAAGCAGACAAAAGTTTCAAAACTCAAACGTGCCTCAGAGGTTCACAAGGGACAAACTGCTTATGGTTTTTTTATTATTTTCATTCTTTGATATGTAATTATCCACTCTTTTCCCCGCTGTTGAATGATATTAATTGGCAGGAAGCAGAATTCGGTGTATATGGCCAGCGTTTCTGTAAAGTTCGCCAGTTATTGCTTTAATTATCCGTCAATGGATTCAGCATCTGTCTGCACTAAAGACATGGCTCGCTGCGCTGGAACACTCAACACACACACCCACACACACACAGGTTTCCTACAAGTTCATTGTCCCTTAATGCTTGAGCACGCCAGCAGCAAATATACACACACACTCACTTAGTGTACGACCGTCCAATAACATATTTCATTCATGATGGTTCATACGCACTCATACCTTCCTCACCCTCTGAGTCTCTGATTCAAACACATACACGCATATATCCAGACTCAGTATTTCAGTCATAAACAGATCATAAAGGCCTGTCTTTACTAATGACTCGGCTAAAGAGAGAAACAGATCTTCTGTACGGCCTGAGTGCAGGCAGAAAGGCTCTTTACAGCCTGGCTTCTCCCTCCTCCATTTCTTTCTTTTTTTTTTTTTTGTGGAAATGCTGCTGAACGTTCCCGACGGCACTCAGAGCTTGGCGGGTTTTCATCGCCCAAGTGCGATTTATTAGTGTATTTAAGCTTTTCAACTTACAGGTTCAATATGTACAGACATGAGGAGTCATGGTCGGGGCTTCCAAACTGCATCTGTTTTGAAGTGCGAGTTAAACGGAACAAGAGGTGAATAAAGTGGCAAACAGAAGACCCTGGTTTAAAAGAGGCTTTAGTGAAACATGTGCCCTGCTGAAGACACCATACTGGCTAAATCTCCCATTTTAAGCGGGTGCCTACTGAATTTGCTGTGCTCCTGATTTGTTGTATTTTTTGGAAGAATCTTTTAAAGTTCCCATGGTGCAAAAATGTATGTTTAAATGTTTTTATCACGTATATATTATACTATACATCACCTATACACCAGCATCTGGCTTAACAATGACAAAACAGTTGTTTTGTAAGTATACTTGGGCATGATTAATGGTATTTCAGAGTTTGTTTTCTGCTTTCTTCATTATGATGCCGCTGGAACAGTAAAGGAGAATACATCCATGCACCGCAGCAGAGTGTTTCTGGGGAACGGGCTTTATTATGCAAAAACACACACACTTTATAACTTTATTCACTATGAGGTGAAACTGGATCATATTTTAAGGAAAGAGTATTTTCTGTTTTCCCCTCTGATATGCTCCAGCTGTTCAGCCTCACTCTCTGTGAGTTTCTTGTAGGACAGATAGTCTTTAGCAGCTTACTTATTGCTAAAATAGCTAACTGGAACTGTGAGCTGCTGTTAGCAGGAAACAGAACTGGGTCTGAACACAGCTCCAAGACAGACAGGAAATATAGTACAGAGGTTGTTTACTGAGTTTCCTAATGGAAAGACAGCTTAACTTGCTGCTAAAGTAAGTTAGTTAATCGCTAACTGCTTATCTGAACCCAAACCGTGATCTTTTCCTAAACATAATCAAACTGTAAGCGTTTATCATTATTAGAAATATTATCATGAGATCAAGGTCAACTGACTATTGTTAAAATGGCGGTGAAATCACGTGTCTATGATGATGAAAGCCACCTGACTATTGATACCTTGACGACAAAAGCCACCTGACTATTGGTATCATGATCACACAGATTCAAAGGTCCCTTTAGTGGCTGTGTGAGATGCTGCCAGAAAGCCTTTTAACAGGTGATTAATGTTGTGAAACAGCTGCAGTTTGGATAGATTTTGAGAGTAAAAGTACTTGGGTGGGTTTAGGATATGACCAGGTTTGGCGTTTCAATAACTGTTACATTACATGATATCACATGACATCACTGAAGCAGCTCTCATGTTGAAAGTCACAGGACGCACATAGTGTGTAGTATGTGCCTTACAACTGGGCTGAAATGACATGTGAAAAGTGTAAAATGCAAAGACATGACATGCAAAATGTAATTTAAAGTGCTGTGCTATTTATCCCATCCCATGAGATTGTGTTGAAAGTATCTCAGTCAAAGTTGAAAGCCAAGGAACAAGATGTCTCGGTCCCACAGTGTTGGACTGACAAGTGATTTCTGGGAAGTACAAAACAGAGACACCGCAGAAAAGAGCACTTAGCAGCAAAGACGGAGATAAATATGAGAAAAAGGCTCTGTAATTACAGTAATTATACAGCACATTAAATCATTACAGTCTGCCCTGCTTCGGTATGTGTGCAGCCACTACAGCTCTTTTTTATGTTATGACAAAGTGAGGGAGTCACATGATAATCCCAAACACATGTATTTTTAAGCGTTTGGCAATAAATAAATACAAGTGGGTATCATTTATGGAGAATTGTTTCTCAGTTCTTCGTTTGATAGTGAGGAGAGAAAATAGAGCCAGCAGGACACATTACATAACAGCTTACTGTCAGGGCCAAAAGGTATTTAACAAGTTTGTTGATTTCATTCATCATCGCACAGTATAAGAGAGATGGAAGAGAGGAAAAGCCAGAGATGAAGAAGAAATATTAAAGTGGACAAAGAGTCCAAACACAAAAAGGCCTCGCTTGTCGTCACTTCCCGGCACTTCTCTCTTTTTTGACCCATCTTTCTGACTATTTCTGCTTCATTCATTTGCTTTTTGTTTCCCCCCTCCTGCGTCTATTGGTGTGCAAATTCTCCCCTCCATGCCAGGTTGAGAGCTACTGTTGCCAACCATAATAATGTTGTAGGACAGGACAGACAGAGGGAGACAGAAGAGCATATAAATACTTCCACATTACTGGAATAGTTAAGGAGAGAAAAATGGATGGCTGAAGACGGAGGACAGACGGGTTGAGGTGTTCCAGAGGGCAAAGTGGAGACGGATGAAAGGAAAATTAAAAAGAAATAGACCCAAGGCGATGTACCTCGGGCAAATAAGGACTTATTCTTTTCAGCCTTTCCTAGTGAAACTTTATACATGATTAAAACGATCAAATATTCAATAACTTTGTATATTCACATCAAACAGGCTATTTTAAAAAGAGGACAGTATCATGCCAAGTTTTGACTCGTTCTGCACACAAGAGTATGTAGGCCATTAAATGTTTTATATTTGGTGACATATTTTGTGCATATATTTGCAATTGCTCCTGGTGATTCTTTATAGTACTTTATAAAACTACAGATGTTACGCAGTAAAGGCAAAATATTAATATATTTAAAGACTGACCTGTGGCACCACGTCACCACGTCAAAGGATTGATAAAAAACGAAACCAACCAAAGAAAGAAGGCCAGGAGAGAGTGGCAATGGAGAAGCTTTATGAACTGTTAACTAAATCTATCAACACCCAAATGGATGGTTTTGGAATTAAACAAAGAAGTAACGATTAAATGATGGATTCGATGAGACAGGGGAAACAAAAATGAAGAGAGATTAAAAGAGAGATGTCAATTTCAGACTGTCCACCCATGAAAAACAACAGCATCAGTCATTTTAGCAAATCCACAAACCTGACTTTTACATTCAAATGACAAAGTCTTTTAGTGGCTGTGCGATATGGAACTCCTGACTGTCACAAGCACAGGAGGAATTACGGCGACGTCGAGTTCGACCAATGAATGCACACTTACGTCACTCAAGGTTCTGTTGTTGCTGAAGTAGGAGCAAAAAAAGTCAGTCAGAAATACGTTCTTAATACGTTGATCCTTCCCAGTTTTGACGCTCGGATAAAGGCTTGCTGCCAGAATGCATCAGATTTTGTTTTAAGGTCCAAATGCACCAAAAGCAATACCTGAGTTGCCTTATATGACGTGTGTCAGTTAATGCTTTTATGGCACACTGCAATACCAACACAACAGAACCAGCAGTATCTTAGGAAAATGTTGCTATTTAGGTATCTGTTTATTATTATTATTATTCTGTTTAGTATTATTATTATTATTAGTAATTTATTTTTATTTTTTTTTACAAAATACTGTCTTGGGTACTAGGTACTTCATTATACTGGAATTGTAATTTTTTTTAACAATACCCAGCCCTGCCCACACTGACTCTGATTCTTGTACATTTGTTCTGATACATCCCTGTTGGGACTGTCCATTGTTCCAATGGTCCATTATTTTAAACTCCCAATAGTCAGAAAAATGTCCCATTGGACCAAAAGGCCAGTTGTTTGACAGTGGGCCTTCGGAGCAAAGGGGGTTTGTTTTCAGGATAACGAGCTGCTGGATAACTGGTGTTTTGGTCCAATGGGACATTTTTAGGACTGCTGGTGTTTTGGAATAATGGGTCGTCAGAACAGTGGCATGGCACCATCCCTAGTTGGTGAGTGAGGATAACGTTTAAAAAACAAGGTAGAATCAAAGTTAAATCTCAAAGACAAACTTTGCTACTTTATGTGTCACCTTGTTGCCAAGTTGTAACTCGCACTTAAAGTGTGTGTGTATTCACAGAGGAGGTCAAACAGTAGGGGAGCTTTTTATATCAAAGTCTAAGAGCCCGGGCTGGCTCTGCAAGGCACAATCACTCCCGCATGACCCTGTGTGTATGTGTGTGTGTGTGTGTGTGTGTGTGTGTGTGTGTGTGTATAAATCGTTCCAGTATGATCATAACGATGTCATCAGAAACTTTGGAGCTGGAGTACAGGCGAACACAATGTTCCATAAGTATGTGTGGGTCCAAATGTCAGCCTGTCTGCAGGAATACCTGTCCCTATGCTTATATTTGTAATTGTGTGTGAATGTATGTGTTTGTGTTAATGCATGTGTTTGCATCTTTCCAGTCATCCATGTATGTATGTGTGTGAGTGAGAGCTCAGTGCGAGTGTGCATCCAAAATTAACAACCCCACTGTTTCCGAGGTCGCAGCGCAAAAAAGCTAAAGTCAGGATTATGGAAATTTCAGAGGCCGGAATTCCTCGGTTTGCTTCCAAGCATCATTCACTCTTAGCGAGGTCAAGTCCATAAAACACACGCATACACATAAACACACACACGCAGACAAAAGGGTAGTCAGTGTAACGTTGGTGAACCGTGTAGTATAAATCTGATAGTCCCAACATAATACGACGACGGCCACAAAAATGTCAACAGTCTACTTAACCCCCTGGAACGGATGTGAGGGGGAACGGCAGAGAGAGAAAAGAAAACGGAGCGACGGATAAACTGAGAGAAAGAAAGAATGACTGCAAGGTGGCCAGAGCTAACGGAGAGCTGCAGTGAAGCAGAATGCAAGAGAAAACAGAATAAAAAAAGAACAGTTTAGCATGAATGGACCAGAATATTCACCATTACATGTGCACCTTCTGGTTGTGTGTCAGTTCTTATAATCTGGCTTATTGTTACCACATTTGAAAGTGAAGCATCTCCTGAATGGTGATCACTAAAGGCTAAAAAACAAGTCTAGGCCTAATTTTGCCAGTCCGAAAATGCAGCTTGTTGGTATTAAAAAAAAAAAAAAAAAAAAGAAAAAAGTTGAACCAAAGAGCAAATGTTGCCAATAACCAAAGGTATGTTTCCATCAATGTATTTTTTAAGTATCACATTAGAAAAGGCTGGTGGAAATGGAAAAAAAAAAAAAAAAAAAAAAATCTCAATTCCGCAAAAAGGTTTTTATGCTCTCTTGAGGTGGTGTCTTCCTTCTTCGAACAAGTCCTAATCCGTTTAATAGAAGATGGAAATACACCTTCCAAATAAGTTCTGGTGCAGCCAAGTCATAACTGATACCAGAGTGCATCGAGACAGAGACAAGACCAAAGACCCTATTTTACACCCAGCCCAAAGCCGTTGTGCTGGTGGCGCCGGTGGATTTGCTATTTTACACCAGCGCAGTTGCCATTTTTGCCACATCTTCAAGATAGCAAATGCACGTGTGCCTGGTCTGTGTGGCCATGGGCAGGAGGTCTAAAAATGAAGGCAAAACAAAGTTGTGGCCATCTTGTGCCCTGGGAATTGAAGTAAAAAACCACTTGTGCCTTAGACCAGCTCAAACCTGCAGCACTAAGTCTGTGGTGCAATTGGTTTGCCTGCACAAGATAGCACCCGGCGCACTTGACTGAAGCTCATACACACGTCTCCACAATCGCAAAACACCTTAATTTATGTTAAGTCCTTTCCCAAGACAGGAGTGTGGATGAGTAAAGGGTCCGTTGGACATATTTTCTATCAGCAATAAAGTGTAAATACTCAGATTGCCTTTAACAGATCAGTCACATGACAGCTAAAGCAACTGTAGTGTTTGTGTCTGCGTGTCTCTCACCTATGTGGTGGTACAGTGGCGTTTGTCTGTGAAGATTTTCTGTCATCCAGGTCATAGTGTTTCCTCAGGGTTATCGTAGGCAACCGTACTTGCTTAGGTCCTTGAAGATGTTTCACCTCTCATCCAAGAGGCTTCTTCAGTTCATGAAGGTGTGTTTCAAATTAGAAACTGGTCAAGTTATTGGTTGTATTTTAAGCAGGAAGTTTTTCATCCAATCACAGTAATGATGTTAACAAACAAATCAGACAATGGGACTGGCAATTTAGTGATATCCCCACGGTTGTGGTCTTGACGGTCTTGAAATAAAACCCCAAGTAAGTGGTAAAAATGCAGTCGAGACCAAGACGAGACAGAAACCTTCAAAAGTGGACTCAAGACCAATCACATGGAACAAACAGAAATGTCATATTTCCATTCTGTTTTGGAGGTTTCTGATGTTCGGCTGGCACTCTTGTAGTCATGCCATCTTGTTGCGTCCTCTTCTTCTGCTATGGTATAATGGTTTTCCGATATGAGAATTGGTGCCAACCACTGTTTATCTTGGGGAGCCAACTTCTAATAATTGCATGGACAGTGGATGGAAATAAGTTTTCATTCACATTTTCTTTTGCAGATTTACTTGAAATTCAGTCAAAATTTGTGATACATGTAAATTAACTTATGTTTATGTCCACTGCTATGACCTATGCAACGAATAGATGAAAACATGCTTGTTAACCCTGTTGAATGTGAAGCACAGTGTTTTGAATTCCCTGCAACCCGTCAATCAATCAAACTGAGCTCTGTCTTGCTGTCTGACAAAACTACTCTAATACATTGAGACACTGGTACTCTGCTGGAAAGCAGTTGATTGCTTACTTTGGGCTGGGAACAAGGTAAAGTACTGTATCTTGAGGTGTTATTCATGGTTTAGGGCACAATGGGTCATGAGATCGATAGGATGAGTGGTGCAACCTGTAAAGTAATGCTAGCATAATGCTGGACTGTCATGGGAAAGATGAGCTCTCAATAATCCAGTTCAGTCCTCAACTGTGTCCTGAGCTTTGGTCACTGGCCAAAAGAATGAGATCATAGATAAAAGCAACCAAAATGGGATTCTTTTGCATAGTGACAGGGCTCACCCTTAGAGAGCTGGAGGAGCTTGGACATGTTGATGCAGTTTCAAACAAAACTGCTGCTCTTTTGCAATGAAAGAAATTAACTGCGAAGGTTCAAGGACTAGGATGCCCCCTGGATACCTCCCTGTGGAGGTTTTCCAGGCTTATCCAGCTGTGAGGAGACCCCAGGATAGACCGGGAACACACTGGAGGAATTATTTATTCCATCTGGCCTGGGAACATCCCAAGTCCTCCAGCAAGTGCTGGAAGACTTGAGAGAATGGTGATGGGGTTACTTTGCGTAGCTTCCACCATCATGACCCAGACCCAGGTATGCTGCATGAAATGATGGATGTATTGGTGTGCTTTGAAATGGTCATCAAACATCACAAACAAAAGTCACTCTGACTCCACAGTCGACCAATAAATACCAACATTTGCGGGTATTAAACCGCAACTCCATCATTTGTTTTAATGAGACCACTTTAAACATCCAGACGCCAAAAACAGTTGAACCTGGCTTAAGTTTTGCTGCAATGCAACCAGTGCAACCAATCTAAGAAAACACTGCATGTGCCAGTCAACTAGGCCTACACACAAGTGGTTGATTACTTTGTAACGTGAACATTGTACTAATACTGGTTTCCTGATGATTGTTGGCGATGGAGGATAAAATGATTGCCACTCTGATTATTTTCCAGAGTTGTAAAACCCTGTTTCATAGAAGTACAAGCGGCTGTGCAGCGTTTTGATGTCTGAAAAAGGCTTCAGACTCATGGATCTTTTACCAGAACTAGATCAGCAACATATCCACAATATTACAGCTCCTTGCATGTTTTTGGTCTGAAAGCCCAGTTACTGACTTTACACCATCATGTAGACCTTTTCTTTTTGCTTCCATTGACACCTTTTGACCTGAAACTCAACTCTGTCGCTCCGCTCCTGCAATAACTTCTCACCCTGCTCCCCTATCCCACCTCACCCTCCATCCTGTTCGGTCCTATCCCGTAAACCAAACCTTACCTCCTCCCTCCTCCTGCCCTCCTAACATTAAACTCACCTCTTTCCCTCTCTCCAACCCCAAATTTCTCACCCCCCCGTCCGCAGCTGTAACCCTAAACTTACCTTTAAACATTGTTAGCCCCCCTCTTGCTGCACACAGACACACACACCTCAGCTCACCCTGAGCCAGCACAGTGGCCTGACCTTGCCTCCTCTCCATTTTAACTCTCCCATAACTTCACACAGAGCTGAACTTGTGCCCTGAGCACCGCCTTTTACACACACACATACACACACACACACACACACACACACACACACACAGATGTGCACACTCGTACATGCACACACACATAAATGAAGACACATAACATGCTTCCGATCTTGTAATCTTGCTCTCCTTCTGCACTCCTCATTGTTTGTGTGTGTGTGTGTGTGAGTAAATCGATCTGTCTTCATAAAACTGTCTCATAGAGGAGCTGTTACACAACACGTTACCTAAGAATACAGACAAAGGCTGCGTCTGAAATCAATCACTGCTTCCAAATGTAGGGAAATCTGTGGAAAACAGTGAGTCAGTTGGAAAAACCACAAGGCAACATCACACTCTATCCAGGCCATTGTTTTGTACTGTAAAGCCATGCACAAGTCACCTGTAAAGTTATACTTACTTTCATTTATTGTCTTTTGAAAATTTGCATTATGAAGCCGTGATAATCAATATTTCATTTATGAAGAGGATGGAAAATGGTGTCCTACAGTGAGCCTTGGTTTCGTGCTTACTCATTTTTGGTTTTCCATTGTTAGAAGTTGTGGATAGTCACTTGTACCTGATGCTTTGTTTGGGGTCACCTTGGTCGAGGTTCTAAGCAAGCTGAACCAATACTAAATGGTGGAATGAAAACACTGCTGACCACTGATTGGTCAAAAAGAATCCTCAATCCTCACTTCAGCGACATGGATATCCCGCACACAACAGTAAATTTGACCACAACTTTTTAACTTGCATAACTGTGCTTTGGTCAGTTGATGAAGTTCAGACATTCCTCTATTTGGTTGCTGATGAAAGACGTCAGAATGAAAGGATATCCTCCATTGTTCATTGAAGATAATGTCACGGCAGTTTTATCCTGTGTCACTGCAGTATGATGATCAGCTAAGAATGCTGCCTACATGAAGGGGGTACCAGCAAATTGAGAAACATATCTGTTACCAAAAGTTTGTTGAGCTGAGTAGGGCTGAGCTGAGCCATATAATGCAGTGGAAATAAGGCAAAAGACGCCATAAGGCCAGTTGTTGCTCTTTCCATTATGAAATGTTCAACCTACCTCAAAACTGTAACTGGTGTCACAGGGTACTGTAGTTTTGTAGAGTAAAGGCTTATATATGCCATCAGTGACGTAAATAAATGGCACATGAAAAAAATGTGAAAAAGACACACACATCCCTGAGCCCAATAGGTTGTGCGCTGGATCACAAAAATACCTGAACAGAGAAAGAAAAAATCCACACACACTCATGTTCAAGACATTTATTAATGTGACGTTTCGAGCTCTAGGCTCTTCCTCAGACTGCTGCAGATACAGTCTGAGGAAGAGCCTAGAGCTTGAAACATTATGCTAATAAATGTCTTGAACGGGAGCTTTTTTTGGTGTGCAGATTTTTTCCTTCTCTGTGCAAATAAATGGAACAACATTGTGAATGATTTGGAGACAAGATTTCGACATGCTGATTATTCGCATCGACCGTGTCACGATTATCTGAATAAGTTCTAACAAAAATAAGGCCCTGGCAAAAACGATGGAATCAAAATCAAGTGAACATGACCTGCTGCTCCTATTACTTAATAAAAAGAAGAAAAAAAAACAACATACCTGGATACACTCACTGAATACTGAGAGAGAAAGGAGAACTTGGTGAGTTTCACTCCTTGGTTCAGGAGCTGAAAATGTACCACAGCCTCTAGGACATACTTCAGGATGGCTCCAACTTTGAAGAAACGGGAGCCGATTGACCTGGAGCAGCAGACAACTGTAGGTAAAATATGATTTATAAACAATTTAAACAAAAAAGTTTTCTGTAGACTATTGAAGTTCGATATACTCATATTATCATACTGAAGCTCATTGTCTATTCCTCTCTTATATTGTCTTTGAAATGGTTGCTTCTTTACTTTTTTAGGAGTCTCTTTTATATGATAAATCAGTCAATCAAAACATTGTTTATCACATTCACGTATGACTGAAATGAGCCGATTTGATGCTACGCAACATGATCAGTGTGTGCTCTCGATAAGATGTTTTTTAAGAATTTTGTAGGACGCAAAAAAAACCACACACATAAAAGAATTCCTGTCAAATGTCTTCCTCATTTGCTCTGCCTCTTCATACTCCTCCTTCCCCAATATTCTCAGAAACACGAATATTAAAAAAAAAAAAAGAAAGAAACAGAGGCATTTTTGGCCCACAGACATTATCAGCTCACTTTCATTGTGAGTTTTTTTCCCCCCCTTCTCTTCTTCTTCTGTGGTCATTGGAAGGTCATCCACTCGTGAAACATCCGTTGGGTTTCTCTCCCAATTCACAACCATCCGCTCTCCAATATATTCTCACATTCTCTGCAGTTATCACATTCTCAGATGTTAGTCAAGAGGGCAAAAGGTCTTATGGATTCGGAGAATACCGAAGTGTCAGGCGCCACACACACACACACACACACACACCGCAGCGTCTTGTTCTTTGGGTGACCCTTGCCTCTCTCTTCTGTGCTCTCAGCCTGTAACTTAATGCTTATTTTCACATCGCACGCACACACAGGTAGAAAAACACAAAACCCTCTCAATCCACCAAAATAGATATCCAGGCTGTCTGTCTCACCTTAACAGGTTCTGTCTCTGTCTCTTTTAAACCTTCACCCCATTGCACACACACACACTCCTGAACACGCATACACACACACACGGGCCCAGAGTATGCTGACCTAGGAGTAACTCAGTGAAGTCAGCCAATAAAACACAGAGGAATCGTCGGCACGTAACTTGACATTCTAGTGGTTTGTTTGGATAACCTCTCGCTGCGCGGAACCAACACACACACACGCACACACACACATACACGGTCGCACTACAGCACAGTATTTTACATTTACGACTCTCTAGATCCTGCAGGACCCCACCGCCTCGCTCGGCCCCCAGCGTTGCCCTCTGGTCCACCCCGCCACACACACATATTTAGTCTACCAACCCTCTGTTTTCCCAGCAATTATCTCCAAACTAAACAATTACCCAAAAGCGGTAACTACAGACCAGAGTTATTGTGAAAGCCATGCATTTTTTTTTTAGCAATGTTAGCAGACTCGTTCTAAGAATGGAAATGTCAGACAGGTTATGAAATATCTCAACAACCATCGGATGTATTGCCATGAAATTTTGAACAGGCGTACAAGGTCCCCAAAGGATGAACTATAATCACTGTAATTACAGCAGATCAGTTTTTCTGTTTGTCCGAAACTTCAGGCTGTGGCAAGACATATTTATCAAAATAAATAAAGTACTTTTACTTCTGCTTACTAACCTGAAATTTAAAGCTTTTTATCATATTTTTCAAACATCTTTAATTTGACTGACACACTTCAATTTGAGAGAGCTCTCACCTGTCAGTGTCTGCAGGACAGTAGTTTGTATGAACTGGTTTTAATGAGTATTATTCCAAATACTCAATTTTGGTCAATTACAGCATTCTAAGGTCTGTTATTTCTGTATTTCAGACCATTGCTATGTATAATAGACCATAGTTATGAAGAGCAGATTGTTGCCATGGACAAAGTTCTGGAGGAACAGTAAAACAATTGTTAAATCACTAAAATCAATTCTAAAATTAATAGTTTGATATTTTTGATACATGACCATGAAACAAGCAGGATAATGTACAGTGACCAGGTGACTATTGTGAAATAAAGCCATAAAATCATTACAAACTTAATATTTTGTGTCACAAATGGTAAGTAACCATATAATAAGCAGGTAATTACTGTGAAATAAATCTTAAAACGATGATGCAGGACCCTAAAGTGAAGCAGAACAACTTAAATGTGTTCATTTAAGAGAGCTCTCACTTGTCATGATATGTACATGACATGACATGAAGTGGTTTTAATGTATAATGCCACTTTTCTGGCAGTTAAGTTCTTCTATTCTATTCTATTCTATTCTATAGAGGTCAGCAGAAACATTTTGAGACACATCATGGAAGAGCTGAAAAATGTAATATTGGTCACTATAACGATAAGATATTTGAGCCAACCTGTTGAATTTGGAAGTGTATTTTCAGCTGCAGCTTTCTTTTATAGCTGGTATCTCCAAATGTACTTCTAATTGGATGTTATTCTACTTATTTTTACATTCTCCAGCAGTGCAACCAACAAGAGTAAGATTTTGTCTCCAGTCTCATTCTGTGCATCTTTTTTTTTTTTTTAAATTTGCACTTGTCAGCATGGTGCTAAACTCTGCAAATATGTGCAGCGAGGTATATAAAAAGCGAGAAAGTCTTCATATGGAGGAGGTGGACGGACAGCTCAAATAAACACAGAACTTCACCAGAATCCTGTGTTAAATGGGAAGTGAAAAGAACGTTATTTAACATTTAAGTTGCTTAAGTTTTGTGATGTAACATACTTATTTTAACCTCAACCACAAGCTTCTTCTAAACTTGCCCAAGTATTTTTTTTTTTTTGGCTAAACCTAACCAAACTGTCACCAGCAACATACACATCTAATGTCACATGAGTTATGTTGCATGACTTATGTAATATATTTAAGGTCCAGTAAGGCTGGCACTGCCGGTACTCTCCACCAGAGACGTGTCATTTTGGGAATAATTGGCAGTCAACCTATTCTGGTGTTTAGGTATGAGGATTTATTTGTAATACATCTTCTCTTCTTCGCTCCTGTTTAGGTTTTTTATTATTTACATTTTAGCAGATTTCTTATTTGTTAATATAATGCGTTCACAGTAATAGTCAGGATTTCACATCAATAAAATTTGCATCAAACTAAACTCCCATAAAAATCATATAGGGTTTTGCAGAAGAACAAATCACTGAGACAATTTAAAGTGTTTTTAAAGAATAAAAATGTTGTGACTATGCATCACATGATGACTTAAGATGATGACTTTGGCTCTATTAAGTGTAATTCTTAGAAATTTGATAAATATCAGACCTGACCTGGAAGACAAAGATTAATGATAATGTTAGAATGTTTAAATGCAACACAGTGGTGGGTCAGTAACCCTTAAACTCTTAATGGGATTCCAGCCTGAGACCTGTTCCCAGCGTCTGCAAAACAAATACATTTTCATGATTAAACTCTGGACTGAAATTCCGCAAAATCTTGTCTTGTGTTCAGCTTCTACCTCAGAGTTTTGATATGGTTTTATTTTGTGATTTACTGCTGGGTTGTTGGAGCAAAGCTTCACCTCTTACATATAAATCAATACATGTAACACTTTCCTTGAATATTCCTTAGTTGCTGTGTGTACATGCATTTATGTGTGCTGCATTGCTCTGGTTTATAGTTCATATAACTTTAGAGGCCAAATTCATATTTTTTGACAACATACATGCGTACATGCTATTTTTTTTTGCCTGTGTGTGTGTGTGTGTTGTGTGTGTGTGTGTGTGTGTGGTGTGGTGTGTGTGTGTGTGAAGTCGTCTTCCCCCTGCTGTGTGTTCCAGGTCTGTATTTATGAGTCTCTGGGCTCCCACTGAAAACCAAATCTTCTTTAACTTTTACCTCAACATGACCCTCAGCACAGTCTGTGTGTGTGTGGAGAGGTGGATGTGTGTGTTTGCGTGTGAACATGGCGCTGAGAGTGTCATCATTACCTCACCCTGACCTCTATGTGTGTGTGTGAGAGTGAACCAGAGTCGTTTTCACCTCTTTACCTCACCGACTCTGAACTCCCTGCAGAAACACACGTTCTTTACTCTTTGTGTGCGTGTGTGAATGTCTGTGTAGTTTTATGTAAGGACAGCGGATCAGGATTACTTGTACCTCTCACCTAATCCTGACCTTGACCTCTCAACAAAAACTCTCGTTCACAATATAAAACATGTAATGGCAGCGTTTTTCACTCTGTGCTTCAAAGGAGCACACTGAGGTTTTAGGAAAACTGGCACATTAGTCATTTTACCTGTTAAGTTATGAGAGCAGAGACACCAAAATAATCCATGTGCACCTCATAGATCATCCACTGCACTTCAACGTACACCAGGACTACTCTAAATTTTAGGCCATGATGGTCATTTCTAGGTACCCACAGTTTCATGACCCAAGATTGGATGTGAAAATTGTGTAAATCTGATACTTTGGGGTAAATAAATCCATCATATAGATTTAAAGCGAGTCTGTGTAACTTTTTGAGCATTTGATCTAGTTAAAGTTTGCTAATGTTAGCTAGCATTTCCACCATATGTATTTCATTTTTCTTATTTGCCTCCTTTGCACATCAAAAGGTTGCCACAGTTGATAAATTCTGGTGTGGACTATGTTAGTAGTACCTAGTAGGTAACTTAAGGTTAGAACAGCTCTAAACCTAAATGTTAGCTAATATTAAATGTTATTCTGCAATGCTAAGTTAAATCATATAATTCACATGACATGCGAAACTTGTATCTGGATTCACAAAAGGTGAAATATCCAGCTGGATTGTCCTGAATGTCCATCATGACAAACAATTAGGACTTGGAAGAGACTTACATCATTGCTCAGTATTACTACTTCTACTTCATCTCTGGTAATTACAGCATTTTTATTTTATTCTTAAGTTGTTAATGTATTGTAACATAATGAACGTATTGCTTGTATGGATACGCTGTATCAGGGGTTTCAGGCATGTCAAAATCAGTGAAACAATGGGAACGAATAAAAGCTCTAACATGATAATGCTTGCTTAAGTATCTTAAAAGACTAACATCTGTGAGGAGGGAATCATCCGTAATTTTAAAATTCAGATCAATGCACGCCAGGCGACGTTTCCTCAAATACAGTTTGAGGAATAAAGACCTTTACCTTCTCTCAGAGTGTAAAATATCCCGCTCAGCCTTGACTGGGGCTCCTCTGGTGCCGTGGTTAATGTTACTGTCTCCACCCTGCTCCTCTACTGGCTTCAGCTGTAGTTTAATAACGGACAGTCTGACCACAGAGATTTCACAGATATCCAAACGTTGTCAACTGCTACCTCCACATCTGTGTGTGTGTGTGTGTGTGTTGTATTTCATTTGGCCTTTTTTTGTCTTTGAACGACTGCACATATGCCAGTTTTCCTGCATGTCTCTAAAGGCATGCGGTGTATGCTAATGTGTGTGACTCATGTCTAATGACTCCTTCATTGCCCCTCCGCCCTTATATGCATACAGTATATTTGCCAGTGTGTGTGCTTGTGTAGCATCTCTATGAGCTCTCTAATACACTCTGACCACGGATGCTCCCCAGATTGGCCTGTTGTGTCATCTTCTCTCTCTGGTGGTAAAAAGCAGACGATCCTTCGCACACGAGGTGCATATTCAAGCCCTAAAACTCATCTCATTTTGGCAGAACCTATATTTCTGGAATGTGGAGCACTTTAATCTAACTGGGATTAATTTCTTGAGTACATATGGTGTAGGATGCATTTCATCAGAGCATCAAAGGGGAGCAAGGACTGGGTTTAATGTCCGGTTCAAGGACACACAGATTAAGGTGAGGGTCACTTTAAGGGTTTGTAGTTGTTTGCTTACTTAACCATGCCGCCAAATCTCACAGATCCTAATAGCATCTCTCCTTGTTGCTACTTTTGTGACTGTATAGAAACCTCACTCATCAAATATTCTCATTAAAAGTTCATTTTAATTCATCAAAGGGTCTTACACAATGCAAATTTAATTAGAAGCTGTTGAGGTTTTCATTAGTATTTTACAGGGAACACTGACTGATGATGTTTTCAAATTTGGGGGTGAGGCTCAGGGAGTAGAGCGAGTCGTCTGCTTGTCACATGGTTTGCGGTTTAATCCCCATGTCCTCTTGTCCACCAGTCAAACTGTCCTTGAGCAAGAGACCGAACCCAGGGTCACTCCACAGCTGCTAAGGATGCACAAGCCAGTGTCCCGAGCCTGGATAAATGGGGAGGGTTGCATCTAGACTCACAAGTCAGTCTCACAGTCAGCGCTTTGCTCAGTGGAGACCAAGGATAATCTTCCAGCTTTAGTTGTTTAATCTAGGTGGAAATAATTAGAGAGATTAAAAAAACTTGCTCTGCAGAATCCATTTTGAAGACTGATTCTGACATCAATAGGATTGATATCAAAGAAGGGATCAGTTTCAGATTCTTTGACCATATTTATTTAATCAAAGAGAGAACTTAAAAAGTCCCACCTTTAAAAAAAAGTATTTTTAGTTTAAGCGTACGCTATATTTAGAATATTTTCACTGCTTTACTTCGCTTCATTTGGTTTACTCAGGCAGCCTTTTTATTGTTTTTGCTGTGTCTCAATCCCCCATTCTCTCTTCCCATTTCTTGTCATATCTTCAGCTGTCCTGTAAATTAAAGCCATAAAAGCTTGAAAAATATAATAAAAAAGAAAGAGGAGCCTTGTTTGGAGATATTTCACAGCTGTGAATGAAAATGTGTGTAGAAGGAGGCAGGAAGGAATGTCACAGCATCCACACCCCCGAAACAGAGACAGAGAGAGCTGATTGGCTGAGTTTTTTTCCAGAGAGGCTCAGGCAGGAATATTCAGGTATATGGTGCTTAACATGTTTAACATGTTGTGGAATGACAATAGAGCATAAAGCATCCTGGAATTAATATTTTAGTCAAATCGGCTCTTCAGCATTATTTAATGTTACATTTTCAAGCTGTAATTGCTCATCAACAGCTCTTACTTTTGCAGAGCAGTTAAATATATATTCAGACATTAAAACAGTATTTTCATCCTATTGAATCATGTTATCTAAGTGAAATATTTTAATGAAATTGAAAAAAATATATACCTAAAAGCTGAACTATGAAACATGGCTGAATGTAACCTAATAACCGTTAGTGTAATAGTGAAAGGATTCCTATATTTAGGTAGATTTAACCTGCGGATGATCCATTCACCTCATAAATAATGACACACTGTTCTCTCCTACGTGAAATACATAAGCTGCTCTTAATAATAGAAAGTATTGGTATCATTATCGCCAATTCTGGCACTAAATTACTTGGTATCGGATCTAAATCAAATTTTGTGGTATCTCCAACCACTAATCATTTACAGTAAGGTATGTCATGGTGAAATGGTAGGCAGTTTGACCTCTGATTGTCTGGTGTCACAGGACTACATGCTGTCAGGAAGGGCATCCAGCATAAAAAGCCTATGCCAAAGTCAAATACGCAGAATATAAAAATCTGATTCCCATGCGGGTTGGCCAGGGTCTGGTTTGACAACAAGACACAAATTATCCGCTGAAACGACCTCTATTTGGGTAGTAGCCAAAAGATGTGTTGCTTTCAAATGTTTTCCCAGTATAGTTATTTTTTTCTATGGGCTCACCAACTACTTCTACTGAAGCAGTTTTGGAGCTGCAGGGAGATGAAGAGTGAGGAAAGCCTTTATTTTGATAATGTATATTTTTCCTGGCAGTCTGAATAGATTCTAACAGTCGGACTTCCTCTCACAAACCACCTCTATAATCTTGTTGTCATCCCAACCACTGCAGGCATGGCGTTTGCTGAGGAAAGGGAGGGCACTTATTGCATCGTTACCAAAAAATGTAGAATACTTTATAGCATTCTAACCGCCTAACAATATATCATGAAGACTTTGATATTACTAAAGTTAGTAAAGTTTGGAAGTTGGACATTCATCTTATTAAACTTGACTTTGTTGATGTACAATCAGGCTGTGCATAGACAAGTACAAAGTACAAGGCTGAGGCTAAGGCTAAACGACTGGATCAGAGCATCAACAGGTGAACCTGTGATAGGCTCATGGGCACCCAAGGCTCATTGATGCCTGTCAGGAGTGAAGGCTAGTCTTTCTGGTCCGATCCCACAGAAGAGCTACTGCAGCACAAATTGCTGAAAAGGTTAAAGCTGGCTAGACTCTACACTTAGAAATAAGGGTTCCAAAATGGTTCTTCCTGAAGGGCTGAGGTTCTACCCAAAACCATTTGCTTCTGAAGAAGATGTTGTTTTTGGAAGGATTTGTCAAGGGTTCTCTGTATAACTAAAGGTTAAGAGTTCTGTGGACCCTCAGGGTGTGTTCGTGTTAGCACCCTCAGAAAGTGAAAAGGTTTGGGTTGAAACCCAAGACGCTGATTCTTGGTGGAACCATTACACCATAGAGGGGTTCTCTATAGAACCATTCGTAGGGTGTTCTGAGTGAAACGTTTTACAGATGGTTCTCGGTATAATCCTTTATGCTGGGGTCAGAATTATAAAAGGTTCTACCAGGAACCAAAAAGAGTTATCCTATGAAGAACCCCTTCATGGTTCTAGTTAGAAACTGTACTTCTAAGAGTGTGTGATAGAAAGGTGCCAGAATGCACAGTGCACCACAGTTTGTTACCTATGGGGCTGCATAGCTGAAGACTGATCAGAGTGCTCATGCTGACCCCTGTCCACCGCTGAAATGCTTACAATGGGCATGTGAGCGTCAGAGACTGGACCACGGAGCAATGGACGAAGGTGGCCTGATGTTGACAAAGCGTTGACTTGTCCTCCAATTTCCCCTCAATCTGATCGTGCATCTGTTACCCCTTTTCAACCGAGGTGGTTCCAGGGCTGGTTCAGAGCCAGGGCCTAGTTTTGAACCAGTTCTTTGTGTTTGGACAGCCAACAAACTGGCTCTCAGCCCTGAAAACTGGCTCCAGAGTGGCCAAGAGTAAGATCTGCTACATCAGGGGCTGAGGGCGAGATTATCATGAGCCACCAAAATGAAATGCCTGTCATTGTGGCAGAGATTTTGAGTTGATATGTAATTTTATTAAGTTTAAATGTATTTTCAGGCAAAAGAGTATCCATGAGATTCCCCTTGTGTGGTCAGTTTATCCAAATAATGCTTGTTTGGAAAGTTTGCCCCGACGTGTTTTGGAGATGTGAGGGGCTGCAGGCCGGTGTTACAATACTTAAGTTCACATAATCTAATGCGTGACCAAATATGGTGTAACACCTGGTGGGATTGTGGCTATCAGTCGTGATACAGTCATGTTTGAGACCACTTCAGTGTGATCAATCTGCTGGTAATGGCAGACGTAATTGTTCATTTAGCAGGCAGTAGGGGTCATCATTACTAGTTAAAAATGTAGTTAAAAGCTGTTGTGCTTTCTTTTTCTTCCTTTCTTTATCACAAGTGGCAACCACCTACTGTGTCGAGGTGTGAAGAGGTTGAAGTTAGCATTGCTAGGAAACCGAAGGCATGTTAATTTACGCAATGACTTGGCTCTCCAGCCAGTGGAAAAGCAGGCCTGTCTTAGATGGTGCACAAGTTGAACCAACTCCAAACTGGCACTAGAACCAGCACTGAACTCGCATGAGGTTCTTGTTGATCGAAAAGGTGCATTGGGGATGTACTGTGCCAGATACCACAGGACACATTCAGAGGTCCTGATGAGTCCATGCCTCAACAGGTCAGAGCTGTTTTGATGGCACCAGTGGGACCTACACAATATTATGATATTAGGCAGGTGGTTTTAATATTGTGGCTGCTGTGGTCCAGTTTTCTAGAACTTTACATAGTGATTATATCAAAGTCTTAAGATGAAGGTCAGTTTCTCCATATACATTAACCTTTAACCCCTAGCAAAGGGTGCATTGGATATTTGTCACAGTGAAGTAGTGTCATGTATGAGTAAAGTCATACACTTGAGTTGTCTGCTTCAACAAGATCACAGGTTTCATTTTATTTATTTGCAAAACATCATAACAAGCTAAATTTGAAACCAGGTTTTGTAAATGATTAAATGTGTTTGTCATAAAAGTGAATTATACATGAACTTCAACATGTTAAAGAACTCTTAATCTCAGTTGTAAACATAAACTGTCTTCAGGCTGACAAAAATCTTTATGAGGTTAGTTAATCAAAAGCATCACGGTACATAATAATTCATGAAGTGATTGTGTTTTTCATGAAGGAGTCAAAGCTCTCTGCTCTGTTAAATTCAAATGCGGCATCCAGCTGAAATTAAAAAGCCCTGCACTGACCGTTCTCTTACCTTGCAGTAACGACTGTTATTGTTCCTCAACTGGCAAAACTCACCGCTCACATTTTCAGCGAAGGTATTTGAGAAATTTCGCCCACCTGCGTTTCCTTAAGTGGTGATGTCTTGGCGAAGTGAGGCGGCTTTTTGAAACTCTGACATGAAAGCCCTCCGCTGAACCCGGAGCAGATACACAGGCTGGCAGCTGTGCACATGGCTGTGTGTGTGTGTATGTGTGCATGAATGATGTGTTAATATGTAGACTCATTTTATCAACAGCCCTGTTTTACAAGCACATGAACATGATAAACTCCAGCAGGAACGTGTGTGTGTGTGTGTGTGTGTGTGTTCATGTGTTTGTATGTGTTCAGCTATAAAGCAATACAGGAATGTGCTTTCACTCTTTAATGAGGTTCATCAAAACAGTAAGGCGTCAACAAACGAGCCTCTTCACACGCGAGGTGAAGAAAGCAGAGGAATGAATGGATGCGGAGGGGCCAGATTTTATATACAGAAACATTATGGAGGTAAATATGTTAAGTCATTAATGAAAACTGAAGCAGCACAAACTCATTTTGGGGGGCTTTTTGAAGGCAAAATTCCAAACCAAGCTGTACATCATGCATACATTTACATATCTAGCATTTATGTGGTGTCAGAATAATGAGTTCTTAACTGGGAATTTTCAATGAGTCTGCATGGTCACAACAAGTGGGCAGGTATGCGGATTTATAGACTTGTGGGACTTGCAAGGACAGCAGACTGCTGGTGTTAGCGCTGCTAGTTTTGCATAGCCAAACAGACCTGATGAGCTCTGGCTTGTTTGTATTTTTCTAAACCAGTCACAATGAGGTCTTGGGAGGCACTAAATCAGGATGCAGTGACAGCGCCCCTGCACAGGGCCGTTTCTAGCTTTTTAGGGGGTCTTATGTGAAATGTCCTTTGGGGGCCCCTACTTTTTTAAACTATAGTGGGGGGAATTCCAAACCTTTTAAGTGCTCATTTAATACACTGCATCTTGTGCACTTTAAAAGGAAAGGAGGCTAGATCTGTGGAAAACATTCCTTTTCCCTCAAATCCAAATCACAAATCTCAAATGGACCCCAGCAATTTAAACCTATAATAAATTATAATAAATGGGAATCACTGGGGCTCCTCACATAAAGAAAATAGTGAAAACTTCCTGCAGGTTTGTGGAATTTTCCTTAAAATTATTATTTGAAATTTTAGGACCAAATTTGTAGTAAATAATACCAAACTGAATATATACAGTAAATATCCCAGCTAGCTGCTGGAATTCTTGCAAAGTGTATTCATGTCAGTGACGTATTGACGTGACATGTGGCAAAGTAAAGCTTCCCCAGCGATCTCTGGTGACAGTCTTACTTTGAATAGCAGTGGGGATACTGAATGGCAGACCTGCTACTGAAGACAGATCATCATTACATTAGACTGTTTGAGGGCTCCCTGGTGGCTTTTAGTCCGTATATGGCAATAAATGACCCTGCCTCTGGGGACTTTGTAAACGCAGATAGTGGATGGTGTGACGCTGACTGAAACAGGCAGCCAGTGGTAGGCTGTACATCTAGTGAGTCACACTATAGCACTGTCAATGTTAACCACAGTCAGCTAACATCATTTTGAGTGTTTTATTACCATTGGATCAGCTGACTAGAATAAATTAGAATTTCTGTTTAATTTACAGGAAATTCATCCATCCATCCATCCATTTTCTGTAACCGCTTATCTGTGAGGGTCACGGGAGGAGATTCATTCAAATCAAAATTTTTGAAACATCCAAAATTGCAGCCCAAAATAATCTAAAATAGAGAAAAAATGTAGTAGCAGTTGAATGATAATTCTCTGTGGGTGTGCCATTATGAGTGAACCCTTTCACATTTCATATAGTCTGTCACCCATTGTTAATATATGGACATCACATAGTGCAGCTTCAAAGACAAAAAGAAACAAAACATTTACCTGTAGTACATCAGTAATAAGGCGTCTTCAGCTGCAGGGAACTCAAACCTGAAATGACAGCGTGCAACAAAATGTGACTATTTTATCATAAGAATATAATCTGCAAAGACCAAAAACAGAGATGTGATAGTAATGTGTGTAACACAAGCACAAGGGAAGAGGTGTTCCTCTGCAAGATTTCCATTTTTGGTCAACTTCTGTTCACTAAAATAACTTTTTTTTATTTAAGTAATAAAGATGCATGTTGCGGTGAAGTAGCATACTCAAACATTTTGGAAGATGTTTTTCATACCAGACCAAAAAAGAACAGCAGTTAAAGAGGTCTGAAGACTGAAAATAAAGTGCTAGCACAAACAAACTAAAAGAGATATTTTTCCTTGAATGGAGCGTAAAATGGGGGTGCAGCAGAAATGAATAGATTCAGACAGGTTAAGGACAGAACCAGTGAGACAGGGGGAAGAAAAGCTATGAGGTTAATGGGTAACACGGTCTATAAAACAGAAGGTACGGACAGAGAAAACAGCAGGATTTACAGGAACAGAAGAAGAAAAATGAGATTAAGGAGAAAGAAGACAGAGTAGAGATTTAGTGATCAGAGGCAAAACTGAGGTTTTCTTTCCAAATCTGAAAAGTTTCTTCTTCTTGATTCCCCACGGTGACGGTAAATCTTATATTCCACATTATACTGCCTGCAGTATGTGTGTGCATGCGTGTGTGTGTGCAGTCTATATAAATCTACAGCGTATTTTCTTTTGCTCTGCTCGAGTGGAATATTTTTCTAATGAGTGTTTTATTTCTGAGTCCGACCATCACATGAACGAACACACACACACACACCATCAGAGACAAGCATATGGAAATGAAATCAAGCGGGAGACAGAGGGCTCACAGAGGCCAAGGGACACACACACACAGACACTTAGACAAACACACAGACCAAGTTCACTCATACTTTGATCTGCAGTATATTTGTATTTTGCAGTGTTCTCCTGCCACCGCTAACACGTTAGTACACAAACCCGAATTCATGCGCAATGCATACAACTCATACACACTTAAAGACGAGATTAAATGAAAAATGCCCTTTTGACCCTTTTAGACCTCATCCTGTCACATTGTCCACCTATTTAACAATACTGGACAAAAAAAATACAATCTTTTTTATTTTTTGTATTTTTATGTCAAAATCCAATCATGATTTCTTCCTGTAAAGCAAAAACGTGTGCTCAAATAAGCGAGAATCAGCCAATCTTAAACTTTTAGCGGTGCAGAGCTAAGGCTAACATTTTCATTAGTTAGCTAGCTAGCAACAGTATAATGTTACTGTTTAAAAGTGCAACTTGACAAACTGCACTAACTGGTCAGAATTTCTGCTAACTTAGCTAGCAGAACTTAACCTAGCTGCCATCTGGTTTCCTGATGTTTGTTGCTAAAGTAGCTTGAGTACCAGTAACTGCTGTTAGCTTGGTTAGCTGCGCAGCCAAGTTAGTTGACTCAGCCTTGGGGTGCCACTGGATTTCCCATCATCAAACCTCTGTCGATCTCAGAGGCAGTGTTTCGTCCCAGTCTCACCGTTCACTGGGGGCTTTTAGCCCAGGAAGAGTCAGTGCTAAGTGGACCGCTGAGTAGTAGTTGAGTGGCTGGGGGGGAGCGTTGCATTAATGCTTATTCAGCATATATCAGCTCCTTCCCTTGCTGTCTGTTTTTACAGGGAACACATGAGTTTGCAGTAGCAAAGAGCGCTGTGATTATCATTTCATGTTCCCACTATCTGTCTTTATCTTGATGCCGCCCACCTCACAAGCAACCAAAAAACACATATCCCCTGGCAGACGTAACATGGAGGACGTCAAAACAAAAATAGCCAAAAACAGCACAAACATCTGTGTCACACTTCTCCAAAATGACTTCATGCATGTTTACAGTTGTACATGTGTACAAGAGTTCAGCAGAGTTAAGTATAGAAAAACATGCATGTTTGTGCTTGTGTGTAAGTGTGTGTGCGTGTGCATCACTGCCAAACACACCACTGACACCAAAACCAAAACATCCAGGTTTCATAAGAGTTTCAGGAAGACATCACACGTTGTGACCTCCATCGTCTTTCTCAATCTCTAGGCTGTGTGTGTGTGTATGTGTCTGATAATATCTCTGATCTTTTATCACTCTGGTTTTATTGTTAACGGCTGCAGATTCACCTGCCAGACAACATGCTCATTCAGCCTCCGCAACCTTTTGGCCTTCACTTCACCCAGACAACTCCAGCGTTCAGCCAAAAAAAAGAAAAAAAAAAAAATGTGAATGCCATACTTTTCAAAAGCAGACAGTATTTTAGCTCTAAACACTTTAAAAATGCTGGAATGGTCCCGTATCTTGTGATTTTTTGGCAAGTGAAACTTGGTTGATTTCTACATTGATAACAGCTCATAGTGCAACAGGGCTAGGCAAGTTTACCAGAGATGACAACATATAGTGATAAGCCTCAACTACAGAGGCCCTGAAATGCAAAACATCACAGCAAAGTTAAAAAAGCAAAAACAGAATATAAATATAAATTTTGCACTCTTGTGGTACCTCTGTGAACTTTCTCTTTTCCGTAAAACTGACTTCTTGAGTTAGCTAATGTCAGCAATATACTAGCTAACTTGCTAGCTAGATAATGACTGAAGTGGATTAGCTAGATAGATAGGTAGTGTTAGAAGACTGCTAGCTAACTAGCTAAATTCTGATTTATTTACATAAGGTTGCTAGTTAGCTAAAGTTTTGCTAACATTAGCTAACTTAGGATGTGAATTTGTGTCACCATTACAGGTCCAACAATATCATCTTTTAAAAATCTTTAAAAATTTGTTTTTCTTTTCAACAAAGATGAGCCTAGCATATAGCATAACTAACTCTGGAAACAGGAAACGAGAAAGTTGACAGAGGTTCCAAGCTTGCTCAATTGTTATCGGAGCACAGAGCAAAAAGGGGGTGGTACTTAGGAAGGGTCACTCGATACCATTCTCTCGTTTGTTACATTGAACCTTATAGAAAGCTGGGAAACAGGGGCCCAATGGTGTCTAGCTTAAAAACAAACTGAACAGAGGCAGAGCTGTTTCCAATCTTTATGCTAATCTAAGCTAACTGTACTCTATTCATATTAGTGTACAGACACGAGAGTGGTATTAATCTTTTCATCTACGTCCGCTCTTGGCACAGAAGAAAACAAGTGAATTTCTCAAAATACTGAACAATTTCTTTAATTAATCAAGCAAAGATTGCATTTTATGTCTCAGATTTTTACCACAGTTCTGGTGAGGACTACAGATCTGATCCAGGCTGTCGCTTATGTGATTACAGAGATTACTCCAAGCTGATTTATCATGAGGTCATTTTCAGTTCATCAAGGCACAAAAAACATTTATATTTATAGTTTGTGATTTATTGCGTCGTTTGCGGGCTCATTCACCAGTTGTTTTGTGGTCGTAAATGTCTGAGAAAACAAAATGCCTGTTAGGATTTCAACACTGCTTTGTGCTCCTCAGTGATTCCATCTGCCTTGTTTGCTGCAGATTTTTCTAACTGATACAAGTGGGCACAATGTGTTTTATGCACAATAAACAAACTTTTTTATTTAGTCTACCAGCTTGTTGTTGTTGAGAGAGGTTTTGTTAATGTGAGGCTTTGGTAAAAAAAAAAAAAAAGTCATCGTCAGCGCTGGAAGTTTATTTTAGGGTTGTGTTTGTGGGTGTTTTCTGATGTGGATCAGAGCCCTGCAGCATTCTTTTGTAGGTAACTGTGTATTTTTACTTGTGTCTGTTTGCACAAGTTGAGGTTAAGGTCTTCGTCAGTGTACCTCATCAGCAGGAAGGACTATAGGTTGGATCAGTAAGCTGCTAGTTCATAGTTTCAGTCATTATTCCCATAAATTTTGATAAGATATTAGGCTACTTCATGGCTGACATCTGTGGATGCACCAACATTGCTACAAAGGTACCCAGCAGGATCACAAAGATTAAAGAAAATGAGAATATCAACTTCCTGGTTCAGCTTTGTCCTACTGTACTAACAGGATACAGGATCTGAACAGACATTCCAGGGTTAAGGTCAACACAGTCACAAGACCTGACCAGGGTGCGGTCACCTTCTACTGCTGCCTGTCTCTGTGTATAATATCAGACCAACTCGTAATCAGTCCTGAACAAATTGTGCCTCAAGTCATCACATCACTTGTGTTTGTTTGACATGGTTTGTTCATCCCTGAAGCCATTGTGACCTTCTTCAGTGATTCCATGATGTTATTTTTGGCTTTGCTGTAGAGTGTGGGTATTGCTGTCACGGTAAAAGAATATCGGCTTAAGTGTACACGATAGTACAAAAGCCTTGGTTCTCAATGACTGAGTGGGGGTGCAAATCTTGCAAGTTTCAAGTGAATTTGTGATTCATTTCGTCATTCCAAGTTGGGTGAAAGCTTTGATAGCGCTGGTTCAATCATTCCCTGGCAGCAGCAACTACAACCAGCTGTTTTTCGTCCAACTACAGGCGGAAACGTAAAAGATTGTTTCTCATCTTTGTTGGGTTCCCTAAATATTTAAATTTAGTTAAACATATTTAGCATCGGTGAGGCTCTTGTCCGGGTATCTTTTCCCTACAACTTCATAAAAGCCAAAATGCTTCCATACGCTAGGATTTAAGTCAGGGGGAGCTGGTTGGATTCTATCGATCTTTGGTCGTTCATGCTCAGCCATCCTCACATGTAGCCTATCTTAGAACATAAACACAATGCACATGTTCTTAACCATATGGACCATTCAGATGCCAACGTGTGCGCTTGCAGAGGTCCACTTGACTCTCTGTGCAGTTCGTATTGTACTAACTGTAAGGACATATGCTGTAATCTTGCTAGAAATGGATCTGCCGACTGTATGTTAGCATGTTCAGCTCAGCCTCTGAGTGATCTCAGAACTCTGGTTTCTCCACTTTAATTGAACCTTTATGCTCAAGGTGAAAAATGTTGAATGCGCACACATGTAGCTTTGTGTCAGTTTGCGAATGCCCAGACAAATTTGCATTTAATCATGTTTTTTCTTTGTCTTTGTATGCAATAGAATGCTGCAGGGATGATGCATTTTTGTAGGCCAACCCAGAAGTCAGCATCACTCTGAGATTTTTCCTTTGGATTTTGGATTATTGCAGAAAATAAGATCTGTGTCAAACAAATGTTTATGATATGGTTCAGCAAGATAATCTTTCAAAACAAACACCACTTTTCACCAGAAGTAAAAAGCTAATGTTTAAATGCTATTCAGTTGCGTAACTCAACGTCACCGCCACTAAGTGACTAGTGTTTGACATAAGGAAATTTTACGTCCCCAACAACTTCTGTAGTCTCATTTAGCCATTTCTTAGCAACCAATTTTTTTTAAAGACACATAAAAGCTTTAAAACTTTAAAACAAAAAAGAGTGGGCTATTTACTGACATACAGTATTTTATGTCATAGAACAAAAGGTGAAAATCAGGCATGGCGCCAGGATTTCAATTTTGGGTGGGCCACAGTAACTTTGGGTGGGCCTTTTAATTACAAAAGTTAACAGTTTCCAACTGGTAATCTTAATCTTACCTTAACAAAAATGACTGCTGTGGAGAGCAACTAGCACTTCTTGTTGGTTATGACACTTTTTAAAGATTTCAGTGCCGATAGAGCTTATTATTTCACCGCGGCAGTATGTTATTTCAAGTGACAAAGGATATCTCGTTATCTATATTTTCGCTATGGGTCAAGTACATTAATGCATCAATTCATTAAGAAAACTGACATTTTAATTCCTTGTAATGCATTTCGTTTGATCTGGCTGGATTACTCTATAAACTGATTGCAGGGAGAAACGGAGCGATCAGAACAGTGGGTGAGCTACAATCACTTTTAACAGGAGAGAGAGGGAGGTGCGCCACGCTATTCATTCATAAACTTAACTGTTTCTGCTGTGAAGATGATCTGAAGACAATCAAGTCAGACAGGAATATTTAGCTCCACTTCCCATATTGTCTACATTTTCTAGAAGTTCTGGTTTAAATGAGAAATGCATTTGCAGGTATTAAATAAGACAATGATATAGCCTACTTTCTCAGGACACTGACCTGGAACAACCGCCACAGTGTTACGTGCGTGCGCGAGTGTCTGGGGCGACGAATAATGGCCCATCTAGACCTCACGTGATTAACAGCCGAATAAGAGTAAGAGTTTTTTTCAACTGGAAACGTTTTTGTCTTTAGGATGTATTAAAATGCTGATTTTAATAATTAAAAGTTAAGAAATATATGTTTCTCCCAGTCATTTAGGGTGGGCCAAATGTACAAGTGGGTGGGCCCAGGCCCGTCAGGCCCATCCGTAACGCCGTGCCTGGTGAAAATCCTTATTTTAGGCAAATAACAAAAAAAACAAAACAAAAAAAAAATTCTTTTGAGGTGAGGGAACTGGATGTGCTAATATGCCAAGCAATTTCTGGGTTTTAGGACTCTTGC
This sequence comes from Lutjanus argentimaculatus, assembly GCA_034769285.1. NCBI lineage: Eukaryota > Metazoa > Chordata > Actinopteri > Lutjaniformes > Lutjanidae > Lutjanus > Lutjanus argentimaculatus. Next base: position 647,359 of record JAWZSL010000074.1, on the reverse strand, counting down.
AGCACTCTATTGCATGGCCAAATTTGGCTCACATTCTGTCTGAAACATTGACATTTATTAGGAGTGGACAATATCAGAGCACCCAAGAGTGAAGCCAAAGTATCTCAATTGCCCCCTGATGGCTGGTTACAGTATAGGTCATAAACCCTGCCTCTCCAATGTTGATAGGTAGGACATCGGCCAAACTAAAACATCAACGTACATGTCAAATACATTTTTCCCAAGTAGTTTAAGTAGTTCTTATCGCGCTTATGTTTGTTCAAGTGTTCATTTTTTGAATCAGTTTGGTTTTAATTACCTATTTAATAGTATGAATACTGGCTTTCATGCCATGATTGACAGCTGAGCTCTGCTCGCGATTAAGTCAGCTGGCTGTGTGGGCAGGAACTTCAACGCTGGCCACTACTGCACAGACTCTGGCTCCGGCACAAGATGGCAGCGTGGTGTCCATCTTTATTCATGCCAATTGTCTGAACACACTGTTAAAGGTTGTGTCGAGAATAAGAATCTCGGAACCGAGTCTGCACCATCCTGACATCTCAGCAGTTGACATGGCCAGAACTAAAAAAAAAAAAAAAGTTTAAAAAAACAACCTTGAAAAACCTCTAATGTGCTTCTTTTTTAATCAGGATACGTATCGTCAAGAAATCTTTCCATTCTTTGCTGAGCTTCAGTCGTGGCGGCTGCTCAGATAAGATGGCCAACATTGTTAAGGACAATCTAAACAATCTGACCTTCACAGGCACCAGTTCATGAACTGGAAGTCTTATCAGTCTCAGTGTGGCTTCCCGTCTCTGCTTGTTCAGATAACACAGATTCATTTTGTTGCCCAAATACCATTTTCAGGTTTTGTTTCTTCTCTGCCTGCAGAAAAGTGATGAAATCTGTTGGAGTTGAATTCAAACTGTCAGAAAAATTTGGCCCTGCTGACATTCAATCTGTTTTATTCCTCCTCTCTATATTAATCCCATATATATTCCATCTTTTCATATATTCTGCACATATATCACTTGCTCTTTTTTCATCCTCATTCTGACACCTCGGAGGATCATTCTTACACAGAACCCTCAGTGTGAACTCTGCGCTGGCAGAGGAATGACTCAGGTGTTTTTCCATATGTGTGTGTGTGATCGCTCAGCCTGTGAGTATGATTTGTGCAAAAGAACCATGTGTCAAGTGTGTTTGTGTGCGACAGTACAGTCCTGTTGTTTGAATGGGAAATTTGGAAATGTGTGTGTATACATATGTGTGCGTGTGTGTGTGTGTGTGAGTGAGAGTCAGGTGTCAAGTTTACCCCCCGATCGACCCAGCCTGGGAATGATCTAGTCTCAGCGGGGGAAGCCAAAGCTGCTCCTCTATGTGTGTGAATGTGAAGGTGTGTAATGTGTTGTACGTGAGTGTGTGTGTGTGTGTATGTGTAACCCAGGGATGACTCACAAACCATCTGGAGGCCAGATGCAGGTTAGAAAACTACTCTCTCCTCGCTCCCTCCCTCTCTCCAGTTGCTGTTAGTTCCCTTAGTTAACCCATGAACTTTGACCTCTGTGCTGTGGCGTGGGTGTGTGAGTTTGGGCTTGTGTGTGTGTGTGTGTGCGTCTTCCTGGTTGAGTAAACGGTGAGGTCGTGACCTTTCTCAGAGGTGGTGAACTCTCCCTCGGTGACCTCTGGAGTTCAAGTTCACTAATTGACCCTGTTCCCACTGAAACAGCCTCCATCTTTCTCCACCTCTCTCCCTCGTTCTCAGCTCCACCTCCCTGCCACCTCATACAGTGATTAACTCTGGGAAACCGGACTCTAACGTGTTACAGGGGTGACTCGGAGCGTGAACAAGAGGTGAAACTGTACTTAAATTATAGTAGAGACCAGGGTTGGGAGGGTTACTTTAACAATGTATTCTGATACAGTCACTGATTACCTGTTAAAAAATGTAGTCAGTTACATCATCCAGCTATCACAATATCATTATTATTATTATTATTATAAAGTAATGTAACTTGATTACTTTTCATAACTTTTGGATTACCCCAATATAAAATATAAAAAATAGTGTTTTTAGGGCCTAATATTGCGTTTTTAGGGCTGCAACTAATGGTTATTGTCATTATGGATTAATCGATTAGTCATTTATTTTCTCAATTAATTGATTTGTTGTTTGGTCCATGAAATGAGAGAAAATGGTAAAAAAAAATGATGACCAAAGCTCAAGATGACGTCCTAAAATTCCTTGATTTGTCCACAACTCAAAAAGATTGACTAATTTAAAGACAAAAAAAATCCCACCCAGTGAAGCATTTTTTTCAGGGCATGATATTGAATTGGTAACTGTGTACATGTGTTATTCAAGTGAATCATTTCCAGTGAAAAACATGCTGTCTTCACTCAGAAACTATTTTTACAGAGAAGTACAGAGGAGTGATGGAGAGCTGAACATTATGATGTCACTGTGAAGTTGAATTTGAGATATTGTATTCACAAGAATGGGATGAACTAGAAACACAATTGGCCTCATGCAGGAACCACTCGTACAAACAGATTTGCTCTTCACTGTTGTGTACAAGTGTCACGTTCACTAGTTTTCTCATATTTTGAATTTTCTTTCAGGTATGAATACAATTTACGAGTGATCCAGACCTGTCGTAGGGGTCATGTGCAGTAAGTCTGCTGTTATCGAAACCAAAGTTTTTCACTGACTGCATATTTCAACAGTTTGAAGGCATTTTGAGTTTGAAAAGTATTCCACTTCATAATTATTATTATTAAGTCAATATTATTCAGTTTGACTGCATTTCAAATTATAATACAATTGTAAATTTACACATAAATCCCTATTAATTATATGATGTATTATTACCTCCTGTTAGATATATTGGCTGTATATCTTCACATGCAGGCGTATGAAGTCACTGTCCATGGGAGCATCCTTGCTTATTCCATCAAACATTTCTTCTTTATTTCAGTGACAGTCTGACCCTCAGATAGCACTGTATTAACAACACCAATTTTTCCTGTTCTTGGCCTTAGCAGGTCCCTTAACTCCACAGCTGATGCTGTTCAAATAACAGATTTTTAAAATGGATCTCAGAAAACAGTTACTCTTTGCTGCCATTTTCATGAATGAGCACTTCTTGCTGTATGGGTCAGGAAGCATAGCCTTATATGGTATTACTGGGTTAAGTCTAATGCATGTGGACTCAAGTACACACAGGTGGATCATTTACACAGTTATTGGAAGTTACGAGTGTTTGCTGAATCTAATGTGGCAGGCTCGTACAAGCCCATTGTTTCGAGAAAAAAAAGTGAGATAAAATTAAGATAAGAATGCAAAAATGGTCTTTTATGAGGCCGAGTGTCGGTGGCCATGGCTATTGCTGGTGTGGAGCCATAAAAAACAGGTTTTTTAAGGTTTTGCAAAAATTGTGAATCATAGAGTTCATTCAGCATACATGAATGTGCCCAAAAAAAAATTAGGCTGATGAATCCTGTAGTATTTGAGACTGATGATGCAGGTCCGTTGATGACACACAGACACACTCACACAACGCACGCATGAGGTAATGGCATGTTCCCCTCCAGGCTTATGCCTGGTGGAGATAAATATGAGACACACTAGGTACAATATTAAACTAATGAATTTCTGAAGACAGTTACAAGGTGAAAGGAGAAACATCTCCAGAAGACAACAAGACAGACACACTGGTGACTCCACATGGGTTGTATAATATATGATAATATAAATAACATGTAAGTAGAAGTTGGTTGAGGTGGAGCTAATTTTAGCTCTTTGAGTTTGGTAGTTAAATCTGTAACAATGAGTTCAGGAGACCAGCGTTCATAGATAATGTGACATAATTGTATCTATCTGCTTTTGGGAGACACATTGTGGGAACTTAACAAGCATAATGTCTTAAGTGCAGCCACAATGTTTCCGCAAACATCAGAACAAAGACGATCTTTCACAGTGGTAACACACAGGCCGCTGCAGGCCATTCTTTGTAGATGAAACACGTGTTTATTTGCTGTCAAATATTTCTCCAACAACACCAACCCCAAGCCCTACCAGTAAATCATCAAAATAATTGAGAGTATGTGTATATGTGTGTGTCTACCCCTAACAGTAAACCAGTAAAACATCAACGTAACAAGACAACAGAGCTGGAATTCTGTCTATTGTTCAGCCAAATGTTCTGATTTCACCCCCAGAGAGGGTTTGTGCATGGGCTGGCGAGCATATACACACTTAGATTTCAAACATCATTTTTAGACTGTTGTTGTGTGTGTGTATTTGTGTGCATGTGTGATTATTAGTAATGAGGCTGGACAAGAGATGACTGGATCTCAGTTCCTGATTGAAACTGAAAGTTGTTTGGTATCAGCAGAGAGTTTGTACAGAATGTGGAGGATATATCAGGGTTTTATTGATTGGGCATACTTGCCACAACGTAGTGTGATGCATCAATTTTATGAACCGCAAGTCTGTTTACTTCCCGTCAACTCTACACTAATGTTGCGCCTCAAACCTACGTGATCACCTTACAGTAGGGTGACCAGACATCCCTGTTTTTGGCGGCCTGGCGCCAGCTGGACTTGTCCCCATGAATTTCCTTGTTTTTAACTGTGGATTGAAAACAGACCACGAAAAGAAATAGTATTCATCATGGCAAAAAAAGACAGGGCGTAAGAGCCCATCAGTTGTCATCTAAATCACGTTGTGTTTGTTTTGGCCAACAGAGGGGGCTACTCACTATAGTGGCTTCATATCACTCTTCTTCAACTAACTACTTTCTTGCACTAGTATTAGTGAAAACTGCAGTGGAAAACCCGTCCAGTGGTTAGCAAGTGCAAGTATTTCAGCTTGTCTTTCTTCTCTGTGTTATGGTACGTATAGATGATTAAATACACAGTACTGAACAATCATTGTTGTTTTTTATTTGAGTGGTTTACCATAGCTTCACTCACCATTGTATGGTAAACTATAATTTTCTGACATGATTTGCAAAATTGCTTCGTTAGCACCCATTTCACTGGTCAGCTTGCACCATTGTTTATTACAGTACAACCATTACAATGGTCAAAATTTATGAAACCAGAATTATTATTTTTTAAGTTATTTCTGGGCATTTTTGCCTTTATTTGATAGTGACAGCTGAAGATATGACAGGAAAGTGGGTAGAGAGCGAGGGGATGACACACAGCAAATGAGCCATAGGTGGGAGTTGAACCGGCAATAGCCTGAGTGCATGGGGAGCATGCTCTACCAACTGAGCAAATACTACTGCTGCTTTTAATTTCATAGATAATAACATTGGATATTTTGATGATATATTCAGAACTGGAAATGCCCCTGTTTTTCATTTAAGAAGCCTTACCTTACGTTGCTTTTTCAATTTAACAGTCTATATTGTTTGTTAACTTGCCACTCAGTGCAGTCTGATTTTCACAGCTTGGCTAACATTTGGTCGCTATGTTTCTTTTACGCTTGGATATAATTATCTGACTTCTGACTCTGACTTTTCAGACCACTGATCTCTACAGATCTCACCCTACTCCCAGTTTCTGTGGTTTCTCACTCTTTTTTAATCTACCTGTAACATTAGCAAGAAACTGCTCTCACCCTGACTTCTCCTTACGGCTTGTCTTTGTTTGAAACTGTGCAGACACAAAATAATGTGTATAACATTACACAAAATATTTAAACTGAAAGCCACCAAAACTAATTTGTCAGTACTCATGTGTACTGTGGTAATGTTAGTTAATGGAACAATGTGTGAATGTGTGTTAGCATTAGATGGACACATACGATTTGAACCCCTTAGCCAGCAATGAGGTCTAGCCTTTACCGCTCGCTTTCCCAAGATGGTGTGCATTAGTTACTTTACACTGAGTGTAGGAAAAACAACCATAGTGACCTAACTTTAGCTGTGAAAATCACACTAACTTAGCTCACAGCTGTTAAGAGAAGTTAGCTTAAGGCTGCCAGAAATTCCTTCTTGGTTAGGTTTAGGGGGAAAATTATGGCTTGGGATAATGGTGCAAGAAAGGATTTAAAAGAAAAGACAGAAAGAGGACAAGCAAAGGCAAGAAGCCTTCACTCAGAAACTTTTCCTCACCATCTTAAGCTTCTTTCTATTGAAACACCACTTTACTCCGATAATCTGAACAGGTAAAAACATTAATGCTTTCCATCACTTTCCAAAGTCACTACATCACCCTCCCTAAGTGCTCCACGGGGTGCTTTTATTTTGAAGGAGGATCAGAGGGGAAGCACAGCAGCTGGATCATATTCATCAATATGCATGAACTTTGTTTTTTTCTTGCTATGTGCACATATACAAACAAAAGCTGAGCTGAAACAAACCACAATACAGCCACAAACTACAGCCAGACTCCAGTTCAGTAACTTATAGTTACCTGCTGCGAGGAGGATGTTTGTTTTCTCTGGACACTGTTCAGGCCCCATGGTTAAATTTTGTGGATTTTTTCCTTTTTGAATGACAGTTAACAGTAAAGAGAGAGAGAATTCAAACCAGTGGATACACAAACACCTCAGCCAGCTGAGCCACCATGCAGAACATCCAGATGTTTAGTTTAACAACTAAGCTAAAGTAGAGTACCAATACTTTTAGGATGCAATATTTTCTACCAAAATAAAATTAAATTTGAACCTCATCTCTCTGTAGTTGCATCTGTCAGCCCACAAGAGATCAGTTTGAATCAGTATTGAATTCTGGGCTGAATGTACTGTAATGCAATGGGAGCACTAGGTCAACACAACACATTACAAATGTATGCAGTGTGGCATTACAACAGTGTGGCTTGAATTTAATGTAAATGCAATGCAGTGTCAAGGCCAACACACAGTGTGAGTGCAGCATAACATAATGAGAAACGAGGCAACAAGAAAACAACACTATGTGAATGTCAGCCTTATCGCCAACAACTCTCGCTTTCTGCAATATACATACTGTGGCAATGTGAATAAAGACATTTGATATTACATTTCCATGGTTCTGACCCAGCGCTTTTCAAACTGTGAGCCGGGCCCCCCCCCCGGTGGGGCACTGAGCCACTGCAGAGGGGGAATGGATTAGAGCATTCAGACCTCTGCATTTTAGTATCATCAACTACTGCCAAAAGGTAGTGGACTAGTGGATTAGTTGATTCTGTTTGACTGCAGTAACAATGCGACTGCTTTTCTTGGAGGGATAGCGGGAGTCTTTCCTTCTCTAAACACCTTAAATTCTGTTTATTTAACATGGCTGACCACAAATGAATGACTAGTCTACAATCATCCACAGTGTCCACTAGTAGTCATTTAGAACTGCGAACAAGCACATAGGTGTCTGTTCTGCCCTCTGGTTTAAGTTTAAGTAAAATAAGGCTAATGAACATTGCTTGTGGTTTATATTTAACAATTTTGAAAGACAGACCTTTATTTTGATACGATGCAAGAGACATGCTCTGTGTTATAGGATCGGGAAACCCCACAGAAAGTGAGTTGTGTGGAGCACAGACATGCACACGATGAAAGCTTCCCCTGTATCCTAGGCTTTTCTTGCGCCCTCCAAAACAATGGCTGCTATTTCTGGTTGTTTAATACATTAATTAACATTTATAAGTAACCTAATTGTACTTTTTATGCACATTGTTACTTCATTGACCCACAGATTTGCATCAAGAGTAATTCATTCAGTGATGCTAATTAACAATGGTACATGCTACTGTAGTGTACGACCGTGTTAGCATATCATTTATTTGTAATTCTGCTAGCATTCGCAGTTTTAGGCCTGCTGTGCTGTAATCAATTAGTAACTTTGTTATGCTAAGCTAAGCTATGAGAAGTTTTTACTGTTTTTTTGTTTAATACAGTTTCACATATAAATTTCCACCTTTACATGGTTAATAAAGGACCACAGCACTTGATTCCTGGCTCATGAAGATCATGTTTGGCTGGCTGTTTAATTACCTTAACATTCTAGTTGTATAGAACATGTAACGGGAACAGTACAGAGTCTGTTAAAACTGTCTGGTTATAAAAGGTTAATCCACACCTTCCAGCCAATCAGAATCAAGTGATCATCCTACTAACACAGACATTGCAGACACATCACTGCAATGTAACTTTTGTGACTTGTGACGTTACTGGTACGTCATATGTAAGGTCGTAGCGGCCTACTAAGTGGAATTCAAAAGTGCCATTGCCTGTCCATCATTTTAAGTGTCGCAGATATGTTGTCCTCATGTCTCCACTGCTGTTTGGTAATGTTGTGACAACGTCACATGTTACATTAAAGAAACATCTTATTTGTAGTGACCTACCAAGTGAAATTCCAGAGTGTCGTCGCCAGCAGGTCATTTTAGACGTCACAGGTACATGTCCTAGTTTGGGAATGTTGTGACACTAACATCAGAGAAGGGAGACATTTATATTGGCAAGATGTTAAATCCCTACCAAGACAAAGACATTGCAGGAAGGTTATTGCATCAGTGTAATGTTGGAAGAATGTCGCTGCAACATAATATTTTAAGTGTGACATTGCAGAAATGTTGCTGCATCTCATATAAACTATTTGCACTCTGGCCATCCGATGCGTTATCCTATTTGTATAATACCCATGTATAAAGAAAAGAGTGTTATTTAAGTAATAGTAGATAATGTTTAGTAAAAGCTCATGAAATGATATTGCCTCTGAGTGTGACCCTCTTTTCTAGATACACACATCTTAAATGAACAAACTGCACAATGGAAGCACAATGCAACATCAACCCAAACACACTGAGCACAGTGCAGCTTATGGAGATTTATCACTCATCATTAATTTGCATGATTACAATATGAAACAACCTGGCTGTAACGTAAAGACAACGCAACATAATGGCAATACACTAAAATGTAAACAAACGTAACATAAACACATCACAATATGCAGTTAAAAACAAACATAGCGCAACATATCTGGAACAGTTGATCAAGAAAGTCTCACTTCTTTCGTCCATAACTGACGGAAGCAGCAGTGTTTCATGAGAATTATGGGAAAACATCCTCTCCACACTACCAAACACAAAACTGATGTTTTTACTTTAAAGTAGAGTCAGAATCATGATGTTCACTCAGAGCTGAATAATGTTCACTGTGAATTTAATGACTGTAATCCTAATAAAGAGTAAATCAGTGGTCCAGTCATCAGTAGTTGTGTTTCTTACAGCCGGGGTGTCTCTCTCTGACATTTCCATGAACCAGCTCTTGATGTTCTTCAGATGAACGGAGGAGAGGACGAGAGGAAGGATGAAAGACGAGTTCAGAAAAGAAACAATAGAAATCTGCTGGGCAGATGTCTTGCTCTCTCTTTCCCCTGTTTCCCAATACTCATGTCGAAACTGGGGGAAATCTCTCCAGTGTGTGTGTGCGTAGTATTTTCCCTCAAAGAGTTGAGGGCGCTCCCATATGTCCGAGCCGGCCAGCACTTCTGGTATGTGAGTGGTGATTTCATATCTGTTTAACACACTTCTTGGTGTCAAAATTTTGGTTGTGACATCCTGGGTGTGTTTTGTTACACACAAAACACCCCCACACACACATCCGTTCTATGGTGTGGAGTCATTGACGGTAAAGTCAAGTTGACTCTGGTGAACTGGTCTGCGTGAGCGTGGGTCTGTTTCATGGGTAATACCAGTGTAATTCACTGCTACTGTCCACTGTGGCTGTGTGATGCAGATGGAAAATTACTGCCTTGTTGCGACCAGGGTACGGAGGGTTACTTTAAAAATGTACTGCAATACAGTTACTGATTACCTGTAAAAAAATGTAGTCAGTAACCTCATTCAGTCTTAAAGTAATGTAACTTGATAACTTTCCATTACAGTAAGTTCAGGAAGAGGAAAACTGGAACCACATAGTAGTGAACCTCAGCATGAGTCAGGAAAAAGGTACTTACACACAGTCACACACCCCTGTAGGGATAAAGATGTGTGATGGTAACCGTCTAAATGCTCGGAACTGCAGCTAATTGGGGCAATTTGTAGTTTCGGCTCAGATCTTATTATACACACACACAGTGAGTTGTGTTTCCGTCATTTCAGAGGACATTACAGTGACTTACATTCGTTCCCTGGGGACTTGCCCAAACCCTAACCACAACTTGCCGAATCCTTACCGTTACCCTAAAGTCTAACTGTCTGGCATCTTTTTAATATCTTGTTTTAAGATTATTATGTTAATGTTTTTCTATATTTAGAGGGGTTTTACGTAATTTTACCTGTGCCCGCGCAGCATGTGCTGTGCCTTCATGACAAACACCGCCTCTCTTTTAACCTAACCTTGACCTAGACCTAATCTGAGTCTCCACAATTTGACTGTATAAACAAATTTATATCCCCACAACATGAGTAATACATCTCTCACATCCCACACACACACACACACACACACTCAAAGAAAGGCTTCCAGATGGAAATTAGTGGTGGCAGCCTCCCTTCCTACCTGCTGTTACCTCCTACCTGAACAGAGGAGAGTCAGGAAATAGACTGTAATTACACCTGAATGAAACACCACCCCCACACACACACACACACACAGGTGATGATATGACAAAGTGAGAGAAAGGTAGAGAGTCCTTCAGTGTGTCAACACAGCAGCTTGGCTCATCTTGTGAAAGAGTTCAGAGAGACATCAAGTTGGTGGGAGAATCACGTTTTCTACACGGCTGAGAGACCCCTTGAGATTTTTCGCAATGCTAATCATGATATATCTTGTTTGGCTGACTCACTTTGGTCCAGAATGAAATATTTCAACAACTATTCGAATCATTGCCATGAAATTTCATACACACATGCATAATCCTCAGAGGATGAAGCCTACTGACTTTACAGCGTGTTCCCACCAAACGCGATGAACACGATGTAATCGCGCGTCAAATGAAATCGCATCACGCTACACGCTCCAGTTTTGACGCTGGTCCAATATGCCAAAAAACGCCTCATCGCGGCATCGCGTCGCCGACGAGCCCGCCCAAACAACAACATTTCTTCCGCCATTTCATTCTCTCGTCAACCATGGCTGAGATAACCACCATCGCTGCTGCACTGTATCTGCTCTGGAGAAGTTCCCAGCTTCGTCTGCGGGCTAGGCACAACAGACAGATACAGAACTTACCAGGTATTCCACACACCTCGCTCACACTCACCCAGGCCCGGTCCTTCTTGTTCCTGTCCCTGTAGAGGGGACTGGAACAATCATAAAGCTCTGGGTGAGCGGTCACGGCCACGATTAGCTTTTCCTCTATTCTTTGATTCTTCACTGTAGTTTGAGCAGCAACAAGGGAACACCAGGACGTCCGTATGTCAGCACGTCGGTGAAATCTCAACGCTGATAGGCTGTTGCGCGCGTCTTCACGCGAATTCGCCGCAAAAGTTCAATTATTTCAACTCGAGCGATGAAGTGTCATCGCGCCGGGCGACGCGATGGAAGCAATTTTCACGGCCAACACGTCCATCGCGCCGCGCTATCGCGTTCATCGCATCGCCCAGCGCGATGACGCGTCCAATCGCGTCTTTGCATTGACTTTACATGTAATCTCAACGCGCGACAACGCGTCATCGCGTTTGGTGGGAACACCCTGTTAGTGATCACCTGAGTTTTCTGTGAGATTGACATGTGCAGTTCTGAGTGAAATATATTGTCAGCTACTGCTGTTTATTGTAATAACTTTGGTACAGCACAGGGATGTTGGAACTATTTTGTTAATTAGCCGTAAAATTAACACAGATGTGTTAAAATGTGTGAGCATCAGCCTTGAGATTTTCTTTTCTTTTCTCTCTGACCTTTCCAGCTCCATTTTATCCATTTAATTTGTATGTTCAATTCAAACTCTGCTCTTTCTTTCTTGATTTCATGGCCTCTCTCCATGTTATACATCTGACCTTGTAGCCGAATACGAGCCAGTACGTAGCCTGAGATTCTCGGGCAGAGATCTCCAGGCTCAGCTTAAAACTAAAGGAGACAGCATTTTGCAGTCAGGGCCCCAGAGTTCAGCAGGGTCGGTGACTTCTTTTAAATCTCTTCTCAATACTTTTACTGGTTTTATATGTTTTATTTGTTTTGATTTTTATTATTTTTGTAATTTCTTTGATTTTACTGACAGTCCCCTTTGCTGGATTGCTTGGAAAGTGTTTTTTCTGATCAAATTGTTTTGCGAGCTGTTTGTTATGTAACTTGCTGCATTATGTAAAGCACTTTGTAACATGTTTAGAAAAGTGCTTTGTTGATATAATAATAGTATTATAATTACCCATTTGATTATTTCCAGCTTGACCTATGATTGATAGATAGCATATTTACAATTTCTGGGACAGTCTAACCCTGAATCAGATGGTCTGTTCCAACATCAAGTAGGCCGTTGCAGTTCGGTGCAGTAAAGGGAAGCTGACTCTCCCCCACACACCTCCAGCATCTATGGTATAGTGCCATCACTGGATGTAAATTTCAGCTTGTCCAATACTTAAAATGTTTACGCATCCATCTGGGAGCACAGTCCTGCCTTTCCTCCAGTATAACAGCTGACTGACTCACTGTCATCTGTAAGTCACAAAAAAGTTACTTTTTTTAATTTATTTTTAATTTGACTTTCATTAATTTCAATTAGATGTTATCTTATAAAATCCTGTAAAATATTTTTCAACACAAAGAGTAAAATGCCACCCTCCAACTGTATAATATGCTCTGTTGAAATCATTCATTTATTGCTCCTGTTTTGAAAACTTTTCCTCTATTTTTAATTTGCTTATTTTGGGTACTGTTCCGGTCCGGTGAATTTTTACATCTCTGTCATATAAATGAAAATGGTCGTTGACACAACAATATACTTTATAATTCTTGTTAGCTCAAAACATTTGAAATATTTTTTTACTATATCATAATTGCATAATGCTTAAATATATATATGTATGTATGTATATATATATATATATATATATATATACATATATATATATATCCTATTTGTATCTTGAAACAAACATCATTAAAGTTGCATCTCTCTGAATCTATGACTGTTCACCAAACACAAACGTAATCTCTGCCACTGCTGTCGTAGTAAAACCTCATTTCATCTGAAGGTTTACAAGTGCCTTGACAGGTAGGGCGAGTTCCAGCCCTCAAAACCCATTCAAAGAAAAAGTACAAAACCAAAGCAGACATTTTCTGTTTGGTCAAACAAGCGAGACACAACAACCAGATGCCGACACGGTTTCCCTTTTGTCTCTTGAACCAAACGGGCAGAAGGACAGACAGCGGTTTATTTCTCTCTGCCACGTTGTTTATTTGGCTGTTTGTAGGACACTAAACAAGCGATCTGTCACTGGAGACGTTTTGTCCAACCACGTGCCTGCGCGGTTAACTGAAGCTAAACAAGTTCAGAACATGATCCGGGCCGCTCCGGCGCTCCCAGTAGGTGGTTTGGGATTTGATACTGTTCATTTGAAGCCAGACAGGAAGTTCTGGGGAAGGACATGTTGGGGAATTGAAATATAGTTTGGTTTGACTCAGTGGTACAGCTTCCATCTGTGTCTACTTTCCCACTTTATCAAATACTTTTACATTTACCGAATTGCGATGTGTTTTACAATGGCTGCTATAATATTTGTCCATTTTGTTCAAATAAATGTATTAAATGTATAGCTAAAAAACACTTGGTCAGGTTTAGGATAAGACCATGTTCGGAGGTCCGTAGATCACATGATGTCATTGAAGCAACTTGCAAGACAAAAATCACATGAAGCAGATAATGTTATGAACCTTAGAGCTTTTAATATTGTTTTGATTTCACTTGGGAGATGAACCCTGGTCTCCTGGGTGAAAGTCCTGTGTTTGTTTGAACCATCCGTCCACCCCACCTTCCTCCTCCAGATGTGGACTTTTTCCCCTCATTAAACTATGTCAAAATCACTTGAAAGCCTGGTGTGTCTCTTCCAGCCGCTAACGGGTACCGTGTGCATCTGTGTGAGTCACAGAGGGGAGGCGGCAAATCGTCGGTATGTGACGAGTTAGGAATGAGACCATGCTGCTCTTTTGCATTGTCAACGCAGAGAAAAGTAAATCAGATATTATAAACTACGGTAACATCAGGTCAGAATGTTACAGGATTGGAATACCTGTAGAAAAATCCCTAAAGATATTAAACCATCAACACAAAAACTGATACCCAGAGGCACTGTAAGAGGATGTCCTGATGATTCATGTCCCAAAGATTTATGATGAAATAGCAGTTTGTGTCTTCCTCCAGTGAGTAAGACAGAAGTATGTCCAGGTGTGTGCAAGAAACATGAAGTAACACGAAATGTGGAGGCGTGCAATCTGAGATTAGGGGGCAGGTAAAGGAAAAGGAGAGGAGAAACATCTCCTGGTCACCATTGTACTTCGTAACACTTTGATTCACACAACCTAAAGCATAAAGAGCCTTCAGTAAAACAGCCTCAAACTTGTGCATGAAACTCATTAGGCCCCCGCGTCGATAAAAGCATTTCAACATAAAGCTTCAATGAACGCACATGTTGTAATACTGTAATCAGCAGCCACTCCTGATCAGTTTAATCTCAAGATGTTTGAGTCATCGAAATCCTCCAAGAGGAAGTAGAGCGTGCTCATGTGCATCTTTTCTTCATGATCCTCAGATTAAAGTTGATCACCATGACGATCAGATTTTGAACCCAAAATGTGACTTCTCTGTTTCAACACATTCTCACGCTCTTTTTCCAAGGTGGATAAAAGGTAGAAGTCAGGACTTGAGGAAGCTTTCTCTCACCTATCACTGACACACCTTATCTGAAAAGGAGTTTTTATTTCTGTGTCGTCATCTTTGAGAACCTGGCAGCAGCCCCTATAAAAACTATCAAGGGGACATACCATTTCTGTTAAAATGAAACACGAATCCGTCCAAACTGCTCTGTTACTTATTCGTACCACAGCTCATGAAGCCGAGTGGTACGGCTTGCATGTAATTTTGAGAGAATTGGTTTAGTTCCCCGTTGGCTTGGACTAGCCATTGCTAACAAATGTTAACACCGGGCGGCTGCCAAATTCTCATAGAGGACCTTTTTGGACATCCTGTAAGGAATCTTGGTTAGTCATCAGGAAAAAATACTTCTTAAAATGCTTAACCTTTCAACTTGAGATCTGGCTGAACTTCACTTCCCCTTAATATTCCATTTTAATAGCTTCAAGGATAAAAATAAGGATTATTTAGTAAATGTATTTATCCAGGGAAACCCGACTGAGCGTAGACCTTCCTGCACTTTTTCACTGCTCTGATTCAAAGACATATTTCACACCTGTGAAAGGCCAAGAACAAAGTGCAGTTCTCTGCTGTTAGATACCAACACTGGAAATATTAAACACCTCACTTAAGGGTACCTGAAGGGCACAGGGATTGTTTAAAGAAGAAAAGTGTTTTTTTCACTTTATCTGGCCTGTGTCGTTTTAACAAAATACTTAAGACACATGTTTACATTTAAGTGACAAATAACTTAGCTGGGCTAACAAAATGCCAGACTTTAACATGGGAGACTGCTGTTCTCTTTTCATTTTGTACCAACAGTCTTTTCTTAACCCTAACCAGGTCTTTTATGCACCTGAAACCTAACCAAATCTTAACCATAGCTGCGGTGCCTGTGAGGCAGTAATTCTATTTTTTCACTGCTCTGTTTTATACGACCATTGACTGCTGATTTCTTCTTGAAAAGCCACCAGGGGCCACAAGTGATCAAAAACTGCCTCAGTTTGTAATCTTGTCTGAAACAAGACATATGTTGAGGTCATGTTGTTGTTGGTGGAACTTTGTAAATCTCTGCTGGTCGCTGGTGGCATTGCAGTAGGTGCTTCATCATATGTTTCCTGATGGAGATCTGTACCCTACTGAGTGACCTCTTCTAGTTTGTGTAAATAAATGTTAAATGAATGAAATTTAAAATGAATGACATTATTGTTGTCACAAAAGCTGTGCCATACCTTGGTTACGTGAATGCTGTTGTGCACTTGCAGAGACTATGTTTCAGGCCCTTGTCTAAAACAAATTGGCAACAAGAATGAAGTTCAGGCTTCAGCTGACATGACTTATTTTGAGTTATTGTGGTGGTTACTATCCAAATCAAAACTATTTCAGCAAGTCCAAAACCCACAACCGCCATCCACAATTGAGCAAAACGATGACCCATCAGATTCATTGACTGCAGCGTGAGCTCACAGTTTCCTCCAGCAGATCTAGGGTGTACTCCGCAGCTCAAGCGCGGCTGTCTGTGGACAAACATCAGTTCTTCAGGGGATCAAACTCTTGTCTTTTCATTAGAGGGTGGTTTCACCAAACAGCCGTCCGAACTCTGCAACTACCCCTCTCTAGTTTCTGGGATATGCCGACGCCGAGGAAAAGAGCGACTTACGAGTATATGAACCTCTGCCTGACCCCCTGCCTCCCCTTTCCCCTAAAACACACTCGCATATTCTCCTCTGCCCCATTATATAAAGCCCTGGATTGGTCCAAATCGACATTTTTCTCGGCCAATGAACTAGCCTCAGAAATGCGTATAAAATTCACATCAGCGTGAACTACTGGCTGATGGGATTCTCTCCTGTTCAAAAGGTTTTCACCCTCTCGCTAACCTTTCTTACCCTCGTTATTTCTCCTCTCTTTTTCTTCCAGCTCTCTTTTACCTCCCTTAACCCTTTATCCCTCCTCCCCTCCACTCCCGTTATACCTTTCCTCATTCTCCTCTCCTTTTTCTGACTCTTTATCCCCCCCAATTTCATCTTCTCTTTCATAATTCAGGCCAGTCTGTCATCGACCCGTCCATGTGATTCTCCTTTAATGCTCCCATCCTTCTTTTCTTGATCTCCCCAGTGTTTCTTTCCAGCCGGCAATTCCCTTTTAACAGCAAGCCAGTGGCCTTTCACAATCTGTTTCACAGAGACGATAGAGACCCAGAGACAGAGAGAGAGGGGGATTTAAAAGTCTTAAAGGAAAGATTGAAAGATACTAAACAGATATTGAGAGGAACAGATGATACAAAGTGAGAGGGGCTGGAGTGTGAAAAGGAGAGATATAGGGCTCATTTTCACGTATGTTTACTCGCATACAAGTTTTTGAGTGTCTTGTACTTGAGTTATTTCCATTTGCTGCAACTTTACACCACTACAATGTTTAACAGATGTGGATACTTTACAGATTATGATCAGTTTATGAAACAATTATTATAGATTTAACCACCTAACAGCGGTGATGGTAGATGTCGCGGCCGATAGCTCCTTCAAATTTTGCTACTTTTCACTTTTTTCTGGCTTTATTGTTGAAACATGCATCACCTACGACAGAAATACACTTGTAGACACTGGGAAAGGAAGCGCAAAGTTTGGATTAAAGACCAGCAGATCTTGAGACGATCATCAATGCACATGGCATCTTTCAACCAGATGGTCAACTGAACGCGCCATCTTGTTACATCTTTTATGTCGTTTTTGTCTTGTTACACCTTGTTATATCTGTTGTGTTTCATATGCGCTCACGGATAAAGCATGGAATTATCTTTTCTATGTGTTATTGTCGCATCCATTTATGTTGAAATCAGTCGTGATGTTGGAAAGGCGGTGCAAGACACAAAATAAAAATAATCAGTAATTCTGCTTAAATGCATTAAAACTAAAGTAACAAGCCTGATTTGGAAATTTAAGGAGTACAAAGTAGAGATATTTGTGTTAAAATGTACGGTGAAGTCACAAATGTATTATATCATTAAAAAAAAGGCTCAGGAATATTGCTAACACAGTTTACCACTAGTTGTCAGAAAGCTTTACTCAAACAGGTGTAAGTAATGCATTCGGGAACTATTTTCAGCTGCAGATTAATACACATTTGGTGCACTAGTGAGTATTTACAGCAGCAGGATGGTCTATTTGCAATTGAGTCAAATAAATGACAGTGTGTGTGTTCATGGTAATGACAGAGCATGTCAGCCAGGGCAGCGGTGTGGCTCACTGATTTGTTTTTGGACAACAATGGAGCTCTGTGGCACAGAGGAATATATTACCAAGTTTATCACTTAATAATAATCTAATATTATTACTTCCGTACCTCTACTTAAGTACAATTTTGAGTGCAGAATATTTACTTTTGTTCAGTTAAAACTCTGAATACCTAAAGAACTAGCTTTATTTTTTACACATGTTTAGAAAGAGACAGAGAAATAATAAAGAGACAGATATGAAAGACAGACATGTATTAGCACATTGTTACTGCAGTGGCCAGTCAGTCTGGAAACCCATAATAACCCTTCGACACTAATGACAAAACCACACACACACACACACACACACACACACACACACACACACACACAACACACTGGCTCTCTCAAGGTCTCATTCACCCATGTATCTCTCTCTATCAGTTTCTCTGAAGATACTTTTCTGTGGTCTTCTTTCCCCTTCTCCCTCTCTTGTGTCTTACACACACACACATACACACATACACAGACACACACACAGAGATCCAGTGTTGCCATGTTGATGGTAAAACCATTCCATATCAGGGTTACTCTGAGGGGAAAAAGTCATTCCTCCTGACAGCCCCGTTAAGAGAAGAAATACCTCCACCACTAAAACTGGACTTGGGTTTCACTCGTGACACCACACCAGACTACATTTGATTTTCTGGGTTATTTCAAGTGCAATCCGAAGCGCCAAAATGCTGTAAAAATCAGTCAGTGAGACTGTGACGCACAATTGGTGTTTATCGTGTTTGGGATGCTGTTTGAGAGGCCAAGAGTCTGCTTCTTTAGCCTCATATTTCTCCGTTAGCATGAAATCTGTATTATACTGGTTATTTCCACTCAGTTATTTGAGTTACATATAAATCACGGATGAGGAGTGGACCACCAGCTCTATGATGAAAATACGGTGGACTTCAAAATATTGGCAGTCGGACCAGGAGAGTAACTCAAGGGCAAGTGGACTTCAAATATTAATTAGCTGCCTTTACCATTTATCAAGCCAGAGTTCTTTTTAAAACAAAAAACTAAGTTTAATTGGTGTGGTTTTCCAACCTTGGTTGCAACATACAGGTATTATAGAAAGCAGTGTTTGTGGAGGCAGGAGGGATTTAGAGTCACATTGGGTTCCAGTTTCTTGCTCAAGGACATTTACGCAATGTTCAGACAGGCGGCTCCAGTCCAGATTTTTTTTTTGCCAAAACAAGGAGGAACTTTTTTTATGATGTCTGCACGAAAACACCCAGAATCCTCTCAGATCAGATTTAAACCACATTTATGGGTCGGCTGAACTGTGAAGCAGATCCCGTTTATGAAAATGCAGTTCAGATTGCACTTTAATGTTTTTATTTAGTTATTTATTTGTGACTACCCACATCTTGTTAATACTGGATGAGTTTCAGTCATGTTCTTCAGGTACAGACAGACATTGGTGAAGATTTCTGCATAATTTTATTCATTTTTTTGTTTTTCTTTGCATTGATAAAGACATTCCCATTATAACTTGATACAGAAAAGACACAAATTGGTGAATCAAAATCACCATAATGCAGAAAAATTTTCCCACGAAATGCGTCCCTCCTAATGTTGCAACAAAACCTATGACTTTGTGGACAGATATTATTCCATTTTGGCAATCTCAACTATTATCAAAGCTGCAAGCAGTTTTGTTTGGGCCATTGCACCGCACGCATGTCGGGGTGTGCTGTGGCCACGGCCCCATTGCCAGACACTGAGCAGTTGACGAGGCTCTGAATTTTCACAAAAACTTAAGCTTTTAAGACCTTTTCATCATGAACATCTCTAGATTGCACCCATCAGTCTGAAGTTGGATTGATTGATTGTCTAGGAGGAGTACGTTAAGATACAATACCTGGAAATGGGCAAAAACGCAACATTCAATTCTACAGGGCCAACTTTCTATTTGGTTTAGAATATGGATCCAAGAGGCTTTTTTGCACATCTGGGCATGATACGTGCGCCTACTGATTTTCATACATGTAGAGTAATGTGCCATGGGGGCTGTTTCCTTGAAATATTGTGAATATTGGCCTGTAGATGTGTTCAGGCCAGGTCTCTTATAATAAACATGTTAAATTTGGGTCGCATTCGATTTGCACCGAAGTTGGTGCTCGGGCCCTAAATATCGCCAACATGTCAGCTCATACTTCACCCCGTGTATCGACCACAAACATCATCAGTGTCACAGGATCACTCTCACATGATGGCAGCGTTCCACACCACACTGAAGCATTTGTCTATATAGGGTCCTTCTTGTCAGTGGCCTGGAATTTCAGTTAGTACAGCGTTCACTCCATGTACTGGCTGTGAGGCTGTGAGCCCTCTGCAGCGGCCATGGGTCCGACTCCTTACTGCGGCGCTTTGCTGCATGTCATCCCCCCAGTCTTTCTCCCCCTTTCCTGTCCTCATTTCAGCTGTCCTGTCTAATTAAAAGGCATAAAAGCCCAAAAGACTGTAAGTTAATTATTTTGTCTGTGCATTTCTAAGTGTCCAGCAGTAGATGAGCAGCCTAAACTTTCCCGACTTTCAGCCATTGGCTGTGCTCAGTGCAGGCAGGTACTGGCAATCAGAAGCAGTGAAGTTGTCTAGAGGCAGTAAATGTACATTGACGGTTATAGTTTGCCCACGCATAAACACTGCAGAAGAAGTTCAGGAAGTTCCCTTGTCTTGCTTACCAGTGGCTGGGTGAAGTGAAGGCAGAGTCTGTGAGATTACAAACCAGAGCAGAGTGACTTGCTGTCTGGCTCTGGAGTACACTCTGCTCCACCTGTGGTTACAAAATGTGGGTAAAATATGTATTCAGTGCCTTTTTACGAGGCACTAACCTCACTTTTACATGTGTATTGCCTAAAAAATAGACCTCACTTCTAAATAAACACATCAAGTCATTAAGCTTGTCAGACGCTGGGACCTGAGATCCACAGAGTTGGTGCAGACAGCTGTGTATATTAAAATGAGAACGTTTCTGTTGCATGAGACATGCGAGTGAAAAACAGACGACCTAAGGGGTCACTCATACTTGACCCAACTATGACCCAAACTCTTCTACATGTGCACTTAGGTAAATTATTGTGAATTGGACCGCAACCTCCGTCTGAAGTCGCGATTGTGCACATTAGAGATTTATGAGAAAGAACACAACACATCTACCTGCTGTCTGAAAATATAGAACCATCTGGGTAATAATAGAACATGGAACCTCAAATTAATGCTGAAAAAATGCAGATTTCTATCACAGGAAATTAAATCAAATTCAACTAAGCTCTATTTCCTTGTCTGATTATTTCATTTTACTGTCTGAGGATCTTTTTCTGAAGATCTTTATCAATATATTTTTTTTTTCTTTTGCTGTTTAGACAGTTAAAAAAAAAGTATAAAAAGTGAAAAATGATAAAGTGAGTCTTGTATGCAGGAATTCTCAGTTGTGTTCCAAGGATTAATAAACTGTAATACGAGGGTCATGGATCATCAAAACTGGGCCAGTCTGCTTGGAAAACAGCAGATTTTAATGTCCACTTTTAAAAACACAATTTAGTGCGACAGGAAAATAAATTCCCCTGTGGTCATGAACCAGCAAGAAAACACGGTTTAGTTCTCAATACCCCCTTTCCATCTTGGACTGCAGCCTTTGATATTCTTCATTTTCTCCATGAAAAGAGATCACAGTGCTGGAAAGGTGGGCTGAAATGATCCTAATAATATTTTTATTGATCGTTTAACAGTGCACGCCAGGGCTCAGCGATAGACCTGCGGTGCTTGATCCAAGTTCCAAGGGTTTGATATTAAAGATTTTCCGCCTTGAAACTGAAACAGCCGACACATCTGTGAAATTAATAGGGTTAATATCGGTAGTATCTGTAAGAAAACTAAAAAAAAAATATTAAAATGATGTTACAGATACTGTGCTTGGGCTCAAAGCAAAAGAGTGTACGTTTTTAAAGGAGCCAGTGACATTGTCATTAAGAGTTTTATATCTCACGCGAGGTCCAGGCCATCGTTTGTCACAGCTTCCAGGGTTTTGATATAAAATACAAAGAAACCAGAGCCACCACATCTGCTCGAGACATAGAGATTCAATATATTCTTTTCCATTTCTACTTCAAGCACTCACTGTGTCATCCAGAGACACTTACAGTGGGTGAGAAGGCTCCACAGGGGTTCGGAAACTTGCTCACAGGCATGTGCACGATGGTGGACTACACAGGAATCACACCCCTGACCTCGCTATTGCAGGGAAAAATATGAGGGATACAATAACATCTTATTTTGGTTTGAAATCAGTGCTTCACTGCAGTTTATATGTGCTTATATTACAGTCTCTGCTCTAATTCTCCTCTAGGTCAGGCAGCAGTTTCATTTAGCTGATACATGAAAATTTTTATGTGAAAATCAAATCTTAGTAGTAGTAGTAATATCCTCTCACTGAATATTTATTTGATATTACATGACATTATATGCATGCTTTAGTAGTTTATTATAACATCTAAAATGATTGTACTGAGTGTAGCACTTTGGTCCACATTTCTCATTCCCTCAGATTTTGTACAAACGTGCCCCAGGAGATAAATCCATTCACAGTCTTGCTGTTTTTGCCTCTGAACACCACAAGGTTAACACTTGTAGTTTTGAGTTCTGTTACACAGAGCCATCTGAGAAGTCATGCTCGGAGAAGATGCTTGGCAGACGATTGGATGAACCATCTTTCTATCAACATCTATAACTACAACCAATCAGATCGACGAACTATATGATGGAAAAGGAGGGACCTCGCTGGCAAACAGCCTGAAGAATCTACATGGGCCCACCACTCACAGAGGCAGGTAAGGGCGGGATCTAGGCATGGCGACACTTGGCAGTGCTGACGGTACGTGGGACGTGGAACCTCACCTCGCTAACAGGGAAGGAACCGGAGCTGGTCGTGAGTGTGAATAAGTGTTGCAGAATTACATGTTCTGCTGCTTTTGCAGATGGCCTAGCTTCTGTGGCTTTCATTCGAGCCAATGGCTAATTCACCACTCCATCTGGGCGTTTTTCTGTCGAGTGTGATTCTAGCGGGCCGAGATGGAGGTCGACCACCTGCCCAAGTCGACCAGAGGTTTTTTAGTATCTCGGGGTCTTGTTCATGAGTGATGGGAAGATGGTGCATGAGATCGACAGATGGTTGGGGTGGGGTCCACAGTAATGCACCGCTGCACCGGACTGTTGTGGTGAAGAAGGAGCTGAGCTGGAAGGTGACGCTTTTGATGTACTAGTCGATCTATGTCCCAACCATCACCTATGGTCATGAATTCTGGAATTATGGTAATGAAGAATGAGATCACGGATAGGAGCGGCCAAAATGAGTTTTCTACCGAGGGTGACTGGGCTCAGCCTTAGCCTGTCGGTGAGTAGCTCAGACATCTGGAGGAGATCTGCTGCTCCTTTGCGTCAAATAACAAGGCGATAAATGAGACTACAGAGGCTGTCACAGACATTAAACGTCATCACTCCAAACACTAGTCAGTTAGTGGTGGTGTAAGTTCACTTAGAGCCTACGTCAGCTTTTTCTGCATTGCATTCATGTTTCCAGAATTATACAAGTGATGTTTGTTTGTGAAGATTATCTTACCGAACAAAACATTTAAGTATTAGAAACTTTTGCTCACCACAGAGTTAATTTTCTGCACTAATCCAAAATCCAGTGGAACAATCCCATTGGATATTTGTGGAGGGAACTTCAAGATTGGCCGACAAAAATACATCATCCTTTGCAGCATTCTATACCAAAAAAAACTTATAGCATTCCTTCTATTTAATGTGAAATATCTTCACTCATTTCTCCACCTGCTCTTATATTAGTCTATTTATTTTACATTTGAACTTATAGTTTCACTTCCACACACAATTAATGGGCACAGGCGCAACTACACGTCAAAACATCATCTGTGCCTTGACCTCACATGCCACTTAACTTTATCAGAGGCCTGTTTGATGAAAGCAATATGGCTACAAATAAAGTGAATAAAATTTAAGTGATGTAAATCGTCTACAGTGGTGAAACCACATTGTATCTCTGTGTCTTTGTGTGTGTACATTTCCCGCCACTTTCCATAGTAAACAGACCAATAAAGCAGAAATCCCAAGACAAAAAAAATGAATGAATCATAAAAGTGGCTCCATGAGCAGCATTATGAATCATTTTATTGATCGCACTGGGGATGTTACAACATCTTCCAGGGCTTTGATAATCCAGTGCAGTGCCTCCTTTGTAATTCTATACAGCAGCAGTGTTCAGGGAACTTTGAGTTTCATTTTGTTTCAGTACTCCAGACATGATTATTTCTGGTCTTTTTGTATTTAACATTGGATTTGGCTTAATTTGGCTGAAAATAAAGAATTAGTCTCCTGTATGAAAGAGGTACTAAATGGTTTCAGGGATACAGTAAAGTTTTGTTTAAGTTTTAAAGTTTAAAGTTTTACCCGATCTACCTGGTTGATAATGCTCTGATCAGGTACAAGCCAAGTATTATTGTTTCACTTCCATAAGGTTACACAAGTTAATAGTGCAGTAAATTTGAACTTTTTTCTCATAATCTTATGCTTTATCTGATATAGTCAAAGTGTGTATCTTGGAGTTTGATCTGACACAATGTCCGAAGCCAGAGACCTTCACACAAGTGAATAGGGAAAGGGTGGACTGCCCATTGTTCCAAAACCCCAGAAATCCAAAAATGTCCCATTGAATCAAAAGTCCATTTATCCAACAGCTAATTATCCTGAAAATACATACTCTCTCTCAGTTGTTAGCTCAGTGACTGCCAGCCCTGTCCATGGTGCTGAATTGGCGTTTTTTTTTTTTTTTTTTTCTTTCTCTTAATAGGCTATCTTTTTGGCCTCACACCAAACAAGATTTTAAGTGATTTTATGTCACGGGAAAATATCCAGTGTTGGAATAAAATGACGAGCTTTACCTCAGGTGGCAGGTTGGGTTAGGTTTATGAATATGCGCAATATAAATATAAACATAACATGCTTTTTCATGAGTTGAAGTGAAAAATGTAAGACTTCCTCTGTGCACACAAAAGGTTTATTTCTCTCAAATTTTGAGCACAAAGTTGCTAAAATCTATTTCAACGAGCTCCTCTCCTTTGACAAGATAATCCATCCATCTGACAGGTGCGGTTTATAAATGTGCTGATTAAATGGCAGGATTACTGCACAGGTGTGTCTTGGACTGGTCACAATAAAAGGCTGCTCTAAAATGTGCACTTTGAGTTTGAAAATTTTTTTTGCACATTTACCAAAGGACACTGCAGTTCAAGGCTGGATTACAAAGCCTATGAAAAGGGTGCAATCACATCAAACCGGAGCCGATATTTTAAAGGTACAATGTTAGCATTAGCATTAGCCTAACATTAGTCTTTTCTATTCAGCTTTCTTTGGGGCTAACCTCCTGCACTTCCAGCAGTTGGGAATAAACAGACAAGACTTTTTTTTCTGGTCTGAGAAGCTGCAGCCTTTATAAGACAATAAAATGTAATTATTTGGGCAGAATGTGTTGCTTTTTCATCGCGGTCACAAAAATTCCACACGGTCACAGCTCAAGTATGAGCCACTTTTTGTGAGACATGAATGAAGCAGCTGATGCTAAACGTTGGACGGCATGCAGGGCTTTTTTCTTATCTTTTGCCCCAAGAGTAGCTTCTCATATCTTCTTGTTCCTTAAGACTTTAATGCAAGACTGGAGCTCGACAATTTTTGAGCTTGAACAATGAACAACGAACAATGAAAACAACCAAGTTCCACTAAGAACAGCTAGAGTGAACAGCTTCTGGCACCATAAAACAAGCAAACCACACTAACTAGTAGCAGGAGGAGAGGAGTGAGGAAGTAAAACTTGGAAACACAGGTATGATCCTTTAACCTCGTCCTAAGCTGCTGCTGCTGCTGTCACCAGCTCCCTGTTTTGTCGAGCTCAGAGGAACCGACAGAGTGATTTTCCATGGCAGCGCGCGGCGGCGGCGCGGCAGCCACTGGATTTGGCCCGCAGGTCTGCTCTGTGACGGTAAAGCCATGGGAACAGAACTGTAAAACACTGGCCTGGACACACTACTGACAACACACACTGCTATTAAAAAAGACCTTACAGGTATGTTGTGTGTGTGTGTGTGTGTGTGTGTGTGTGAGAGAGAGAGAGAAAGAGAGAGAGAAAGAGAGAGAGGAGAGACGGAGCAGCAGAGGAAAATAAAGGAAATGAAAGAGCTGAAAGGTGGAAATATATAGAAAAGAGAGATTAAGAAAGAAAAAAGTGTGCGTTGGTGTGTGTGTGTGTGTGTGGCTGTAAAAACCCTATACAAGGTGCCAACGGCTGTGACCTCCGACCTGTTTTGAATGTTGCTGTATGTTGGAATGTGTATTAGCAGGATTTGGTGTTCCGGTGCCCCTGAGGGTGTGTGGTGTGTGTTAATGTGTGTGTGTGTGACCTCAGACATGTGTTCGTGTTAACTGGCACCATTAAGCCTTGAGGGGATCATTAGTGGGCTCTGGGAGCTGCCTTTACTGTACGTGGTAGGGGACCTTTTTGCACACCACACACACGCACACACACACACACACACCAAAAACGCATATGAATGGACTTAAACACACTCACAAACACTTGCTGCTCTTAGTCTGCATGAAAATGTGAGCCTGAAATATCCACAGACAGACACACGTACTGTAAGGAACATGTAGACTCCGGCATGGCAGCCTGAGCGTTTCACCATGTACAGCCAATTTACAGTAACGTCCATATTTAACAACCATAAGAAGCCATAAATGTGCTATACAATACTATAATACAATGATTGTTCAGATTTATATGGCAGAAAACTGTCAGCCCTGCAACCTGATTGGTCAAAAACACCAAAATTCCCCTTAAGGTTTGGCATGCAAAGCACCATCATCTGTTTTGCCAAGCACGGAGCTAGTTACCCATGGTACACATGGAAGATTTATTCCACTTTGAATGTGTATGAGCCACAAAACTTGATGGATAAATTGTACTCTCAGTTTATAGTTTGATGAGTAAAGAACCACTGTCATCAGCCTCTGGTGTCTTGATGAATGCATTTAATTACTACTGGCGCCAAATTCTACACAACAGCAGCTGTATGCACTAGGTTTTGCTTCACAAGCAAAAGAGGTGGCAAAAGTACAGACATTCTGTACTCAAGTAGAAGTACAGATACTTGTGTAAAAAAAAAAAAAGACTCTGGTAAAACTGGAAGTACTGATTCAACTTCTTTACTGAAGTAAAAGTGAAAAAGTACAGGCTCTGAAATGTACTCAGTCTAAAAGTAAAAAGTCGTTGTCTGAAGGATATTTCTACAGGTTTTTAACTGAACCTCACCTTTCTCAGCGGTCAGGTCTCCCTCTCCTGTCTTGTTACGTGCTTTACATAGTTTTTAGTGTTGTTACGTCTCTTTCATCTTCTTGTTACATCTTCTATGTTGTTTTTCTTCTTGTTGTCTTTTTTGTCTTTAGCATAATTGTATGGTCTAGTTAAGTCTTTTACTTTGTTTTTTGTCTAGTTACATCTTGTTACCTCTTTTTTGTCGTTAGGTCTTTACGTTGTTTTTTTTTGTTTTGTTGTTTGTTTAGTTATTTTTTGTCTTGTTACGTGTTACGTGTCATCTTGTTGCCTCTTTTTCGTCTTGGTGGATCTTTTACATTGTTTTTCCAAGTTGTTCTGTCTTGTTACATTGTTTTTTGTCTTGTTACGTCTTTTTTTGTTCAATGTCATTTTTGCCCTGTTATGTCTTTTACATCTTTTTTGTCTTTTAATCTTTTTCGTCTTCTTATATCTTTTTCGTCGAAATTCCCCAAATGACAAAATGCACGTGTAAAATATAAAATAAAGTAGAATATGGAACTTAGGCACACTTAGGTAGTTTTATTGTGAATTACTTCTTATATGACCAGTTTTTCCACCACAGCGCTTGTTTTGATGCCTTTATGTGCACAAAGTTTATTTCTAACAAGGGATGGAGCACTATACTGTATTTATGCTTCAGGTACTCTCAGGCAGGGGATTCTTGGGGTTTCCTAGTGATCATTTTTTAGAGAACGCCTGCAAAGCCTTAAAAAACTGTGTAAATATTAATTTTCTGTGGTTATGTTATCACATTTGAATTGAAACTATAAGGCTTTACGCTTTGGTCTTATTGTGTTTTCCAGCTAATATGTCACAGTTTTAGTCATCTGCAGGCATATTTTTACATTAAAATCATCAAAATAATAAAAAAAAAATATCAGTGTAATCCACATGTTCAAGGGCAGCTTTCAGTCGACTTCGGGAATAATTTGGATTGTTGTTTTCTTGGAAAATATGCATACACCGATTAATCAGTTTAATCCAGAAAGGAATCAATGACCACATAGACAGGAGACGACAAGAGAGGCACTGATGAAAAGAGGAAGATGGACTGAGGATGAGTGTTGTGAGGGACAGAAGGGCATGATGGGAGGAAAAAAGGAAGGGGGGGGGGTTAAACACGCTTACACACAGAACCTCCTTTTGGGCAATTTAAGTGGTGTCTTTGTCCTCCTTCATGGTTCCCTACCCTCCTTTTCTCTCAGGCCTTTCTTTTGGCCTTTTAACAGTAACCAGAGAGGCCGAAAACAACGCTGGGAGAAAGAGGGAGAGATAGGACGAGACGTAGCACAGAGGGGGGCTTAAAGAGGGGGTGGTTAGGAGATAAAAACTGTCTCCTCGCTGTAAGAGAATCCCTTCTTTTTGCTCCTCTTTTTTGCCAGATAAGGGAAAGAGCAGGTTTATCTCTTGATGCTCAATTGAGGCTGGAGACCCAGTGTGTGTGTGTGTGCATGTGTGTTGGAGACAGACGAGTTTCTCAGACCCCCGACGCCTATCATCCCCTCTTCTTCTGCTCCATTTTCCACACATCCATTCATTCACAGTTTCACAAGAAGAGGTCAGTCAGACTCTTTTGGCAGCACGGTGTCCACACACACACACACACACACACACACACACACACACACACACGGGGTCGTCCCTCAGGTAGCACGGTGTGTATGGGAAACAGACTGCTCAGGGTTCAGTGGGAGGTTGGCCCGCCTGATGCAACATGGACAAGAGTGAGAGAAGAAGAAAAAGAGGAAGACATGGAGGAGAATGGGAAAAAAAAGAGAGAATGCTGAGATTACCCGGGCTGTGCTCATCCCTGAGCGTACAGGCGAGAATCTGAAGATGTGTGAATTTTCCTCTCCCGTGTTCCCCTCCACTGATTTGCATTTTTCATTTATTCTGCTGTTCATTTTCCAAACGGTTTCCTGGCTTTGGTTTGGCTTCTTTCACTTCATTCAGTTCTTAAACTGCAACCCTTCATTTGTTGTCTTGATGTTTTTATTTTTTGTGGTTTGTACTCTTCACATCTGCTACATCTAATACTTAAATACATGTACTCCTTATAATAAGAGGTATTATAATTCTATTTATTCTTTTAATATCACTTTCTGTTGTTTGAAAGTTTTCTTGATTGTTTTATGATCAGTTTTATCTATTAATATTACATTGTACTACATATAATAAAATCATACTTCTCCAGTTTGATTATGTAATTTCCACAAAAGGATCAAGGAAGTTTCATTTAGTCTTTAAAGGTCCATTCTGTAAAATCAGAAGGTAAACCACAGTACAATAAATTTCAAATATATGTAGACATAATGACAAATTGAGTTTTGGACTGCCAGCTTATGTATGAGTTGATGATTTGAAGAATTTATTGTGAGCTGCTTTACAAATATTCTGTTCATGTTGCTTTCAGCCTGTTAATCTAAGTTTCACTGGGCTAAATTGCTATTTTAATTAATGTCATTAGTCAGTCTCACATTATGTTCATGTTATAGCTGTCTTCTGCTTGGGGGAAGTTATTTTGTCATATCTGGGGAAACACAGAACCCATGGGCACATACGTAGACTCTGCACTGACAGCTTCAGCCTGTTGCTGCAAAATGTCAGAGCCACCGCCATATTGGTCTGGGCAAGACTGGCCTGTAAACAAATACAAGTAAACTCTCTGGATAAAAAGCACTGTAACATTTATATTTCTCAACCGATTTCAGTGAGTCATGGTACATTCAAGGGTTAATGTAGAGCAAGAAAAACTTTTCCTAATTATGCTACTCCATGTGGACCATGAACCCTTTATTATACAAATGAGTCATTGAAATCAGCTGCAAATGTTAACATTACAGTGTTTTCACCCAGAGAAAACACAGCTTCCCATTCACATGTATTTGTTTACAGGCTAGTCTTGCCCAATCCAATATGGAGGCGACATTGACATACGATCCAAAGACCAATGCAGCATCTACCTGTATATGTTGATGGTTATTCCTATGCTCCCAGGGTCCTGTGTAACCCAGGTTTATATGGCACACAATGGGAATATGACAAACTGTCCTATGTTCTCAGGGTCCATGTTCCCCATTTGTGTTTAGCATGGGGTTGGGGTTTAAGGCCATAAGACCCTGGAGAACTTAGGACCTAGGGAACATAGGACCTTAGGAACTTAGGACCTCGAAAACTTAGGACCATGGGAACTTAACACCATGGAAACATATGACCCTGAGAACCTAGGGCCTTGAGACCACAGGACTTTGGGAACAAATGACCTTGGAACTTGGGGCCTTGAGAACATAGGACCTTGGGAACTTGTGACGAGGAGAACTTAAATCCTTGGGAACAAAGGTCCTTGGGAACTTAAAATCTTGGAAACATAGGACTCTGGGAACTTGGGACCTTGGAAACATAGGACCTTGGGAACTTGGGACCCTGGGAACTTAAGACTTTAGGAACATAGGACAAGGAAACATAAATACGCTGCATAGTGGTGTTGGAGAATGCTATATATGTGAACAAGGTGGCATCAAGTCTGCATGACATCAGTTAAATTGCCTCAAGTGATATCATTTAAGTCAGCATCAGTTAGGTCCAAAGATTACAAGTTCAGAAATTAAAAAATAAACCTAGGCCTGCAGAGTTAGAAAGGTTAACCAGACTTTTGTAGATTGCTCCTCATTTTTGTTTGAGGCTCGCACCTTCAGGGCCACATTTGCTGCTACTACAGTAGCATAACGCAACCAAATCTCTGACTGAACTGTCAGTGGTGGAGTTGCATTGTGGGTAATGTAGGTTTTAACATGGAAGAAGAAAATGTGGAATAAAAAGGTTATATCTCTGTGCCTGCTTCAACAATTTCACATATTCTGAACTGTTTAGATTCTACAGCTTACACATTCTGGGTAAAATGTCCAATCTGCAAAGCGTCAAAGATTGAGTTTCTGACATTAAAACATTTGAGATCATGGCACAGGAAAAATGAGAATGAATAAGAAAGCAGGACAGATAATGTTCAGAGAAAAAAAGATGGAAAATGTCTCAGTATCACTGATATAATAGCAGATATTCACCCTGCAGTATCTTCAAATTGGCTCTGAGGTATTTCTACTGCCACCTCTGTGGCCTCCTTTCTTCTGCCTTCTCCTCTCCTTCACCACCTTGCCCTCCTCTTCACCTTCCTCTCCTACAGTATTCTTTCTGCTGAGTGGGAAGCTCCAGGCTGACCCAGACCCCCCCCACCGCTCCACCTCTCCCCTTGCCCCGGTCAGAGCACCTCTCCTGGGACACACCAGGCAGCGAGGTGGGCCTCTCTGGCAGTCTGGACCGGGGATCTGGTTAGTGAGGAGGAATGTGTGGAGTGTAAATGAACACACACACAGTGAAAATACATACCTGCACACACCTACACAAGCGCGCACACAAGTCACACAACAAATTGAAACACACAAACAGCCTCAGTGTTGAAGCAGACGGGCTGATGAGGAAGAATGACACAGCTTCTCTTGTCTGTCATCGTTCCTCTCAGCTCATTCACTGTGTTCATCTCCGGGAGGATGGAGGGATGGACTTTCACTGATAGGACACAAGTGAGAGGGTTTTGTTTACCTCGAGGAGGGGAGACAAAGAAGAGAGGGGAGAGAGAAAGAGGGTAAAGAAGAGGGAAAGGAAGGACAAGTTTAAGATTTTATTAGGGCTGGGCATCGGGACCTGATTCCAAATAATTCAAGAATCAATTCTAACATTACGATTCCAAAGGAATTATTAAGAAAATTTGATTCAGCTTCTCAAATCCTACACGAATTTGACTTGCGCTAACTGTATGTGTATCCAGTCTTTCCCATCAAAGCCAGAATTTTGCTGAGTGACATTACAGCTTTTATTTTGTCAAACTGGGGTAGATTTTTTGGAAGTTTAGCTTCCCACATTCCCACATCTGACCAGTCAAACTGCATGTTGTTTACAACATCACATTCAAAACATCCAACATGGTGGATTGCTTCTTTTACAGAACTCCATTTTATATGGTAAAAGGGGGGAAAAACAGAAACAACCATTTCAAAGGCAACTTGTGGAGACAAATAGATGATAAGCCTCAGTATGACAATAGCGTCTATATCAAGCTTAAACAGTTTACAGAAAACTTCCAACTGGGCGACCCGAAGAATGAATAAACCAGTTGCACACCTTGCAAAGCTGGAACTGTTAACATATCATAAAATAGATGTTACCTATGGATAGCTGCTGCTCCAGGTCAATCATTCTCTGAATGACTCCTTTGCTTCTTCAAACTCAACAATTCTCCTCTTCTTCTCAGTATTAGTTGGCTGTAACCAGGTACGTCTTTTTTCTTCTTTTTATTATGTAAAAGGAGCACCAGGTTACATACACTTTATGTTGATTACATCTTTTTGCCACAGCAAAAACCTAAATTCATGTTGTGCTCGATTGAAGAATGTCAAAATTTTGCCTCTTCTTAGGTTGTCTCCTTGCCATAGTGTTTACACTAAGGCTTTCACGGCAGTTACTGTCATAATACAGCACATGTGCACTTCAGTTATCATGGTTATGCTTCACTCTTTTACGCTTCATCCCTTAATGTTACTAAAGAGCATTATTGTCAGATGTCATCTTAGCTATCTTACCCATCTCCTCAAAGAAAATGGAAAGCACAAAGACATTATCAAAAGGAAATTTAACTCAGCCATGACATATGCACTGGCAGATGATGCGTCAAGAAGTAAGCTAATGCTAACTGACAAAATCAATGTGAGAAATCTGCTGTGAAACAAACCATACGACAATATTATTGTGACAGCAAGGAAGGAGACACTGACAACTGGTGAGTTTTAATGAACAATTCAGCAAATGTAAATGTATGAGACAGAGTTATGTAATTATTTGATGTAAAATTATGTCATGATTTGGCTAGCTAGCTACAAAGTTGCTGATGCAAATGTCATATATATTCTCTAATAAATTGCACATCACTCATAATGTCCGGTGGGTTTTCAGTGTTCAGTGTAAACTTTAATGCTGGTATTTCAGGAGGAGGGTCACCAGTACAATTATAGTTTAATATCTATAATTTCACTTTTAAGACACGAGTATGGGTCCATTAAAATGTTCTGAGGAAAATGGTCACTAAGGACCTTCCAGCAACACATATGGGGTTTTATGCAACTGGACACAGACCCAGACCAGATACTTTTGGCCAGAAAAAAAGAAAGAAAGAAAGAAAGATTAAAGCAGTTGTTTTGTGTATGTGAGTGTGTGTGTGTGTGTGTGTGTGTGTGTGTGTGTGTGTGTGTGTGGCTTCATAATCAGGTGTGTGACTGACTCTATTCTCTCATTAGTCAGTCTACAACCTTCGACCATTTCCTCAAATTAACCCTGTAAAAATACTATGTGTGTATGCATGTCTGTGTGTGTGTGTGTGTGTGTGTGTGTGTGTGTGTGTGTGTGTGTGTGTGTGTGTGTCCTTCAGTGTCAGTCACACCCTGCTTGATCGATTGCCAACCTTTCAGTGCAAACATTCTGGGAAAATTCACTGTTTGTATGAGCAGACACCTGTTCCACATGTCCGTGAGTGAGAGTGTGTGTGTGTGGTGTGTGTGTGTGTGTGTGTGTGTGTGTGTGTGTGTGTACGTGTTGGAGTGATTACACGACAGTCTTGGATTCCTCACTGAGGAGTTGTCTGGCTTAATGGTGTGAAAAAGAAAAACAAAGAGAAAGAGAGACGGAAAAAGATAGATGGTTGTGAGGAGGGCCGAGCAAAGAGACACAGAAATAACAGTAATAGTATAAGTAAGAATTATTTCTCATTCCAGGCCTGCAACTAATTTTATTCAGTATGAATTAATCTTTTGATTACATTTTAATCAGTTTTTTGTCAATTAAAAAAATAATTAGAAAATAGTAAAAATATTACGTGTTTAATCCGATCACAGTTTATTACCAAAAAATGTTAAATTCACAATGATATAAAACAGAGGAAAAACTGCAAATACTAAAAAATAGAACTGGAAACTGTTTAGCATTTTTTGTTTCTTTTGACATCGTCATCGTCATCAGTTTTCTGCCAGTCCCTACACACTAGGGTTTAATCCTGGGAAACAGGATGCACAGGACTTGACCTCCAAATCACGTCCCGTTTTCCGTGGGAAACTGGTAAAAAACATTTCTAACATATTCAGTAGATATCGGGATTTACTGAGAAAATATGTGGGCCTAGTTTCATTTTTGAAAACATGTTCAACAGCTGTGTGTTTGCTCAGGTGGAACAGCTGTTCATGTGCGTGTGTGTGCGTGCGTGCTGGCAGAGCACACTGAGCATTTAAATTTATTGATTAACAAGCAATTCAGACACTTCAGACTGTTAACACGGCTAGTACAGTAACTTGTGGCTCTACTAAATAAATTAGAATAACACACATTACTTTAATACTGTGATACTTATTGTGATTTTTATGAGGTGCTCAGTAATTGTATTGGAACACATTTTTGAAGTACATTTTTATTGTGAATTTCCGAGCCAGGTCATGACAAATGGGAGCTTGTCAGGACTGCTAACAACATTAGCATGCTACCATTAGACCTACCACCGACACACCACCACTGCCATCCCTAAACCTTGACATCCAGACTTTCTCCATTCACCCAGTTGCAAACTCTACCCTCCTTTTTCCTCCTCTCTATTACAGCAGCACCTGTCAATGCTATCAGCAGTCTGTAATGCCCCATCATTACATTCTGACTCTCTGTAGGCCTTATCAGACTGTAACCCTGTAACACTGGCTCCACTACAGCTCAGACTTCTCTCAGTGTTTCCACCTGGCTAAAAGGACGGGGACATTCTTACACTGAGACTCTGTTTTTGAGCAGCTTACAGTAATGCAGCACAGGGCTCCAGTCAGACAATGAATCATCATTGCTCTTTACCACATTTCTGTGACTCATTACTGGTAACCAGTATTAGCTAAAAGCATTTAAGGACTGTAAAATAAGAATACTCTCTGTATGACTGTGTGAATACTAAACAACTGTTGCAGTAACCACATTAACTGTGCATTCATAGTAATAGAGAGCTAGCTAATTGTGGTAGCCAGTTAGTTTAACACTTGTGGGGTGTTCCATGATGGCTAGATTCCACCAGGCACGTCTGCGTCACATCAGCCAGAGCTGAAGGCTGCCATTCTACACAATTTTTATGATTCCACCAGAAAGCGCCCCAGCACGTCCCAGAAGCAGCTCTTTTGCTCTGCTGCGTCTCAAATATATGCCGTGTCTATTTTTGACGGATGCCACGTCAAGCTGCACAGACCAGATTGAGTGGGCAAGAAGTCGGACACACGAACACAGAAACAGAAATAGAGAATCCAGTCAGTTTTCAAAATAAAAGACCCTGTGCAGACTTGCGATCATAAAAAACATACAAAGAACAAACTATTTAAATACATAGCCTACTTATCCATGGTTAAGGCACAAAAAGCTAGTAAGTCCACATACCAAGTCAACATGTCAAGTCAACATATTAAGACGGGCAAGATGCTCCACTTCTGAAACACTGCTTGCGGGACATGCAGCCATGTGGAGGACAGATCGAAACCATAGCACAAACATGCCATGCCAACTGGAATCAACAGGAAAGGTGACTGAAGATTATACAACCAAATTCAGAAAACAGTCACCAATTTTTCAGGACATGCACAATGTTTAGAAAAAATGCTGCAAAGTGAAATAGAGGCAACAACAAACTGTAACCAGAGGACACTGAAATGGGATGGACATGCCTGGGACACATCCGGGCATCTTTTTAGTGTTCTTAAGTGTTGCGTATGTTATTAAATTGGTGAATAGGTTTTCTTAAGTTGCTTGTGTTTTGTCTTTTTGCATGAGTTATCTTAAGTTAGTGTTTTTGCACTCAACTAGAACTGCAGTCCTGCGATTTGAATTAAGTTTTCTCCGGACAAATTATGACGTCACACAGTCTGCACAGCCGCAATCAAACAGGAGGATTTGAGATTATGTGGTAAGTATAATATACTGATAGCTTGTTTTTGACAGACAAATGCATGTGCAGCTGCAGGTAAGGAGCATTATTGTGTTATTTTTGCAATATCAGCTCCTTATTTTGCTCTTTTGAGGCCACAGGAAATCACCAAATGGTAAAATACTGTATAGAACCATAGAGTATTAGTATTGTAATATCTTCTACCATATACATCATGTCAGGTTATTCTCTCTGCCAGAATTTCAGGTCACAAATGCTGCTGACATCCTCAGCAGATGTCACTTCAAACTGCACCAGAGAGCTTCCTTTACTCAGACTACATTAGAGTGGACTCAGGTCTGCAACCCCCTCTAGTGGACAAACTGGGAACAAAGGTGAGCTGCTGCTGCTGCTACAGGTGCTAAACTCACTGTTTGTTCATGCCACCGTCTGACTAAATACACAGATAAATGATCGTGATCAAGTGCTGCAGGTTTCTAATCCAGGTCTGAAAGAGTCTGCAAAGTAATTATTTGATTCTCCGGCATGTTTTTGCACAATAACTGGCTGCAACAACAGAATGATTAAGATAATGATGCAGGAGAGAGAGCGAGCAGTGAGTGTGTGTGAGCGTGTGTGTCTGTGAGAGAGAGAGCCTAATAGTATGTTATTAGCATAATTCACAGTGATTAGAGCAGAGCTGTAAACATTAGAGGGAAGGACAAGCCAGCTACTGTACAGAAAGACTGCACGCACACATACACGCACACACACACACACACACACACACACACACAAGCCTCCAGTCTTATAAAACAAATACACAACAGTATGGTATTTAAGAGACTGATTCATCACTAGTGTGTGTGTGTGTGTGTGGGTGTGTGTGTGTTTCGGTGTTTTATAGCCCCATCTCGAAGCAGAGCAGCATTGTGCTCTGTGCTCACAGGCATTTTAATGTTCATGTATTAAAACAGGGAGAAGTAAAACACACTGCAACTGATGGTGCACAAGCACAAATCACACAATGAATAATTACATTATGCCAATGTACAACGCACTAAATGAGAATAATGTGAAGAATCTAAGTAGCATAAACATAAAATGTTGCACTTTTAAAGGAATAAAGACAAAAGGATTTTTTCTGACATAGGATATTTGGATGTTACTGTGCAGTTCTGTCGTGCATGTTTTGTCTGATTTGTGTACTGCTGATTAATCACAATTGTGAGGGAGGAGAGAATGGTGACAAAGAGATTGGAGGGAGGGAATGGGCGCGTGTGTGTGGGGGGGGGTTGCTGACCTGACAGAAAAACTTTTTTTTTATCATGAATCCTGATGTTGCTGTACAGTTCTGTGGTTTAAACATGGTAGACTAAAATCTCGGTCTCAGCTGCAAATGGACACTTGTCTCCTCCATGAAACATCTGTAACTGTGCTGCATTAGTGTTCAGTTTGCTGTCAGCTGTGGTCTCAAATGTCTGTCAGACTGAAACAGATGTAAATTATCTTGTTGCCTTAATACAAAAAAATATTGCAGATATTGCACTGCAATAGGTGAGGATGTTCCCCTCACAGGACAGCATTTTATTAAAGAAAAACTAATTAATAACAATAATAATAATAATAAAATACTGCTGGTTCTGTGGTGTTGGAATTTTACATGTGAAGCCTGCAGTGCGCCAAAGGTGCGTCAATTATCATGCTTCACTTATTGCTTTTAGTACTGAAGCCGCCGTCTCGCCACAGCCACAAAACTCTGTTGAAAAAAACAGTCATTTTCCCTCGCTGGACATAGGAGCTGCTGGTCTAGTGCTGCCTCGATCTGCAGCAAGTAACGTTAGTTCAGACCCAAACAAACGCGTTAAAACACCAAAGTGACACTGGAGTCAAACAATAACACAATCTAACTAACAAACACAAACTGCCGTGTCCTGTGAGGTAAAAAGATTACTTCTCCATGGAGTCTGGTGGTTGTAAAAAGAGCAGACATAGTGGCTTCAGCTCCCCGTTGGAAAACGCTGCACGACAACAAAGTTAAGTGGCAAAAGATGTTCGAACTACAGATGTAGCGTACATTTGAGCCCATTTGATTTTTTTAGGTGGTCCTTTATTTAGGTGCTAAAATACATTTTTCTACTGCCCACGTCTCCAGTGGTCCACAGCAGGACATTACTTAACTTCTGTGATAGGAGCCCTGAAACAGCTGTCAATCAAACGTGAGCTGGCACGCCCACACACTCTTGAAAAACCGTCAAAACAGCAAAATTAGCTGCTTTGAACCAGGTTTTCTAGTTGTCATGAACATTTATTTTCATTCAGATCTCAGATCAGCTTAATGAGAAACTAAACTTTGATATCATTTTTTTACTATTTCAAGCCAAGTTTTCAGTGGCTTTAAGAAAAGATGGGATCCATCAAATCTCATGTTCTGCCAAGAAACAAGACAAGAAAGTGTCCCGGTTTCAGCTTTAAAAATCCTGCCCATCTGGCCTCTTAGCAGTGGACAACAAACCATTAAATCTGAACACTATTTGACACTTTGGTTAAAAAAGAGAAGGGAGGAAGGTGTGTTAATGAAAGATGGAAGAAGACATGAACAAACTCGTTAAGACCGACCCTGGTGCTCCTCACACATTGAAACCAGCTGGTACCCACTATATGCCCATAGTTACCTGTATGTTTAGGGGCCCATAGCTCTAGGGTAAGAGCCTGGTATGTGTGCTGACATGGTATGTGTGTACCTCCCCATGTGTGTGTGCATTTATGTGAAGGTGCATGTCTGAGTTCCAGGAGTAGAAGGGGCCTGGTGTGAAGCTGAGGCCCAGGCAAGAGGCCTCTCGGCCAGCCGCGGCAGCTCTGCAGCCCTGCCTCTCTGCTCCACACCTCCAGGCTGTCACAGAGGTCCTGCAGCGCTGCACTGTTTACCGAAACGAGGCAGAAACACAGTTGCAGCTGCTGCAGAAGTTACCAACAACTGTCAAATCGAATGTAACCCTCAACCAAAACATGTCATATAAGAATATTAAAAGCAGGAGTCTGCAGACAGATGTGGCTTGTAGTGTTTCGTGCTTTGGATGATTTCTGAAAATGTCACGCAGGCCATTATTTTGGCTACCATGGCTCGATGAGAATCTTTGGTGATATACTCTGGAACGAGGGCAGACTGTTGGTTTGGTGCAAGCGCTCTGAGGAGGCGCTGGCGTGAAATTCTGATCCTGTTTGCAGTGCGAGAAACACAATTGACAAGTCAGCAGAAGTCTCTTAGTTTCCTTCAGAGCTCAGGGAGATGGGAAATTCGGCCCACATGTGGACGCTGAACAAGCTTGTCGGCGCTGGCAGAGTCTGAACATTATTCGCAGTCGTCGGCTAATCAGATTTCTGTGCTTATTTCCTCTAAGCCAATCAGAGTCTTACTGGCTCCAATACCAATCTGTCCCTATTTGCAAGGTGGCTTGAGCTAATATTTGACCAATTTATCAATAAATCAAAGGAATATAGAAGGAACAGGCATGCCTAAAGAATTAATACAGTGTTTTTTCATGCTTAGCAAATAACCCGTCAAATCCTCCTAAACTAAAGAATGGACAAGTGGCAAAATGCCTCTTCAGCTGCTGACAAGTGTTTAATTGCTTCTTGGCCCCATCGGCAGTGTGGCTCTGGGGATGGCAGCAACAGTCTGTCAGTTGGTTCACCACTTTAGTCCAACTATTGGTTGGAATGGCAACACATTTTGTACAGACATTCATGGCTCCCGGACAACATTGTGTCGTATGAATTTAGTTTTCATCAAGCAGCACTAGCAGATTGACATTTTTGGCTTAAAGTAACATTTCTCACCAACTATTGAATAGACGGCTGTGAACTTTGGTTCAATCATTCATATCGTGCCATCATCTGGTCAAAATTTTAATTTGTCAAATAATTTTTGTTTTAACACACCTGAAAGTCCGAAACAAGGTCAAACCGTGGTTCACTTTTTTGTTACACTGTACACATTTGATCCGATTAGTTTTGGTTTCACTTTGCAATTATGTGAGCGCACTAAGAACTACACATGACATCCCTCCGTCCTGTCATCATCACTTCTGTGAGCAACATCTCTCTAGAGTTACAGCTGTTGGTTTGCAGAGAAACATGTCTCACCGCCTGTTGTCAGTCCCATTCAATTCCTGTCTCTTTAATCATCTTGGAAAATAATTGAAGTCATTTTTGTGAGCTTTTTCCCACTGACTGTTTATAAAATCAGTGGACAAAATGTCAATTCAATATTTGTCTTTCCTTTTTTCTGGGTCTGATGATAGACTTTCAGAATTTCGTATAAATTGGTCCAAAACTCTGGACCATAAAAAAAAAAAAAAGAAAAATGTTTTCACACTAGAAATGAAACAAACCATGGTTACAGCTTAGAGCTCTGATGACTACCGCAGTACCGCAGTCATGTGATGTCTGGCTGAGCTCATTACTGTCATCACCACAAATTTGTTTTTACAGGGACAATCTCATGTTATTCTATTAAGCAATGTGTTATACTGTAGGATTGCCAGTGGACAGCTAACATCATGCTAACATTCAACAACATGTTTTCAACTTGGAGAAATTGACCGATAATCACAGAAGACATTCAGAGTTGGATTTATCACGATGGATTTATTTTACCACGTCTCCAAACAGGCACTGCACCTTAAGGCTGGAATACAAAGCTTCAGAAAGGGGTACAACCAAACCACAACTAACATTGTAGGCACAAAGCTAAGATTATTGTTACTTTGAGGCCAACCCGTTCACTTTTCCAGCAGTTGGGACATAACAAATAATAATTTTCTTGGTCTTGAGAAGCTGCAGCGTTTATTACCTCACACACTGTAACCTGTACTGTACATTTACTGCCAGATTGACAACTTACTGCTAACCTTTTCCTCTGCTGCATTGTTCTATCAACAGTATAGTTTCTCTCAGTCTGCTGCTCGCTTTCCCTCAGGATCCCAACCACATGCTACACAAACATGGTACACACTGACTCATTCCTACTAGCTAAGCTACTTTTATGACAGTATCCTTCAATACAGTCCAATAAAAAGTAAGTATTTGGACAGTCGTGGTAAATTCAAAAAATTCATACTGCCGCAATTTGAAGCAGATCAAGACCACCTCATTCAGTCGACTTAAGGTTCAGATGTTTGTTCCACGGGAGGTTTCACAACAAAAGTACCAGCCAAACACGGCAGGTTATACCTTCTAAACATGCATGTTAGCATTATAATTGTGAGCATGTTAGCATGCTGATGCTAGCATGCAGCATTAGAGTGTCTGTGAACTCTTTCTGTCTTGTTTTACAAATGTAACTTTCATTGTTTCATCTAATTTATACAATCATCATATTGCACACAGAGCAGAGAAAAGAACTGGAAATTCTTGGAGGTGCTTTCTTGGACACTGATAGCTGAGGTTTTAGAGTTGTCAAAGCAACATTTTGCATCCATTAACTGTTCTGACAGGCAATGAAAGCCAGAGGAGAAATTTAAATTTTAAATTCAAAATATCAGAATAGTTTTGCACTGTTCCTGCACTGGTTTTTGGCATCTGAATCTCAAAATATCAAGTGTCAGATGATCACTTAACACATCACAGGCCAAGTCCAAAATATAGACCTTGCTTATGTCTGCATCACTGACCAAATGAAAGTGTGAAATTTTCCATTGTGATGGATCCCTTTTCCTGCAAGTTTTATGTCTCTATGAGCAGAATTTACAGACTGATAGTGTGCCGGTAGATTTACATATATTGAAATTGTATTTAATAGTCATTTAAATCTGTCTACAATTCATTGAACTCTATTAAACCATGATTTAAGGAGCACAAATTACACATTTTTGTTAATTTCTTTTGTCTTGGATGGAGAAAGAACAGGAGGATGGATTTTACACTAAACTCTACCATGTGCAAAGGCTGGGAAAGAAGTCCACAGTGTGCCTTACATTATGTTACACAACACACTATCAGCAGCGTGAGTTATGGAATCAGAGAGAAGCTTTTATATCCATAAAACTCACTTTATCTGTCTGATACCTGAGCTCGCCTCCTCTTTAAAACATCTTTTGGAGCAGCTCCAATCTTGTGTTCTTAATGCTTTTCCCTTTGAAATCCAGCATGTTTGGGGTTATGTTTGTCATAAGCAAAGTGGAATCGGATGCGTGGATGTGTCCTCCAAAGCGGAGGGCCGCGGGGCATGACAGCGAGGTCCAATGAAACGGCTCGGATGGATGCAGAGCGAGGATTCAGCTCCGTCTCTGATGTGGATGAACGCATGTGGAATGCTGCAAAGTCTCCATGCGTAAACAAACAGATATGTTAGCAATAATCTGCGGGATTTGACATCAAGACGGTTTGGCTTTGACCACTTTTTAGAGCCGCTCAAATATGTGTGTTGTGTGTTTCTCTGAGATGTCTGAATTCATACTGTGCATGCCTTTGCATCTCATGTGTTTGTGCATTATTTTCAGAAATGTGCGCACATCCATGCATACATGGTAATGCATGTTGGTATGTTTACAGTTATAAGTGTGTGTGTGTGTGTGTGTGTGTGTGTGTGTGTGTGTGTGTATGTATGTGTGTGTGATGCAGACCAGATTGTGATTTTCTCCAGCAGCGAATTGGCGAGTTTGTTAAAACAACGTTTTCTATCTCCCATCCAAGACCACAGTGACCAGCCAAGTGCATTCAACCTCTGCACACACTGACACACACACACACACACACACACACACACACACACACACACACACACACACACACACACACACACACACAAGGGAGTTGTGCAACAGAGTGAACAGGAGTGCATCTCTGTTTCCAGATGCAGAGATGGAAAAAAGAAAGAAAGAGAGGAAGAAACAGGGAGCAAAGAAGATGGACAGACATCTTTCCTGGACCTGTTTTTAAGATTTCTCGAATGCCGTAAAACTGATTGTATCATCATGTTTCGTTCTGTGACCCTCCAGGGTAACATCACAACACGTTGCTTCAATGTTTCATTCATTCACCTTGGACACAACAGCTAAATTTCCATCCAAGCACATTACAAAACTAGAAGGACACTCGGAGAGCTCAGACCTCTGCCAAGGCCAATAGTCCAGTCTTCTGTGATATGAAAATCTGCGAGCACGACCACTGTATGTCTGTCCAAAACCATTAGAATTATGTCAAAATACGGTTGTGCGTAACTGAAAGCCTCATCATCTCATCAATGTCAGTGAAAATAAAAAATAACTGTAATTCAGATCCACTCAGAATGGGCTCTTCTTTGACCCATACTACACCCTTCCATTAAGTTTCATGAAAATTTGGTCAGTAATTTTTACTTTAATCCTGCTGACAGACAAACAAACAAACAAACAAACCAAAACATAACCTCCTTGGCAGATGTAATAAACTTTAATCAGTCTTGAAGTGCTGAACAGAAGTTTAGACATTGGTTCAATATACAGTATGTACCACCACAACAAGCTGACATTTTTAGCGTTTTCCAGAATAACTTTTGTGCAGAGAAGATGACGCTCAAAGATTGTTTACGATTACC
This sequence comes from Lutjanus argentimaculatus, assembly GCA_034769285.1. Lineage (NCBI taxonomy): Eukaryota > Metazoa > Chordata > Actinopteri > Lutjaniformes > Lutjanidae > Lutjanus > Lutjanus argentimaculatus. The sequence goes on along the minus strand of JAWZSL010000074.1, from coordinate 603,358 downwards.
ACTTTTTTTTTACATTAATTTGCATGCAGAACAGGTTTTTACCATATGATAGTGTGTATTATTTGTATTAAAGTCCACCTCTAGTCATGTTTTGAACAATATGAAATGCTCTGCAAGAAGTAAAAAAATGTGACAGTTTTTTCGGAAAGTAAGCACCTTGTCAAAATGGTTTACATTTAGCTCTACACCTTGCCTTAATTTAGTATTCAAGGAATCATGAACATGCAAACAGTCCCCCTCGATTAACAGGACTGGTTCCTCAGAATCCATTTTTTTAGACCGCCTTTGCTCACTGCAGTTTTAAAACAAGAAATGCTCAGATGTGGAGTTTGCTGCTTATTTCACTCCTGATATGTCACGCAACACATGAAAAACACCACATGGACACATTAATGAGGCTAAAAATGGGATTTTTACTGGAGGGAATCTTTAAATAGGTACTTTACATTGGCTTTTAGTTGGTGGTTTACCATTTACAATGTGCACATCAGTGGGTGCTACCATTGTTGTGTGATGTTAGACGACTGTATCGTCAAGAACTCGGGACAGATGGATTTGTAACTGACTTTGAGTAGTGCTCCATTGTACTTTTTATAGTAGGAGGTCAAAAATGTTCAAATTCCGAGTTGTCTGGAAGGTAGCATTAACCTGATTGTTTTTCCAGGGTTTATATTCACTACTTCCCTTCTTTCCGTGTCATCTCTCACACTAAGAATTTGCTTTTCATTATTGTTTCTCTGTCTCCCTTTTCTCAGTCTCCCTCCCTCCTTTCATCGCCTCGACCATCCTAACCACCTTTTTGGATCAAACTACCAGCAGTCATTCTCTTGCCATCTCTTTCCTCCCTCTCTTCTCCCCTGACCACTTTTTCTACTTCACTGTCTCCCTCACTCTAATTCCTTCTTCTTTCTTGTCTTTCTTATAATTTTCCTTCTTCGCTGATTGTCTTTCCTTTGCCAACTTATGCCCTCAATTTTCGTGTTGTATCTTTTTCTATCAATCTTTTATTTCTGTCTTTTCTGATCCACCCATCTATCCCCCCTTTAACTATCAGTAGCTAACAATAATTTACATGTGCAACACCAACAGATTGAATCTACAGTAACTTGTGCAATAACTCACAGTGCAATATATATAAAATTATTATTACACTGTTATACATGACTATAGCCTGAAGCACATTTTTGTACATTCTTGTTAACAGGCACATGCAACTTTACACACTTTTTATTGTATATATTTTTATTATTGTTATACTTTCTCTTTTATATATTGTAGTAGAATTAACATATTTTTTACATATATTCTATATACTTCTTATTTCTATCCTTATAATTCTCTAGGCAACGCGCAGCAGCGACGTCAACAATTTCCCCCCGGTGATCAGTAAAGTATTTCTGATTCTAATTTTAAGCCAGTGTTTGTGTTAACTAACTTGTTTAATCTATATGGCTGCTCTTTTATTGTTTCTACACAATGGATGTCGAATATGGTGAAGACTGTGTCTACCTATCGTAGCCCACTCACTTTTTTTATCTCCTGAGTTGGCGTTGTAAATTTCCCACAAAGAACATCTTTGGATTTCTCTATAGAAGTTACCAAAACCTCTGACTTTGTTTAAAAAAGAACAACGACAACAGTTACAAAGTTGTTTAGCTGAGTGAGATGAGAAAAGTTGTGTTGGTTGCTAGCAGTGGTGGACGGGCAGTGGATGGGCTTCAATCTAATTTTATGTGGTGATTTTAATACAGTTAGATCAGAAAATGACAAAAGCTGTCCTTTTTGTTTTTGATTGTATTTCTATGCTGAAGTTTTTACAGGTGTTTCTGTAGGTTCTGTGTAGCATCGTGGTTCTACAAGCAGGTCAGTGCATCATTAGGTGGTTTCAGAGAGTTACAAGCTTCTGTAAATGTATTGTGAAAACAATACAGCAATGTATTGATTTTAGAAAATGTACTTCGTAATTTGTGCTTTTGAGTACTTAAGTATTTTTTAAAGCGAGTACTCTAGTACTTTAATTCATGTAAAATTTTGACTGAGCAACTTTCACTTGTAGTTGAGTAACATTTGACCAGGAGCATTTATACTTTGACTCAAGTACTTGGGTTGAGTACTTTGTCCGCCACTGGTTGCTAGGTAACAGACAGATTTCCTAACTTACGATAAGATATGATGAAGCGAAATTCCTAAGTAGGTAGTTAGGATTTGCTTCTGTACTATCAAATTGGTAAAAAAAAATGTCTTAGAGTTCCTATCTTAAGACTTAAGATAGGAAGTTTCTGTAACATGCGACCACTGACGCTCTTCCTCATCTTTCTCCTATTACTTTCACCTCCTCCTCACCCTCCGTCTGTTCCTTATCTCTTTTTCTCCTCTTTCTCCCTCTCTCTGGCAAAAAAAACTGAACCTGACAGATGAAAAAAGTAAAAGAAAACAAATGAAAGTGAGAGGGAGGAAGAAAAAAAGATTTTGACAGCAATTTGCTTTCCTGTTCACATCCAGTCGTCCTGGCCAGACACCGACGGGTGGCTTTCATACCTACTAATAAACTTGTTTCCATCACACACACACGCACACCAGGAACATAATGTTGGCTTGTTTCAAGTTGGGACCATAAAACTCAAACACACTCACCAAAACACACACTTTAAGGCGGCTGCGTTGAGACTCTGCCAACCTTGTTCTTTGGCGAGTGCAGGGGCACCCTTCTTGTGTGTGTGTGTGTGTGATTGATACCCCTACAGTCTTTGCGATATATCCCCAAGATCAGTTGCTATGCCAACTGTGGTCAACAAACAGGCGATGGGCATTATCCTTTCAGCCTTGTGTCTCCTTGTCTGAGCCAGTTGCACCGATAAAGTTCCTACAAAAGTTAAAAAGGAGAGAGAGGGACAAATTCTAGCATCTTTCAATGTCTCTCTCTCTCTCTCTTTCTCTTCATCCAGAGTTGTAAAAATAAACCAAATGCTGCCTTTAATCATTTTTATTCACGCGAAGACATGAAGAGGCATCGCTCCAAAATAAGAACTCTGGAAAAAAAAAAAAATTCACACCTACTCTCACAAAACGTCTGTTGGCGTGAAGCGAAGAAGCACATTGAGGGATATTATGATGGTTGTGAGTCATCTCTGGGCCTTGGCTCGCAAAAACCTGCTGATTTTCGGATGGCATCGTCTAAGTTTTTGAAATATCGACGGATAAATCGGAGGTACCAGCGCCCAGGAGTGAAGGCAGTTGTAAACTGCTGTGGAGATTCGTTTGCTCTCGAAAGTCTGGGGAAGGGATAGTTCAGTTATTTTGAAGTGGGGTTGTATGAGGTACTTATCCATGGTCAGTGTATTACCTACAGTAGATGGCA